>VZRE01014699.1:0-103224 GCA_013396775.1 Cephalopterus ornatus
GTAATCAGGCATTGCAATGGGCTGCCCAGAATCCACAACTGGTGGATTCTCCGTCCCTGGAGGTTTTTAAGATGAGACTGGATGTGGCACTTAGTGCCATGGTCTAGTAACCACAGCGGTAGTGGATCAAGGGTTGGACTTCATGATCTCAGAGGTCTTTTCCAACCTGGCTGATTTTATGATTCTATGATTATGATTTTCAATCTAGGGTATTGTTTTATTCATTGGACAATGCACATATAAGGACTTTGATTACATATGAGCTTTATCAACACTACACCACTATTCTCTGTACCTGACTGCCCTGGGTGATTTAGATGTGCCCTTAATAAAAGATAATGGGAAACTACTGATTGTCACATAATACAGCTGGGAACTGGGGAAGCTATTTTAGGCCTTGCTACAAATGAGAAAAAATTCAGAGATGAGAGTTACCGGGTCTCAAGTGGGAACTGGTTTGTCTGTGATTAAATACAGTAGAGGTAACTGATTCAGGTTGTTTTCTTTCTTAAGAAATCATTAAAGAAATATTGGAAAAACTCTGACATGAATGTAGTATTTTATGAAAACTTTGCTAGCTTTTGTAAAGATGAGAAGTTGTACCAACCAAAGAAGTTTAGCTCCAGAGACTGATATTGTAAAGTCTGTTCAACATTATAGTGTTTGCACAAGTATATCTATGTACTGAAGCAGATAGATATATCACACACAGCTGTGCATGTGTGGGTTTGTGAAAAAAAAACCTAAATAAAAGTTAAATTATTGTTTCTTCAAAAATTTAAAGTTTTTTTTTCTAATGTCTTTGCACTAGGACAAAGTAGTTCCTAACTCTTGTTTATTTAGAGGAATCCTATTTGTATATAGTTATTGTATTTTAAAATAGAAAATGTTGTCTTCTATGCAATTGTCTACTCGCAAAAGCTCTAAGTGACTTCATATGTAGTGGCTTAACTGTTAAAGAAAAACTTGAATCACATGAATGATTCAATGTTGAAATAATCAAAAGATACAGACATAGTATTTAGCATTCCTCATTTGTCATTTCTTTTAGATGAGTGCAGCTTGTAAGATTTTTTTAATTGAGAAAACTTACTATGGTTCTGTAATAATTTTTTAAAAAGCAGATAATTAAATATTTACTTTCAACAATTGCATGGACTTTCCCTACTAAATTCCTTTGAAGTTCTAACATTTCAGATAGATGCTATTGCCATCATAGTAATACTTCTGTCAAATCCACCTATCTCCTATACACACTTGTATAGGAGATATAGGAGATTGTGTGATTAATATTTGAATATAACCATGCCCGTTGCTGTGAATCTGTTTCTTGCCAAGCTCATAAAGTTCAATTGGCTTCTTGGAGGTTGTGACCTCTAGCAATTTGAAAAATTAGTTCAGTATTTACAGTGATTATTGTTTTCAAAGTCAATATTTATGAAAAAGTAGTGTCTGCAATACTGAGGATTTTTTTCCTTGTAGGAAAAAAAAACAAAACCCAAGATAATATTTGAATAATCAACATCTGACTGTAATGTGATGCTTTATGTCAAAATATTTCCTAAATTTTTAAAACTTAAATTAATTACTCTGCCTTTTATATAATTTCATATGATGTTTCCAAAGGAGGAAACTGTCTTGGAGAGTTTCAGTGCCCTAAATCATAGAAGAATAACTAGCTTGCTCTTCAAAGGGAAAAAAACTCCCTTGATTCAACTACATTACAGAAAAGCTGTATACCATGAAGCTTCACAGGTATGGAAAAGCAAGCTCATTAATAGAGCTCATGGGACATTGAATTATTTTAATTAGCTGAAGAGCACCAAAATATTTTGATACTTCTCAGTTTTAAAAGTGAACTGTAATGCTGGGAAATGGTAGGGTCCGAAATTCTTTGAAGACTGGGAGAAAACTTTTAAATTATGCTTGTTTTAAAGCTGTAGCTACCTTCTTCTGTTTTTACGACCACCCAGGTGCAGTAGTCTGCTCAGGAACTTTTGTCTTATACTCTGGAGTTGTCAACTATTACCAAATTAAAAAAGATTTAAAAAAAAAAAATTATTAAAAAATTCTTAGCAAATAAGCAGAAGAGTAACATTAAAAATATTGCATATTAAATCATCTTTAATTGCTAACACAAACCTAACACTAATTTTTTCATATTTTAGATTTTTAAGTCATTTGAGTAATCTTAAAGTATTCATGTCAGAAAGCCTGGTGACTTATATCAGGAGAGGACAGAGATCACATTCCTTTTCCTTTGCTCTTATGTGTTGCTCTTACTGTCTTGTGTTAAGATCTTGTGACATTTTAAGTAGGAGTATGAAAAATTGAGTGAAGCAGATTGCAATTGTTGTGGCATACATCTCCTGTCTGAGATCAGGTAAACCTCCCCCACCTCCAAAAGCATTGTCTGAAGAGGTCAGACTGGTACTGATCAGATATTATCAGACATTATCAGACATCACTGATAATGTAAGCACAAATATTCAGCAAAACTGCAGTGACCAAAAAGTCTTTAAGCCCTGATCAAATAATTTCATTCTAAAAGGTAAAAAGCTAAAACAGCTTTTCTTTCAAAACAGAAATTCTGATTGTTCACATGCACAACCTGAGTTGCCCATCTTTACAAGATGCATAGGCTGTAATACTCAGAGCTGGTAGTCATTCACACTAACCAAACTGGAGAGCCACAACCACAAGTGTCTTTCAGCACCTTCCTTTGGTCCATTTTCAGATTTAATTTTGGGTTACATTAAATTATTTAGATTAAATGTAGCAACTAATTTTAATTTTGCTTGCCAACCTGGCACTAGCATGCTCTATTCTTGCAAATCCCTGTTGGGAAGAATGATAAGTGATACAATTTTGGTTTAAATAATAACATTTTTGAAGAATTAAATTAAAGAATTAATAAAGATTTGGGTATGAATATGAAGTGGGGAAGCTTCATACTCTGGAATTAATCAGTGCAGGGAGTGAAAACAGGCACAAAATACAATGCACTTTGCTAGCTAAGCAGTGGCATTCAAACCTTGATATAACAACATCACTCTATCTGGATGGCAAACAGGGAGTCTCCTAAAGAAATCAATTACAATTTTGCAATCAGAGCCTGCTTAAGCATATTTTTTTAACTCATCAAGTATGCCTAAATCATGCTCTTGCATAACTGGCTTTTGACTCAGTCTATCCCTGAGTGCCTTGTTTAGTAGGCTGAAGTTGAATCATGGATGAGGACAAGAAGTAGTGAAGATTGAAAGCCACTTTTTGACCAGACACAGAAACATTCTTTCCAGAATAGGCTGGAAAATATGCTCCTGCACAACCATGGGGAATATCATCTCTTGCCCATGACAGCAGCCTTTAGCTGATAGGCTTATATGAGCAGTCAGCATCATGTATGAGGGCAAACTTCAGCCCTTAGATGACAGAGTTGCTGTATCTCAGCCATTAAAAAAAGAACTTTTGTCTAACTCTCAATAATGGATTCACCAAATGTATGTATTTTGACATGGGTTGTCTAACAATAGAATTGAATAATCAGTTTATTTACTGAATACTGAATAATTTACTGAATCATCAGTATATGTCATCAGTATATGATCCTGCCATGAAAAATCTTTTTTTTTTTAATAGTAGTTCAGATAAATTAGTGATCAAACAGACATTAGTCATTGTACTATAGGTTGTACTGCAAAACATGTCTTCTCTTAGACTGGAACTAGTGCTTACTATGTATCTGTACAGGAATAATTGCTCATACCTTAGAGCAATTTTTTCAAAAGCACTTATATACAGATTGCTTTGAGAGATATACGTAAAATAAAGTTTGTTTATTTTAGTGCTGTTTTGGAAAAGTAAGCAATATCTATCTTTGTATCTGATCTACACAATCAGTTGCAAGTCGGAATATATTATTTTGAACTTACAAGCTCTTTTGAGGGGAGATAACAGTTAATAGAGATGATAGCTCTTCTGGTAATACAACATTAAACTGCCATAGGTTAAAGAAGTGCAATTTTGCCACCTAAAACCAAGGGAAGTCACCATTTCTTGTATGAAGAAATTGTAAAGGCTGTAAGATTCAGAACCTAAAATTAAGACAATAAGCATATGAACTTGCCTCTGAATACACTGCTTGCTTATTTCTTCATCTTGTGCGCGCCACATCTTTTTATCCATACACCGAAGCGGGCTAATTTCCACATAATGTAGAGTTGGCTGCCACCTGCTGGGGGTCTGGCCTTATTGCTTCTTTAAGGTGGCTTGAAGGAGCTAGAGGAGGTTGGGTTTGTGTTGAACGTTTTTAAGATGGTAATATAAACTGCGAGTGCCTAAATGTATGAATTTAGGCATAATTGATTTGACAACAGAAAGTACACGTCCCTGCCGGGTGAAATACTTCTAAAGGGAAGCAAAAGGCATCCTCTCTACTGCCTATTAGTATCTGGGGCTACTATTCCCCAAATCAGCAAAAAAATAATAATAGTAAAAAAAAAGTTGAATCTACTGCATACTGTCCCCCTAAGATATTGCAAAAAACCCAAAACTCCTTTCGTTTTACCAGCATGAATAAACTATATATAAAATCATCTATTATTCAATACAATGTAACATTTACAAAAGCTCTGAATTATAATGACACTGCAAGAACTTTAGCCAAGAGAATCTGACAGCAGTTAATGAAGACAGGCTACACTATGTATTATAAAGACCTACTGCTTTTTGGACAGTGGTATCCGAAGCATGAGAGAAACTGTCACATGCAGAATCATGACCATAATCACTGAGAAGAAATTATTTTTTTTCTTCTTTGTTTGAAGCTATTTGTCAAATATCCCTGCAGTATGCAATAGCAGTGTGAGATCCCAAATGGTCTACTACTATGGAACCCCTTTTCCACTCCGCTCCACAATAGGAGGAGCATAAATCTCAAACCATTTCCAAACCTATGTAATGTTAAACCCAGTTATCTCAGCCAACCAACTCTATTCCACCACTGACTGCTTCCAGTCTTCATTATAGACACACTGCCAGAAAAGCTACACTTTGTGTATTACAGTTAGTTGCAGTCAAATGTTTTATTCAGCCTGTTTAGGTAACCTTTCACAGGATGACATACCACCATCCTCAACAGAGGTGAAAATCTTGAACTGTAGGCTTGGATTAACTCCAGGGCACAGTGAATGCTCTTAGGATGTGAAAATAGCCCCCAAAACTTAAATAAAGCTCAGAGACAGTAATTAATTATCTGCTCAATTAAAAGAAAGGCAGAATTTGAGAACTTTCTGTTGATTAATCAAAACTCATCCACATCACAAAGTCTGAAAGTGCTTTAAACTCTCAGAGAGAAGTAAAAATCTGTTTTCCAAGTGCCTAGATTATCTAAACTAAGCTTTCAAGTGTAGGACTTCAGCAGCAGCCTGGCTACACTATAGGGGAAGATCTCTCTCTGTAGGAGTCTCATCTAATCCTTCTTTTCCACTGTGTGGTGGGTTGACTTTGGTTGAATGTCAGATGCTCACCAAGCCACTCCAGCACCCCGCTCCTCAGCTGGATGTGGGGAGGAAAAAATGATGAGAGGCTTGTGGATCAAGGTAAGGACAGGGAGATCATTCAGCAATTACCATCACAGGCAAAACAGGCCCTAGTTGGAGAAATTGATTTATTACTAGTCAAATCAGAGTAGGTTAATTAGAAAATAAAAACTAAATCTTAAAACACTTTTCTCTCACCCCTGCCCTTTTCCCAGAATCAACTTCAGTCTTTAATTTCTCAACCTTCCCCCAGCCTCCACTTCACCCCCAGAAGAACAGGTGGACAGGGAAGGGGGGTTGTGGTCAGTTCATCAGACATTGTATCTACAGGTCCTTCCTCCTCAGGGGTAGGACTCCACATACACTATCCTCCTGCTCCAGAGTGGGGTTCCTCAGTCCTCAGTGAACATCTCCAATATGAGTCCTTCCCATATGCTGTAGGACGATCTCTACTCCAGCACATGAAGCACCTCTTCCTGCTCCTGCGTTGCCCTTGGTACCTGCAGAGTTGTTTCTCTCACATATGCTCATTTCCTCTCTTGTCTGACTGCTGTTGTGTAGCAGTTTTTTCCTCACTTTCTTAAATACATTATCCCATTGTCACTCATGCCACAACCTTGGCTAGCTCCATCCTGGAGCTACCTGGCATTGGCTCTGTTAGACATGCAGGAAGCTTTTGGCAGCTTCTCACAGAAATCAACCCTGTAGCCTCCCTGCTACCAAAACTGTGCCATGCAAACCCAATATATAATCTCTCTGGGCACAGCAATACATCCAGAAGATATGTAAGATATGTTTGCCTACCTAGAGGAGCACTTTATATTACAACTGCTTTGTACAAGTTTTAGTATACACAGAAGTTCTTCTAAAGTAATGCTGATAGTTAAACTGCAACTAGTATATTACACAGTAATTCGTGTGCAACTATTACATACCTCCCTTACTAAGTTTACACAAAGAGTGAGAAGAGACTTTTCCAGTTCTTTAGAAGCAGGAGTTATCTAAGTGTGTTTGGCTTAAAAGACAGATGAAACTTGACGCTGTCAAGCATTGTTTTGACTTATGGGTGACAAGGTTCAGTAAAATTCTGATGACTTGTATTTCCAGGAACAGTGAAGCTGTTTAGTAGAATCATGAACAGATACTCTGTATTTGTGCTAGTAAAATTTAGGCAGTGATTTTATCTAATGATTTTGTTTTTAAGCTTCATATCTCCAGTACAGTCCACCACTGTAGAATGTTTTTTGAGTATGAAAACAAATCTTATGAATCTGTTTAAATAGGTTGGTCTAGTTAGTCTTACTGACATTAAAATATTAATAATAAAAAAAATTCTTTGCACTACTATATTAAACTATAACAGTTCAGTTCAGAATTAAGGACAGTGAACATTGGACAGCTCATGTTGAAGCAAAACCTAGAGCCTGAACATACTAATTGCCCCTCCTACTGTTCGGTTCAAATCTAACAAGCCTCAAGCTGTTAGTACATATTTTGTGAACAGATGAATACATCAGTCTGTGTCCTACCCCATGAGACAACAAAGTGTATTATCATAGATAACTGAGGAGGTGTGTTGAGAGTGTCAGTGGCATGTCTTGCAGCTAACACTGCAGGCAGTGGCGAGGCAGAAATCTTCTCGTTGGCACTATACAGCTGTGGTCTGAACAGAAAGCAGGCTGGTTGTCTTGTTAAGGTGTAGGCTCTGAAACAAAGTTTTCCAGCAAAAAGACAAACAAACAAACAAATAAAACCATATTCCTGCTCTGCACAGTGCAGATATGCCAGGTATAAGACCCTAGGCTCAAGCTGTGAGCTCATCGAAGGGGCTTTACTTTAAAAATATACAAGGCTCCAAAAATCTGCTCACTGGATTTATTAAAAGGGCCTTCAGTTGCTTTTTAACCTTGAGAGAGCGCATGGGAGAAGACACCACATACATTTCTCAGGAGGTCAAATAACAAACTTTCACTGGCAAACTTTAGAAAATAAGGGAACTTGGCAAAAGTTTAAAGGGCAACATTCGACCAAAATAAAGCATTGCACAAAGCATTGACTTAGCACATGCTAACCCATACAACTTAGCAAAATCCAACCCATCCAGCTTTAAGTTACCCAAATATCAAGAAAGGAGATTAGGAGAAGAAGTACTAAAGAAAGAGAGAGAAAAAGAGAATAAGACCTATTGCCTTCAGTCCCATGCAATTCCAGCTTCCACCTGTCCAGATAGTAGGGTCACAACAATGTTGAGGCCTAATGGTGTGGGTTTTATTTGCTCTGGTCCCCTGTGACCATCCCACTCACAACCCCCTAGGTGGGACTTGTGGGACTCTGGGTGTGGGCTGAGGCTCTGGGGCTCCTGGTGTGCCAGCTGTTCTGGGCCTGGGTTAGGGGCTCCAGGGGCTGTGGTGTGGGGCAGTGCTCCCAGTGTCCAGTGACTGACAGCTGCTCTGGGCCGGCCAAGGAGGCTCCAGGGGGCTGGGATATGCAGCAGAGCACCATTGTACATTTGTGAAATTTGACCTGTCCCTTCCCCTCCACACAAACATACTTGAGTTGGCCTGAGCCAATAATTAATATAATAATATAATAATAGTGTCTCACATCAGGTTACTGAGAGCCCATTCCTTCCCTAGCCTGCTAAGGGAATTAGGCCATGCGTAAGTATACTTTTTCTACTCTTATAGTAGTTTCAGTTCTTCCTGTCCTTCTTTTCACTTTTGTCCTTTTTCTCCATCTATCTTCTTTCCCAAAGTTCACTTCAGAAACAGTAGTCCTGGGGCCAAGGTGAATATTCATGACTTCAGTCATCAGTCTTTGCAGCGTATAAATAAGACTCCCCTTCCAAGGGCGCTATAATACCATATCAGCTCTCTTCAGCAGCCTTCCCTTACCATCTTTGTCACGTGTCCCGAGATACGTTTTTATCTGCTAGACAAAGATAGCATACATTAACTACATCTCCCTAGAGCAATGTCACATAACATTGTTATGTTATCAAAAAAAGAAACAAGGGAGAGAGAAAAAGAAAAAAAGGTAGCAGTAAGGGTAGTCAGCTTAGTTAGTAGTTGTTATAACTCTTTTTGCACTCAGAAGGTATAGATTCATATTTAGCCCAGAAAGAGATAATGTATCATCACATTTCATCTTATCATTGAATTTACAATTGCAACAGTGTTTAACCAAATGTCCTCTATTGCATTCTTATTTTTCTGTTTTGCTTTAAATAAATCTGTATTAAAAGTTGGAAGAGAAGCTTACCCTTCTTTCTGACCTTTTAAAAACAGATTGGTTACAGGGAAAATATTTATATGTAAAATAGTATCAACAGTATCATTAGAACTGCCATTAATTAGCTATGTTCTTCGCTTAGTGAGTGACTTATGTGTTAAATTTATATTAGAAAGACTTTTTTTTTCAACATTTTTTTGCAGATAGTGTTTTCCATACTAAAGGCATATGCACACTACAGTTTAGAGCAGAAATTCCCACACTAGTTTCTGGCAGCCTAGCCACAAGTATCAGAGGAGTAACTCCTGAAATGGTCTACCTTCCAGGTTATTATTAAAATAGCCTCATACACTAATCATATTTAAAGGACTGCTACAGAGAGACATGTCACGTGAGTTGTGATGGTAGTCACATTCAGGGAGATAGAGGTGTTTGCTACAAATTAAAGCAGACAGTAATCTAGGAGTGCAAACAAGCTTTATTTCAATTAATTTCTTACTTTATGAGCTCTTTTTTTTTGTATTTTAGGAAACATTATCTGAAATTATCATAGGCCTCTTTTGTGGCTATTCTTTGCATGCCTATTGTGTGCACAGCAAATTCTCTTGTAGGCAGTCAGCAAACCCGTCTGAGAAATGAGGATATTTTTAGTAGAAGTAGGCAGAAGGTAATTGATTATTTTCACCTCTGTAGTCTTTGATTAAAGACATTGCGCTTAGGGGGGAAAGTCAACAATCATTCCTAAACATATACAAGCATTTAATTGTAGTAATTAATTTATCTATACGACTCTGTGTACTTTTAAAAAGCTTCTTGACTGAGAATGAATGCCTCATCAGTCTTAAATATAACAGCCTGAAAGAACAAGTGAAGTCAGTAGAATAACAAACAGTACTGCAGAAACCCCAGGCACTTGGAGGAAACAAAAAGACTTTTCCAACTCTGTTTAGAGAAAAATTATGAAGAATTTGAGAAATAAAGGCTGCAGAAGGAACATCAGTTGACAGAACCACAAAAGTGAAGTACATCATTGTATACATTGCCATGTCAAAGTAATGAAAAAGCAGAGAAGCCTTGAGATGCAATTACAGAAAAAATTTTGCAAGAGAGTTTGAAGAATTCAGTAGGATCCTGTTTTTATAAATGTCATGTTCCCCATCAGTTTGTCTGTTTGCTACAAACAAGCATGGCTGTCAGAATGTGAGTCAAAGGCAGCAGCTGATGGAAAACAAACATCCAGAGAAAGGCAATAAAGACAGATGAGCAGCAAAGACAGATAAACAGCTTCAGAAGAATCAATGTAAAAATGGCTGGGCCACTACCTGGGAAGGGTAGACAAGCCTTTGCTCTCTCCAAGCTTGTAAGCTTCAGTCTTCCCTAAGATGACAGTCTAAATACTGAAGGGAAGCAAACTTAAAATACACTAGTCTCAGGAGAGAGGAAGAGTGATCAGGTTATAAATTATGACTAGGTGACCCCAAACTGAAAATGTCACATAGAGCACTTTACCAGCAAAAAGGCTTATTTTTTAGAAGTCAATGTGGAAAGAAAATGAGGTATTGAACAGGCAGAGCTCTTGGAAGGACTCTTCGGGAGAGATTGAGGGAATAGAAAAGCCTGTCTTGAGTAGAAACAGATTTCTGCCCATCTAAAAGAAGTCTCTTCTGAGTGATTTTTAATCGACAGATGGATCACAGCCACCTTAACACAGATGGCAGATGCACGTATGAATGTGGATTAGCACAAAAAGGGGCTACATTTCTAATATCTCATATTTGACTTGTTGAACTACAGAGTTTCACCTAGAAACCAACGTAACCAGCTATGAAGTACACTCAAGAGAAACCAAAAGGGTCTAAGATGTAGCTCAGTAATAAAGGTACTCTCTCAAAAACAACTCCATTTCAGGAGGGTTTACTGCACAGCTTACATCTCTTCTTTTTCCTCACAGTAAGAAGAGAGAATTATGGAGAACTAAAAGACAATGAAAATGAGCTAAATATTACAAAATCAGTGCTTTAATGCCTACTTATATGCTTCCTCTAGCTCCTCAATGCTACCAAACTCCTTGATATTCACTTTTAGACAAGTGTGACAGGTAATAGCTGTGACATTAAGCAGATAACTGTACCAATTTCCTGACATAATCAGAAATGCAATAATATAGTGTCAATATATTAGGGAGCATAACTTAGATGTCAATCATTTATATAGTGTGGTCATTTTTATCTTTTACAGTTGTATGAAGTCTGAGAGAGACAACAGTGTCAGAGACTGAAACAATTAATGACTTACACGTTCTAACAGTGTCAGAGACTGAAACAATTAATGACTTACACGTTCTAAGATCACCAAAAGACTTTTACAAACTGAAAAGAAGCAGCTGCTAACCCAGAAAAGCCCACCCCTCCCTGAATACTGCCAAAGGACCTTCAGATCAGATAAGTGGATGCCATTGTTCAACTATCCTGGGTGCAGATGCATACCTGAAGCTACAAACTGGATCTCCAGATAAGGAAGAGGCTAAGAAGAGGCAAATCCTGCAAGGTGAAAGAATCCCTCTTATCATTCCAACGTCCTCCCTTTCCATGATAACTCTGCACATCTAGCGTGGGCTATGCATCTCAAATGTTGGACCATGATGGACCATGACTGATGCTGGCACATTAGGCAGCTGCATCTTAGGAGATGTCAGAGACTTGTGATGTGTCCCATAACATTATCCATTGTAAAGCTCTCCACCAGAGAGAGGTACAAGGCATTCCCACCTGAGCTGGAAGTGTATAATAACTCATCTCATCCTTGAGTTTGGCGAGCTTCTCTCCCCCACCCCCAATGGATCAAGACCATTGCTTCAATCAACAGACACAGAAGCTGCCACTACTAAGTTTCATCACTGGATCCAGTGGGCTGTGACGACGTATTTCTTTCCACTTTCTCTCCCTTATGCATTTCCCTACATGTTATCTTTATGCTTTAACAGTGCTATATCACTATGCTTTATTGATGCTTTATTGCTATAGATGCTTTAATATTGCTATGCTTTAATAGTGCTATATTGCTGTGCTTTAATGTTGCTATATTGCTATAGATGCTTTAATTTGCTGTATTGCTATAGATGATAACATCCAAAACGGAAACATATATGTTTACCTTTGAAACAAAATTGTTCCAAAATAAACCCTACATATATATATGTTTACAAACACCAATTATTCAGTGTCGTTTCACTCTAACTCACACCAAGGGATTTATGAATAAGAACCTGGGTTATCTTCCCCTTCTGGGGTGGGTTGTAACAAATAGCAGTCAAGTTCATCTGGAAAAGAATTCCAGGATTCTTCACATTTTTTCAAAAATTAAATCTAAAATCACAGAATCATAGAGTCATTAAAGTTGCAAAAGACCTCCAAGATCAATCAACCTTTGACCAAACACCACGTCAACTACCCCACAGCACTAAGTGCCACGTCCAGTCATTTCTTGAACAATTCCAGGGATGGTGACTCCACCACTTCTCTGGGCAGCCCGTTCCAATGCCTGACCACTTTTTTACTTCCTGACATCTAACCTGAACCTCCCCTGGTGCAGCTTGAGGCCATTTCCTCTTGTCCTGTCAATTGCCTGGGAGAAGAGGTTGACTCCCACCTTACTAGAACCTCCCTTTTTGAAGTTTTAGAGAGCAATAAGGTCTTCCCTGAGCCTCCTTTTCTCCAGGCTAAACAACAGATAAATAAGATCAATATTTTTTTTACTTTTTTTTTTACTTTTTTTTTTCCTTCCATAAATAAGTGAATTGCAAGGTATTTCCTTAATTTTTTTCTAAGGAAGAGAATACTTGAGTGATTTTAGTTTGCAGTACTGTAGATAATCATGTGTACTTGTAGTTTTCTTTTTCTTTCTGTTGATATAGGAGTTGTTAATATTTATAACATCTGTTGTAAATATCCAAGAAAATTCTTAGGATTCTCTGAGTAGAAAGACAAAAAAATTTTCCCACAAGAGGCAGAACTACTGCTGCAGACAGCTGGCTGACATTATTTCCAGCCGTCTGAAGAACAGCAAGTCCCAAGATGAATCCTATCACCTGATACAAATGACGTAGTTCCAGGTTGAGTGGATTGCTTCAGACTTCCTTAGAAAATGCAGAAATTCAGGATTCACGAGTGTATAGTCTAGACTTCATTGATAATTCTATGAATAACTCAGGCCTTCTTTTTTTAATTTTTTTGGCCCTATAGTCTTTCCCAGTAAATTGAAAAGATTAATAGGTTGAATTTTTCATTCTTTTACGTCATCAAAGCTTAAGTATAGACCTAATGGTTCCCCTCATTGCAGGCAACATTTGCTGAAACAATATGCCAGAAGGTAATAGATGTGCTTGACAAGAACAAGGAAGGTCTCCCTAGTGCACAAATTCACTTTCACATGAAGCTGGAAAGCTAACACAGTTGACAGTGGAGCTCAGGATAATAGTGATGATGTGTTAGAGCTCTGAATGGACCTTGAGGAGAACTGAAAACTAGTAGGCTCATATAAATCAGAGCAGGTGCAGCAGGAGCTTTATCTGGTTTTGCTATACACAACAGGAGCAAAGATGCTGCAGTTAGGGGAAAAAAAGAGTCAATGCAAGAAGTAGCTGCTTTATTTGTTATATTTCAGGCAGGCTGATGGATGATGATAAATGACAGAACAGATGTTTTCAGTTATTTTACTGTGCCTATGGGCAGGTGTCTAGGGCTTTCATTCTAGTTGTTCTACGAGAATTCATAGGTTGTATATAAACCATTATACTAAAGCTAATACTGAGGCAATTAATCATTAATGAAATCATTAGCCAAAGGTAAAAAAAATATAAAGAAATACTATAAAGCCACACAATTTAGACTCATTTGGTACCAAAACTTCATATGAGTATTGTATTAATAATGGAGTACTGAAAATTCTGTAATGAATAGAGAAAATATACAAAAGTGAGCAAAACAGAATAGCCATTCTCTTTCTTATATCCAAAAATATGCAGATACAGCACTTATTAAGTTGCCAATGAGAAAACCAGCCACTGAACAGAGGTTTTGCTTTTGTTGTGAGTGAGCATAGATGTTTCATGTAATGGGCTGAGAACTAGAAAATAGCAACAAACACAAGCAAAACTGAGTGAAAGAAAATAGTATGATTTTGCTCAAATTTAGAATAGGTCAAAACAAAACAACTATCTATATCTATTTATAGTTATCTGTATCTATTTATTTATATATTTATATTTATATAAAATTCTGCAGTATGAAACAGGTTGGAAAGAAGTTGTTACCCAGTAGCCAGAGCAAAGCAAAACAAATATCAACACAGCAACATGTTTCATGGAAGTAATCTGCAATTAGTAATTTTATGTTGTCTTTAAAAATGTGACATTATTCTCTGGAAAATTTCCATAATTTGAAATGCTTTTCACATATATTATTTACATATTTTTTAATAAAACTTTTTTATTATTTGTTTATTTGGGATTTAAAATTGGGCTTGAATTTCTGGAACTTAATGTTATAGATTAAAAATCTTTTTTTCAACACGGGTAATATTACAACATTGTGAACTTCCTCCTTCTCTTACCTCCTCCCTCCCCCTCCTGCCCTTATATTCTGCAAAATAGTTGGTCCTTAAAACTTTATGGTTTAAGATTCAGTGATTATGCTGTGAACATGATTCAAATATATTCTCTGCACAAAAATTTTCCTCTATCCAACCTGAAAGGGACACAAGAGAATTTGCTATAAAGCTTTGGGAAAGGAGGATACAAACATCCCTGACCTTGGAAGAGTTAACCAGACCACAAAACAAACAATTAGTGACGTCCTTGAACATGGAGAGCTGCCAGGTCCAATTAAAGATGGGTCCCAGCCATGAGTAGTCACTAATAAAGGGTTTTGGGAGTAAGCAAAGCTGTGTCCCCTTAGAAGATACAAATGATGAGAAAAGTTGATAGTGATTGTTATGTATTTATCTCTATTGTTGTTATTAAGAGTAATGTTACAGTAGGTTGTAGGAATGGCAGTAGTGTTTGTCCTAGCAGTAAGGTTGTATAGAGCAGCATTTCTCAGCAGAGGTACTGCCTGGATGCATTTCAGAGAAGCTCTAATGCCCATGGAGGGATGCACTTTGCCTGAGAGAGCACCTCTGAGTTTGAACACAAATATGGATTTTCCCTGTGTTAAGCACTGGTGAAATAATGAACCCAAGCTATGATCATATGCCTTCAGAGAAGTTTGCTTGTTTCAATACATTTCCCATACTTTAAGCAATAGGACTAGAAGTTCTGCTCTGCAGATGCTTCCTTTCATGGCACATCTTTGTTACTATACTTCTGGGAAATGCTAAGACAATGTCAAACTACAGCTGAACTGTTATCTTTATGGGTAAGGCAGCATCCATCTGATTCCACTGCCTGCCAAACATTAGGGAATACCCATTTTTATTCCTGAAAACTAGTAAAATTATCAACCAGTAAGGAATTTGAGAGACTATAAATACCTGACTCGGTGAGACGGGGGGAGAGGTGCTAATTCAAATTTCCTTCTCTTTCACTTCCACTCATCTCAGTAGTAAGCAGTAAGTAATTGGCTAAAGCAGCACCCAATTTTTGGCAGTGGTGAAGGAGTTGAAGCCAGAAGAGAAAGGCTGCTCTTGAGGTGAGAAGCAGCAGCTGATAATATACGTTCGTGTCATGGTAGTGGGATATGAGTAGTCTGAGTAGACAGAATCAACCCCTGGTGGAAAGCTCTAATCCTAGAAAGAAGGAAACAATTCACCAAAAATGTGTGACAAGTGCCTGAAAGACTAGAAATAAGCTTATGTTACACAATGCTTATATTCCATAGTCTGTCGTATTTTTAACCTAGTAAAAGGATTAATAAGACCAGAAAGTTAACTACTTATTGGAGATGTTTGGGTTTGTTTTAGTTTTTTTTATTTGCAAGATCACTATTCCTAGGTTTTGAGCACAGCACGTTGCTCTTTATGTAAATGAATAAAATTTAATATAATATTGTTGTTGTGTAACAGAAGTAAATTAAGGTATTCCATGTGTGAAATGCACTTCTTTTCATGCAACACTTTATTAAAAAGTAGTTTTGTTTATCAAAATTGAATCTCAGTGCCTGTAGTTTGGGGCTGAATTCTCCTTGAGCTTTAGATTTTGCCATACTAAAAAACTGCCACAGTCCTGAACAATATTCTTTCTACCTGTCTATACTGACTGTTGTAAGAAATAAGTAAAATTACTTGATAAATGCTGTTATAAAAATAGGTATCATTATCTTTTAAGTATTTCAGCTGCTATCTGACTGTAAGATGTTATCCCTTCATGAAAGCGAGATATTGGATGTGCTTCTATCAGCTTTTTATTAATGACTACTCACGGTCCATGTTCTTGTGCTGTATTGTTGACAGTTGTCCAAAAGTGATGCTGGTTTGTGTAAAGCAAAAAAAGACCCTGAGTATAGCAGAAAAGTCATGGGAAATCTGTAATGGGCTGGAAGGTCAAGCGTAATTCTGCTTGCTTCCAACTGGCTTCCCACTGTGTAGGCTGCTCTGAGAAAAGATCCAAGAAGGATGGAGTTCGGGACAAAATAGAACACAAGTCTTGTCATGTGTATTCAATGCTTCAGATTGGAATACAGATAGGAAACAGCTGGCCCATATGGCATGACTAGTGTTTGGTATCTGCTTTGCAAAAACTAATAGACCAAAAAGGTCACTGTAAAATCATTGTTCTATTCGATGCACTAACAATGTGATGCTGATTTCTTAATAACGAAATTCTCAGATTTTTTTGGATATGTATTTGGGATGTGACCTTTAGACACTGAAACCCTTGAGAAGAAATATAAAAAAATAAAATGGTTTAGTTCTCTGAATAACTGTTAACCTCTAACCTTGTTATTTGAAAAGGGTGCTATAAGAAAGGTTAATAAGAATCTCCAGTGTTATTTTCATCTTTTGTTTGAAGATATAATTTGCTGAATTGGATGTACAAAAGGCTGCTCAAACTTCTTGCATTTGGAGCATGTCTGGCTCATTTTCAGTTGTAACTTGTTAGAATTACTAGGTTCTCTTCATATTTTATCAGAAATACTCTGCTAAATAATCCCTTTAACCACTGTTTTGAAAATACTATCACTAACACAAGCATCTAATGTCCATTTTCAAGTAGACAATTATTTGAAATCCAAAGTGTTTATGTAAAAAGTGTATTATTTCTGTAAAAGATAAATAACTCTGGAGTTGAGATGCAGTAAATACTCCATTAACAAGTTCATCTTATCATTAAGTTGTTAAAATACACTTTATTTTCGGAGACTATACTGATTTCTAACAAGACTATTGTTCTTTCTGTGTGTGGTATCTGATTTGGCAGCTTCTAGTACAACAAGATGATATGACATGAGAAAATGAAGTACAGGCAGGTTTTCATGAATTGGTTTAGTTTTTTCTTGTGCAAGTTTCTTGGGCTACAGCAACCTTGGAGAAGTAGGATGGACTAACATTATTTTCTTTGTCTATCTTCTAATTAATTTGAAAGAATAATGAGGAAATTAAATGAAGCTTGTGTTTGTCTCAGACTTATGAGTCCTTGTTGCTCAGCAGTGAGCTATGGGAAGGAAGTACTAACTAGCACTTCCATAGAAATTTGTAGGGATATGAGAAACAGGTGATTATGCAATAAATAGTTTTCTCATTCTTAGGAGAAATGACACTGTAAAGAAGAAATAACTGCATATTATATACATATACACAGAGTATAACTGGTTGGAACACATTAATATTCAATCAGTTCCATGTTTTAAAGTCTCTAAAGGAATTTTTTTGTCTTGGATTGTTGTGATAAATGGCAAAGGCATAGCATCCCATAATGCAACAAACGAAATAAGCTTTCTACCTTGAAGCCAAAGACATGTCATGTGTCTCTCCTAATGTCCCATTCCCATTAATCTGTTTCAACTTTCTCTTTTTCCCCCATCCAAGTTGCTGTTCAGAAAGGTTTGGGGTTTTTTTTTCAAGCCTGTTTTTCGCTCTTTCTTTAAAATGGCTGGTGTACATGTCTTTCAAACCAAGTTTTAGAGTTTGCCACTAATATCTGTGGGGATACTGGGGAGAGAATATATTTCTTGCTAGCAAATATGGTTTTCTCAGCACTCAAAATCCAGCTGTGCGTATGCTGTGAACTTCCCCGAAAATACCTTGCCCAGGGCCTGTGAACTTATTGAATAACCCCCCTTTCATCTCTTGTGCTGTCAAATATTAGAAGTCCCTTATGCATTGTGATTCTTTGGGCACAGTATGATGCCACAGTCCTAGAAAATATAAGCCATTTTTCTTCTGTCACTAACTACCCACCTGAGTATTATTTGAATATTATGATGACCTAGGAGATTTCAAGCCATAAATACAGCTCTTGCCACACTGGTTACATATCTGACAGACTAGGAGCAGTTAACTTTCCAAGAAAACAAACTAACTAAAAATAGTAAACCTGTAGCTAATTTTATAGACAAAGCTATTGAAAGAACAGTACAGTCTCTGTAAAATAGATCAGTGTGCGCATGTGTTTTAAGATCAAGCTTACAGCAATGCTAAACACCATTCACAAAATAATGAGTTCTATTAATACTGATATAAGAGTCACTCAAAGGTAACTCTTTTCCAGGACTGAAAGTGAGAGATACTTAACTAGAATAACTAAAATCTCTTCAACTTGTTGGTAGCTTTCTAAGAAAGAAGGAGGATTTGATATAGTCGCTTACGTGTACTTTTTTACCACTGTGCATGATTTTTCTGCGACTTCAGAGATGTTATGATGCGTTCAGAATTGCTTCAAAAAGTGGCTAGGTTCTAGTGTTGGTCGACTTAAAGTTGTTGTTTAATTCTGTTCCTAGTGTGAATTGTGGTTATGTGGATTTTTTCTTTTTTTTTTTCTTCTTTTTCCTTCTTCATTTAAGAATACTTTCCCATGAAACATTGAAAGTTCAAGCAAAAATATGACACTCTGTGCACCCTGTTTTAAATATTAAACGGTTAGAGTTTAGAATTAAAATTCTCACAGGACTTAAAAAATGGGCTGTGGAACAAGTCCCTAACAGGAACTCTCTGGAATGTACTGATGGAATCTTGCCACTCGGTGGCACTGTTTGTTCTGTTCGAGGCTCAACGCGATCGTCAACTCATCTCCTGAAATGCCTCCATGACAGCAACACCGCACAAGTCACTTTGAAGTGATCTGCCAACTGTAAGAAAGGTGGGGAGAGGAGATGTGTTTGGGAGGGGAGGAAGGGGGTTTCTTTTTCGCTTTTCCCCTGGGCCCCCTGTGAAGAGTCAGGAGTTGCTACTGATTCATCCTGTGATACGGAACTATTCTGCCCCTGCTCCGAGCCAAAGCAAAAGTACAGGTCTCCCTAGTGAAAGTGAAAATTTTTCTTTTCTTCTTGTTTGTGACTGATTGATTGCTACCAGTCAGAGAAAGCGAGACTGGCTATTCCTTGGGTTTTAGATACTAGTTTAAATGACTTTCCGTCAGACTACTGTTAAAGCGAATACTTAAGCATTAAAAGAAACATGAAAAGGATCTCAAGCATTTCTATTTGAGCATCTATTTCTT
This sequence comes from Cephalopterus ornatus, assembly GCA_013396775.1. Taxonomy (NCBI): domain Eukaryota; kingdom Metazoa; phylum Chordata; class Aves; order Passeriformes; family Cotingidae; genus Cephalopterus; species Cephalopterus ornatus. Next base: position 19,423 of record VZRE01014699.1, read on the forward strand.
AAATAACAGTGCTTGTAAACAAATATGCACTTAGACTTTCTTTGGCTTACTTAATTAGCCTAATCTCATCTAGAAGGGGGGAGGGAACAGTGGAACCCGATGGGACTAATAGGTCCCAGCTGTTTTTTTTTTAATTTTATTTTATTTTATTTTATGCTTTCACACTTCAGTGCTATATCTAGTAATTTAATGCAAGCCTTGAAACTTTACTAAGGAATCCTAACCTAGAGCTTTATAACTATTTTCTTATAGCTGGTAGTAATTCTTTTTTCTGGTCACCTCTGGTTTTTATGAATTACTATAGTCTTGTCAGTCAAGAAATATTGATTCCTCTGAGGTTTTTCATCTTCCAGGGTCTTAGCGGAATAAAATGTACGTAATACCATTGGATCAGAATAATGTCTGATATAAGTTGGTGTGACTTGCCAAACTTAATTGAGTTATGTTATTTTGCTTATCAAGCTTTTTAAGTTAGTGACCAAAATGCTGTTTTGAAAAAAAAAAAAAAAAAAAAGAAGATTTTGTGGCCCTGGCACAATGAGTCTCAACTGCAAGTTCCATGAACACCAATATGCAGGAACATCTTGGAAGTATTTGTTTTCTCCTAATAAGGTCTACTTATATCTTTATATCTGCTGAAAGTGATACTGAAACAGACATCATTACAAATAAGCCTTTTTACTGATCTCTTGGACTATGTGTATTTATGTATCTGCTTTGTTCTAGGCATTTAGTTACATGTGAAATTTCCTAACGGTAAGGTTTGTAGTAATAAATGCAGACTTCTCTTATGTGTAAGAAAAAAATTACCTACATGCCTGGTAGATATTCTAAAAGTTATAAATTGAAATAATCACTGTCATAAAGAACTCTACACAGGTACACACATTAACACAGCTTAGTAAGTGACTATCAGCACTGTGCTACTACTAAGTCGTGGTAACTTGCTCTGGATGTTCTTAGACCACCCAGCTGCAAAATCTGACACATCAGTTCAGTGTCCTGCTACTGTATTTAAGAGTAGGAGGTGGAAAAGAGCAGGCATGTAGTAGTTACTGGAGCTTAGAATGTTACCTCTTCGCTATCACAATTTGTGCAGCTTGAACTGAAAGGCATTCAGTTGTGCATTCGTGTCTGAATCACAGAGAATTGTGCATCTTTTTACGGTTAAATCCAAGCCTTGAGACTTTTGATAGCTTCAAAACTTGGTTTATTTTGGCCAAAGAAAGATTATGAAGTCTGAAATTTAACTTCAGGACTAGAGAGCAAGAAGAATGGTGATATCTCGTCTTGTCAGCATGCTAAGATGACAACAATGACAGATGATTTACAGACATCTTCTGGTACAACTTCACAAGAATACCTTTTCAATACTACTATCTCTTTCAACTAGAGCTGGGGGAATACATGTACAAACATTACTTAAAATTCAGCTGAACTTTTACTGATAGAGCTGCTCTGGAAAAACTTTGGTGTGGCACCATCTATGCTTTGCCAATTTGACAGTCAAATATTGTGCTAGAATTCTTTGTGGAAGAAAGAATACCTGCATTTTGTAGATCATTTAAAAGCACTCATCCTCAACTTTTTGCAGTTACTTTCAGAAGGATTTTAAAAAATGGAAGATTTTAATAGTCAGGTAGTACTGGGAGAAACAGTCATAAGCACTGTTGCTCACAGGTTATTGAGCTCAGGATAGAAATCCTGACTCTCAGAGCAATGGAAGCTTCACATAAACATGGGAACACTAATTTTCCTTTGGATATATAATTTCTGCTCAAACTGCTTTCTTCCTTTCTTTTTCTTGATCTAGAGTACATGCTTTACAATTTATTGGTTAGACGAAAGTATTTCTTGTATTAGTTTTTTGGTGGTGGTTGTGGTTTTGTTGAATGGGAATACCTCAGGCTGCCACTGTGTAATGGACAGTGTATAATGAAGTGTATAATAAAATAAGTGTACAATAAAAGTGCTCTGACACTTACAGGGAGTAAGCCTAGAAAGATTTTGGAAGATGGTAAGCCTTTTAACCACAACAGATGAGAAAAAAATACTGCAGTTTAGTTATAACTTTTATTTCCAGCATGTCTACTGAAAGAGTAGGAATAAAATGCAATAAAAGCTGCATTTTCATCTATTTGTCCATCTAAGTAGGTACATAATGATCAGAGTTCTAGGAGAGAAGTGCAGTTTCAGTTTAAGATTATTACATCCTGACTTATGAAGCTGTGTTGCTGTAACAGCCAACTTACCTTTTCATGAAGGAACTAATCTTTACCGGTTGATCTAGCAGGGATATGTCACCTCTGTATTATGAGATGATTCATCAATACATGAATAGTATCTTGTACATTAGGGCTAACCAAACTGTAAGTTAGTACTAGTAATTTAAGAACAACTTTGCATGTTACATGATGTCTTACTTTAAAAAGAAAAAATGTGTTCAGATCAACAGAAAAATCATGGCTTCAAGCAGTAAACAATCATGATTTTGTTACACCCTTTGGCAGCTGAGACAAAGTGATATCGTCAGTTCTGCCTTGCATGCCCCAAGTCACATGTTGTTTGTGACTCATTTAATTTCTACAACTGCCTGTATTGTTCTGCAGAACACAACAGTATGAAGGGATGTCAACTGAAAGGCAAGAAACAAATATTGCATTGTTAGAGGGAAAAAAGTCAATTTCTAAGTAATTCGTTACTTTGTCTTTTATCATCTCTCTCTAAAGACTATGAAACTGCTCTTGGTAAGAGCTACTTCTCTTATTTGTGGTAAAGATGGAAAATAGAAACCTATAGTTTTGATTTTCGTTATAACTATTGTAATTTTGACTTGTTCTTCAGTTAGTGGCAACTGCAGGTAAAGCAGTTCTAAAGGGAAGGGAGGCGGACTATGACTACATCTGTATGATTAGCAGCTTCTGTCTTCCCATGAAAGCATCACCGATGCAGTGAAATAATCAAGTGACTATATGAAAGAGGAGTTTGTTGCCTAGTAGTTGTGGTACTGGAAAGGAAGAATCATATTTCTACTTTGATTTCAGTGTTGACCAGAAACAAGAAGCATGCAGAGGTGAGGCAGAAGCAGAGGAGAATTTGGTTTAGGTATTCTTTCCAAATTTTTAAAAGATATATTTTTCTGAAGAATTTGCCAGAACAGTAGCAATTGCTTGCTTGCCTGTTATTTATCACTTGCAAAAGTGCTGATTTTGGTTAAATGTAAATGGTGGTAGTTGACTGGGAAAGGATGGTTAGATTGGTGTTCAAGTAGCAAATCTGTCTACTCAATATCAAAAGAACAGCATCAGAACAAGTTATGCATTGTTAATGTTAGTGTATGAGATGCTAAGCTGCCATACCTTTTGCAATGGTGGCTTTTTTGCAATAGCTGTACATAAATGCTTTAAAAAGAGAAGTTGTAAAAATGACCACTGAGTGATAAAAAGTAACACTACTCATACAAGAGTTACAACAGACAGGATCTATTTCTGGGAGATGGAGTGTCAGGTACTGTCTAATATTTACTCCAGTAATTGTTATCTGTCAGGTGTCAGTAGTTGTCTTGGAAATGCTGTGTCATTTTTGCTTTTGATTACACACAGGACAAGAAGATTTATTTAAGCTGTTCTATGGAAATGCAGATAAGGAGCCACAGTAGGGGTGGGCATAAGGCTAAAGTCATCTTGGTTTGGTTCTTAAACCTCGTCTTAGCATTCTAAGAAGGCATTTTACTATATCAGCTTTTTTTTTTTCCCCCATGATGTCCCAGCAGGTTTGATGCCTTTTGTTATTGCTTGTATCAATAACAAGCAGTATTTTTAAATCCAGTTTCCCTGAGTGGTTTTCCAAGGTGTATAATAACTTTATATTAGAGTGGTCAGTGTTTTTACTGCCCTCTCATAACTTACTGGTAGATATGTATTTAAATTTCTGCTGGAAAATAGTGCCATCCAACTGGAATTTAACAAATATAACAGGCTATTTCTTGCACCTTGCATGGTTGACGCTTGAGAAGGAAGCTGGTTGAATAAAAGAAGTGCTAACCTAAGGATGAAGTATAAAAACATCTTATGTTGGAATATTCTCTTTTACTAAGACCTGAAGAGCTGGGCCCTATTATATTGTACTCCAATATGCATTTTTTCATATCCAATATAACTATAAATTTATAGCCTTGAATTGCTACATGAAAGTGATGTAAGAGAGATATTTGGCAGGATATGTAAAATAAGGTTTAAGACTAATAAAAACCAAACAAATATGAACAGCTGAGTCTTCTCAAAAATTATTACTGAACAAGCTTTTTTCATTCCTCTTCTGAAGAACCTGCTTTCCTACTTCAGGGTTACATTTTTGCTGTAGATCTAAGAACTCAGGATAGCTATCTTAAAAACTATCTGCCTTAAATCTTGCAGACAAGGAATCTCAAGTCTAAGAGTGTTAAAAGCATTAATTAGCATTCTTCTAATATGTGTTGACTTTTTTAAGGCTTTAGAAAATAAAGGCTCTTTCATGCTATGTGGCAAGGTGTTTAGTCTCAAAAGAAACGTAGTATGTTTGATGACCTCTTTAGTCTTGGGATCACAGAGGGTATATCCTGATTAGATTGCAAGATCCTTTCTAGCAAGAACAGATAGAATACAGTGGCCTGGAATAAAACACTAGAAAGTTCTCTCCACTCCAGCATGTAATCATAGTGTATTTTTCATATTTGAAAACTGTGTAGTAACTTCGTATTTCCCCTTCTGCTTCAGAATCCTGTCACGCAAACATAACTGTTGTTGATATGTTTCTACTTTGTTTCTGACACTTGAAAATAGTTGTGGAAAAACTACTGAAAATCTAGGCATGAGGTATATATGTAAATACTTTCTGGTAGGAACAATTCCCTTGGGAATGGAAGCGTTGTACAGAGTTATGTGAAAATAAATTTGAAATAAAAAGCAGAGCAAGTAACAATACAGCTGAATGGACAAAGTCCAGATGCTCATTTGCCACAAAAACCTCTGAGTAAATTATAATTAGAATATGCAGGCCAAATACATGATTAATAAAACTTATTACAGTCCTTGTCACTAAATAAAAAATTTTCCTTTCTACACATCCACTTATGTTCTTTATCTTGCTTGCTTCATCTATTTTCTTGGTCTTGTAAGCTTTGAAGTGACAAAATGTTATGTTATCATGGAGTTCAACATAGGACACCTGAAGTTGTACCTTTTAAGAGCTAAATAGATAAAAATTCTTCTGTGCACTGTTGTGAAATCGTTGAATTCTCATGTCAATAAAAAAAATCAGGGAAGAGTGAGAGAGAGAAAGGGGGAAAGGGAGAGGATGCCATACCTGCTATTCCTAGCCCCCAACCTGGTTTCTTAGCATAGGAAAGCAATCTAAACTTTCCTCTGCTTTTCCTTCTCTTGGTTTCTCTTTCTTTCACTATGGATACCTTAGTGAAAACCAATTTTACAAAAACACTAAGGCAGCTTTTGAAAATAGGATGGAAGTTATGGAGACAGGCCTCCTTCATGTAGGCTACATACCTAGGAGCTGTGTTCATTGCTACAGCCACAGTATTTAGGTTGCCCTTTGTAGCTAATCAAGTGGTAAATGTGACACCTTTTTTTTTCTTTTTTTCTTTTTTCTTTTGGTGAATCTTCTGCAGTTATATTAGCAACCTTTGGTTGGGAGGAAACTTGCTCACTTCAACAAAACCATAAGCATCCTCTGGTATGGTGGTGAAGCAGTTCTGAAGTACGTTCTTGGAATCTTAGGAAAAGTTAAGTTGGAAGTGACTTCAGGAGCTATCGGCTACAAGCTCTTTTTCAAAGAAAGGCTAGTTTTAAAGATAGATTACATTTTTTCACTTGTCTTGCAAATCTTCAGATATGCAGAATCCTAGCTTCCCTGGATCCTTGCTTTCGTGCTTAACTGTTTTCATTATTTAAGTGGTATCCAATGTAATTTCTCTTGGTACTCATTACTGTCACCTTGACCTTTAGCTTTGCTTTTCTGAGCAGTCTTTCAGTTTTCTCTAGTTCTCTCCTCTCAGAGTGCAACCAGTTTCTCCTTAGCCATCTCTTTTCTATCCTAAACAAGCTGAGTTCCCTCAGCCACTCCTCACCAGTGGCAGGTGGAGGGGAATAACCCATTCACTTGGTCTATTGGCAATTCTCTTTCATTGCAGCCCAGTAAGCACACAGACATCATTGGAGCGAAGGCTAATTGCTCCAATGATTGCTACTGATTCTTACTCAGTTTATTTTCATCATGCTTTTGGGTTTTCCTTGGATACTGTATCAGTCTGTGTCTGGACTCACTTTGCAATGCATGGGCTTGCTCGCTCTCAGGGGCCAGGACACTCATTTGTCTTTGAACCTCATGCCACTGCTGAATCTGTGTGCTTGTAGTTAGGCAGCAACTCTGCTGTCCTCCAGTGTATCAACTGCCCCACACTGAACTTGGTGAGACTGCATCTTTCACGTTGTCTGATTTTATGATAAAAATGCTTCTAAGCCAGTATGATCTCCAGTGAGTGCCCCTTGTAAGCAGCTACTAATCCAAACTGCTGACTGCTCATGCAAGTAATTCAAACTATTTCTAAGAGGCAGATAGACTGTAAAGGTTAGTTTCTTTCTGCAGGATGTCATGCCAGCAAGTCATACATACCTCTGTCTACTTTCACTACAGTCTTACTGCAGAACCCAATTCAGTCACTCTGTGATCTGCTGGTTATTTTTGTTGTCTACTTGTTTACATGTTGCCTCTTAATTGAGATCCACAGTGTGTGTTTTCTTTAAAAAAAAAAAAAAAAAAAAAGCCAAATAGTAAAAAACCCAAACAAACCTAAAAAAAACCCAAACAAACAAAAAACAAATCACACCATCATCTGTTACAGATTTTTCAGTCTTTGCATTGTCTGCACATTGTACGAATTTTTATATGTTTTCTTACTACTATTTGGAAGATTGTTAGAGCGTATTAGAAAATTATTGGTTTACTATTTAAAGTTAGTTTTGATGCATAATTTACACAGAACATTAAATCCGTAGAATTAGTTATCTTTGTATGGCTTAATTCAGTTGGTTCCCCCAGGCCTTAGAATAACTGTAAAATGAATGTGTTTAAGAGACTACATGTATTTAAAAAAATGCACTCAAAACAAAACTTATCACAATAGCAGCTGGAGGGATGACAACTTAAAGCAAGTAAACTAGGTCATAATAGTTTACAAATATTTGAAGAGCTTTATACTATGATGGTAAAACCCAGATACGCAATTGAAGCAAAAAAGTGCCTCAGAATGTGAACAAAAGAATGTGAACAAAAATTTGAAATAGGTATGGGAAAAAAAGAAAAAAAAAAAAAAGGAAAACCAAAAAACAGTCTCTAAATATTGATCTTAATTCTAGTTTTGGCTACATTCATTTTCACAGAAACTAGGAGAGAAAAAGATTCCTCTTCTCAAAGGTCACTAAGAGAGATTTGAGATGGAAGTCATGGGAAACAGGAAACTGAGGGAATGTTTTAACATTTTGATATCAGCCTGTGAATATCAAAGTGAAAGTATTTATAATCTGTTCAGTTATTCATGAGAAATGCAATAACTTCTGCGGTATCAAGAGCTATGAGGAATACTTTCCAGTATTTTGAAGCAAGATAGCTGAAGTGTAGTCCTTTCTTACTTCTGACATATTACCATAGATTTAGATTTATTCCATGAGATAATTATTCAATTTACTTGTGTCTGAAGGTTGTTTTGTTTGTTGGCATTGGTTGGCTGGTTGTTTTGTTGAAATTTTTTTTTGGGGGGTGCAGGTGGCTGAGTTTTGATTGGGGTTTTTTTAGTTTCTCTAAGAACAAGTACGCTGGAAGAGAGCTTGATGGCTGAAAACCTGCACCTGTTCAAAGCAAGGGTAGAGCCCTCAATATAACGGAGTCATGATTTTATCCAGTAATTAAAGGTCTTCAGCCTTGCTTATACTGCCTATAAGCATATGAAAACTGGAGCTTGATTTCAGGAAGGAAGGTGCGCTCTCCCGAGTTTAATCTCTATCTATCAGTCTCTCCATAAAATGTCAGAACTCTCTTCCTACTCCTGTCTGAGATTTCTCCTCAGCAGATGACCTGGACTTCATTTTGCATTCTGCAACATGATGTATGTCTAAAAACTTTGCTGATCTATGTAGCTGTCCAGTAATGATAAACAATCACTATTATCATTGAATGTGCTGCTTGGAATTGAGATTTTTGTCCAGCAGAGTCTTGAAAACTTCAAGGACGGAGACTGCAGAGTCCCTGGGTAATTTGCTCCAGTGTTTCATCACCCTCCTGAAGGAACAGGATATTTTTACATTCCAAGTTGAACCTCCTGAATTTTTGGCTATGGCAAATCATTCTTACTACTTTCGATTTCTCTTACCTGTAAAATTTTCTTAATGCCTATGCTGATCAACACTGACGAGGGAAAAAAAGAAACCTAGGTTCTGATACCTGTCCAAACTAGATTTTTATGAACTGTGGTCTCCACTTCTAAGTATTATAATATCCAGACTCATAAACATTCTAAAATTAGTTTTTTTCTTTCTAGTATCATTCTATTTTTTATAAAATAATTACATAATAATTTAATATGTAGAAATTATTTCTTGTTATCTGAGCTTGGCAGTTTTCAGTAGGGTTCTAGCTCATGTCTGAATGAATAAATAACTTAAAAATAAACAAACAAAAAATGTGTCAATATGAGATTTAGAATTCTTCTATGTTTTTTCCTTTCCTATCTTGTTTGCCAGCATGTTCTGTGCCAAGTAAGGTAATGAGAACACTTTCCTCACTTAGTTATTTCAACAGCATTTTGAGTATGATGGTTGTCCTCCATTGTGCCATGAAAGGTAAAGTAGTTCTCATGTTGTTATATAATCAAAGTAAAAGCATCTAGTATAACTAAATGTGACTTTTGTGCAAATAATATAGATAACCAGAAAAACTGAGAGTTCTGAATAAATCAGTGATGATATTTTCACTCTTGAATATTCTGTCTAATTCATTGTTGCCCAGTGGTATTTAAGATACAGCAGTGTTTTCCTAATACCTCTACTAATATGAACCTAACATGCCTTCCTCTGGCTTGATAAGAAAGGAAAATTTCCAGGGCAAATAACGCTTAAAAGAATAAAAGCTGTCCTCTTCATTTTAATAACTGTTAAACCTTATTGTACCTTTTAATTAAACTTAGGGAAAGATGTTTTTAATTTCCTGTACTAATATAGGAGGCTAAACTCTTTTGTATAAAAAAGTCTCACTAAAGTATATTGCATTTCAGCGCCTGGTTTTCAGAAGATATGAGATATAATTATTTTTACTTGCATTATAAATAGGATGGTAGCACGATGTCCTTGGTGGTGGTAAGAACTGACGCTGCCATTGAAATATCAGATATGATCCAACGAGAGGAAGCACTGCCCACGCATAAGGGGCAAGGGAGGTTAGACTTAACTATTTAGTCAATGAACAAAACAGGGGATCCTCAGAAAAAAATGTATGAGAATTACTTCATCCCCAAGCTGTAAACAAGCTTATCCTAGCAACAGGAATGTATCAAGAATTGTATTGACATAAACACTATAATACTTGTGCTTAAAAGCTGTGTGCTTAGTAAAAGTTTGGAAAGCAGTTTGCTCAGTGTGGTAAGCAGTACATTAGTGCAGTGATGCATCTCCAGAAAAACTGTAGAAACTAAAACATGTCTTTTCCTTGAAGTTTCTAAGAACCTGAGGCTGGCATCAACTAATAATCACCTTCCAAGTCAGTTGTGTAAGTCAGTTAGAAAATGCATAAGTTTTTGCTAGTTTTCTCTGCAGCAGCTTACAAAATATGTTCTCGCTGCAGTCTTTTATTTGGTACACAGCAGCAGAAAAGTATAGTTAAAAAAAATATTCATGACTGCAACCCCTTAATGGGGCAAATATACACAGGGGTGTTTATTAACTATTTCACTATTAACTATTTCACTATTTCTAATACTCTTTGACATATTCCAGTTTACTGTTAGTGTGTAAGTCCACCTTGTGGTTTTTTTTCATTATCTTCTTCACTACAATTATATGACTTTCTGAAATTAGTGTTTTTATGGGAAATATGTTTATGGTCAATGTGTTGACCTAGCCTCTCCAGATGTTATTACTTAGGCTGTATAGCCAAACCTCTGCAATACAAATATTTTTTCAAGGTATTTATAGTATGGTACAGGATGGCATTTTTTTAATAGTCTTTCTCAAAAATACCTTTAAGCACAGTTCTGCAATCTGTTTAGTTAGATACAAGGTGACTCTGCAGAGGGGTGCCCCAGGTACTCTTTTGACAGCCCTTGTTACAAAGAAATCTGAAGTACTCTCCTGATGAATAATAGTGGTGGTACTTTTCACCCTGGAGAGGCAACAAGAGCTCTGCTGTTTTCCTAATGATCAGAAAAACTGACTACACGCAGAAGCCCATATATCACCAGAACAAAAAGTGATACACAACATATATTATCAATATTTTACTAAAATACAGAATCCATATGAGCTCGATGCAAGTTGTCCACGTGATCTGCACTTTAGCATGGAAAAATAATGAAAACTATCAGAGATTTTGTGTTTTCTAGAGATGCAGGTTGAGCTCCTCTGACTGGAGTGGGAAAAGAAAACACTTTTATGGGAAGATTTATGTCTTATTTGTGTTAAATGCCATTGAACAATGCTCAGATTTGTTTCTGACATTTGGAGTCTCTGTTTACAGCTTTCAGGTGAAATGCACTTTCCATCTAAAGTGTTTTGTGTTTTTCCCTGAAACATTAATCGGTTTGATGATGTGCAGGTATTGCTAAACAACGGTCACAGTTCTCCAACACAATAACAGTAAATCAAACTACTGTTTGCAGAAGGATGGCATTTTAAGGAATTTAATTTCCTTTATAAAAGGACACTTTCTACTTACAAAACATGACAATTTAAGTGATTAAAGAACAGCTGTATAGAGGAATTTTATCCACTACTAACTAGGAACAGCTATCAAATAGATGTGTAACTGCAGGTCTGGGGATCTAACAGTAGCTAAGGGTGCTGTATGTAATTTATTTACTTAAAAGACAATACCTTTGCTGTCTGGCATCACTTTTCCATGAAGTAATCTTTAAAGTACATGAAAACGAGTTAAGCAGTAATTTGATACAAGCAATGCACAAGCCAGAAGGTGAAACAGCCTTTCAACTGTATATTAGATCAGTAAAAGGTCTTAGGTAAAATCAGTCTGTTAGGTCAGAATAATGAAGTTCTAAGCTCTACCAGGGTGAAATTACTTTATACAAAGAGCAGAATCATAGTACTTGGAGAAGTCTAATACACATGACACATAGGTTTCGTTCTTTCTGAAAAGCAGTCCTAAATGCTTCTAATTTTTTAGGAAATGGAGAAAAGAACAAATTTATTTTAGATAAATAGCCTGTATTCTTTTAGTTTTTCTACAGTGAAGGTAAAAGCTTTTCAATTAATGAATCAAGCATATATTTAAAATTGAAGTGATACATTAGTGTCATATTACTTTTAAGCTTCTTATTAGCATGATGGCATAAATAATTCCTATCAAAACAATTATTTTGAATGTTTTTACAAAATAAAAAATTGAACAGGAAAAGCTTGTGTGGACATGTACAGATCACCTCACTCAGCCAATGCAAAATTGACTCTCCTCAGATTATTGATGATACTTTTTCTAACTTGTTCTTAAAGCTCTCAGGCACATTGGAAAATCAGGGAGTCTCTTTATCGGTAGATCTGTGTAGCGCATTGAAAAACCTCTTTTCCTGCAACTTAAACTTGTTACTTGTTAAGCTATCTACTATAAAGATGAGAAACATCTCTGCTCTTGCTTTGGATGTAGTTAAATATTATCATTCTCTTCCCTCGCAGTTCTTCCTTCACCTTCTGGTTCTGAGTTAAGCAATTGTAAATTCTTTTCATTTCTCTTGAAATAAAATCCTTGGGATTCTACTTTAGATAAGGTTGTTACCTGCTATTCAGGTAATGCTCACATTTGAACATTCTAGGATGATGTTTACTCTTTTGGTTTGTCTTTTAAGTAACACAGATTCCTGAGTGTGGTATCCCTGTTGGGACAGTTTCAAAAGTAGGTGTGGTAAGCACACAGACCACTTCATGACTTGCAGGTTAGGGAATTGCACAGAGTTGGGAAATGCAGGTTGCATTTGAAGGGAAGGGAGTTGAATTTGTCTTTCACACCCTGAATAAATGCTGGAATTTATACAGAAGAAAAGTATGATTGTTTGTACCTGTTGTGAGTTAGCTAACAAGAAAGCTATAAAAGTGACAGACAAATGGAGTCACTGGAAGGATTTCTAAAGCATGATTTACTAAAGGTAAATCTTGCTTGAGCAACCTGATTGCCTTCTGTGATGAAACAACTACCTGGATGGATGAAGGCAGAGCAGTGGATATTGTCTCCCTTGACTTCAGCAAGGCCTTCAACACTGTCTCTTACAACATCTTCATTAACAAATGCAGCAAGTGTGGACAGTGAGGTGGATTGAGAACGAACCGAACAGCAGATCCCAGAGAGTCGTTAGCAGTGGCATAGGGTCTAGTTGCAGGCCTGTCACTAGTGATGTCCCCCAAGGTTCAATACTGGGCCCAGTATTGTTTTAACTTAGTGACTTGACCAGAAGGCACTTTAGTGCTTCATCCAAGTTTGCTGATCGCACAAAGCTGGGAGGAGTGGCTGATACCCCAGAGGGCTGTGCAGCCCTTCAGAAGAACTTTGACAGGTTGGAGAGATGAGCAGAGAAGAACCTTCTGAAATTCAACAAAGACAAGTGCAGGGTCCTGCACCTGGGGAAGGATAACCTCATGCACCAGTACAGGCTGGGGGGCTGACCTGCTGGAAAGCAGCTCTGTAGAGAAGGACCTGGGAGTCCTGGTGGACAACAAGCTGTCCGTGAGCCAGCAGTGGACCTTGTGGCCAAGAAGGCCAGTGGTATCCCGGGGGTTATTAGAAAGGGCACTACCAGTAGGTCAAAGGAGTTGTTCCTGCTCCTTTACTCAGCCCTGGTGAGGCAAATCTGGAGTGTTGTGTCCAGTTCTGGGCTTCTCAGGACAAGAGAGTCATGGAGATCCTGAAGATCCAGTGGAAGGCAACAAAGATGAGTAAGGGACAACTCTCTTGTGAGGAGACTGCAGGATCTGGGCCTGTTCAGCTTCCAGAAGAGATGGCTGAGAGGGGACCTCATCAATGAATAGAATTATCTGAAGGGAGGGTGCCAAGAGAATGGAGTCAGGCTCTTCTTGGTAGTACAAAGCAGTAGGACACAATGTAATGGGCAGAAACTGATGCACAGGAAGTTCTACCTGAAGAACTTCTTTACTGTGCAAGTGACTGTGCACTGAAACAGATTGCCCAGAGAGGTTTTGGAGTCTCCCTCACTGGACATATTCAAGAATTGTCTGGACACAATCCTGTGCAATGTGCTCTTGGATGACCCAGCTTGAGCAAGGGAGTTAGACCAGATGACCTAATGTGGTGCCTTCCAACCTTATCCATTCTATGATTTAAGAAAAGAAACATCTATTATTTTAACCACTTTCTTATTTTGAAAATACTACGCATAGAAATTCTCAACCTTGCCATCCATGAATATGTGCAGAAGTGAATCTAGGGGTATCTAGGGAATTTTATTTTTATTTATTCTGTTGATTCCTTTAGAGATTTCACACGTTTAGATGTTAGATAAGTCTTGGGAGAGGTGCTTTTAATTTGGGCCCTATTTTTAACTTGCTAGCTTTGCATTGGTTTTAGATCTAGACATAAATTTTACTTTGTTCTGCTTTTTGTCTGTAAATAAGATAAGTGCTGAATGATTTAATAATGGATGATATGCTCACTTAGTCCAGTAATGGGGTCATATGACCATTCTTCTTACAGCTCTACTGAAGTGGTTGTTTGATTACTGGGACACTTCACCCTTTGTCATATTCACTGCCATAACCTTGCCAGATATATCTCTTTCATCCAAAGTATCAATTTGCTCTCATATTTGTTGTCCACAATTTCAAGTGACCACACATACTCTCCAAGGTTTTTTTGCTCATACATCTTAATAATAATCACTGTAAATATCACTGCCCTTTGTTGGAGAGCTTGCAGGAAGCTATTTTTGATGTTATTGGGTTAACATATTACAGAGCTCCTTCATTAGATCTGTGCTGCCACTCTACAGGGGAAATTAGAGAGAGCCAGTGGGGTGGATCTGCTTTTTGTGCAGGTTATCATTTAGGATTAAGGTACTCTTAAATTTTTATTTTTTAGGAAAGAGTTGACATTATTGACTTCTGACTGAGTATCTGCTTCTCAGATTAAATGGTTAGAATTGCTACTAGACCCAGACATGCTATTTTGCCACACCTCTAAAGAGGTAATTTTTTCATACTTTTTGACATATATGAAATGTATAAACATACACATGTATACTTACACTTTCCCTGTAAGACATACTGCAGTTTTCAGCCTGTCAAAGCTGTAGCATATAGGAAATATTTGAAACTGGTTCACTGTATGAATATACATGTACTTACTCCCTGTGTCTTAACCTAATCATCCAAGAGCTTGTGACAGTAGCGTAAGAGTGGCTTCCTTGTCTGCAGCAGCATTCTCTGAAAGGGAAGATTCCCTGGTGAATTCATTATTACACAGAAGTCCCACCCCCGTGAAACTGCTGTAGACACATAACAGGATTACTGCTCAGGAGTTTACTAGGATGCAAGTAAAATTGCTCCAGTCAGTCAGCAGCAAGCATCTTTGACTAAGGTAGGAGAATGCTTTCTTTTATGTACCTCATGAAAAAATAAGGAATAATTTCTTATAATAATAAATAATATTTATTTGCTGTAAATAAAATTTCTTTAGATATTACAGCATCAGCTCAATTTATATGAAAAAAAAAGTTATTTTTTTTAAGTCCTCTGAATATGGCTCTGTAAAAATATCTTGTCAGCGTTAGTGCATTTCAATTCAGCCAAGCAGCAGATGTGAAGATTGCCTTACTGTTTGGAGAGGAAATACAGTTCAAATATATTTTAATACAACTAGGGAGAGCTTTTGTACTTAAGAGATTAAATTACTAATAATTTTGAGAGTTAGTATTTAGGATTTTTTTGTTGCTTAACATCATTTCCTTGTTTCTTGTAGCTTCATAGCAGCAAGGAAATGGCAATTTTAATTTCAAAATATTAGTTGTTGCATATTATATCTTGAAAAAGGATATATATTTTGTCTCCAAATCAGTGTTTTGATAATGGTAGTTCTCAATAGTTACAGAAAGGCTTTGGTATGAATCTTCTAACTTCATTAGCTAATGAATTTGTCAAATGTATTCATGTAATACTAGGGAAAGAAGTTAGCTGGATCTAATAACCTAATGGCATAGAAGTGCTCTCAAAATGCAGAGCTGCCTAATCGATGTGGTGACAAATTAAATGATCTGTGGCCTTGAAGGTTAGGAGTTAATTGAATAAAGAGACAATATTGACAGTATTTTTTTTTTTAACAGCTGCTCATATATTCTTAATGGAAAGCTTGGTTTTATTCTTCCTTAAAGTAATTGCACATTCATTCTTAATTGAAATGCCCTGGTTTTACCCAGCAAGATGCTTTTAGGCAGGGCAAAGATCTTCAGCTTTTATATTTTGGAGATTTAAGTTGTCAATGTGATGTATAGAGCACCTACTTGTAACTATAACTGACTAAAAATCATTTTAACCTGCACTGAAAATTTTCCAGTACTCTCAGATTTTAAAAGCTTATGTGAGTGCTGCGAAATACCTCAATTTATGAAGTAGTTTTAGATACTATTTGGTATCCAAATTACTATATGAGGAAATATAACACATTTTAATTTTGTTGAAGTAGATATTTATTTTTCTGCATAGCCAGCTGCATACAGCATAACTTAGTTCATTGACATCGAGATCAAGAGCATTATTTAACGAGATCTAGGCCCTTACTAGAGTCCTAGTCTAAATCCTAGTAAGTTTCTTTACTAGGATTCAGACATCACAAATGTAATAACAATTAATATTTAAGTGATTATCCGGGTCTCAAAAAAAATTTAGGAAAGCCAGCTGCTTTTCCTGCACTTCCTACAACTGCTCCATTTTTGGGAAACACAGTGATCAGAATTAACTTTGTTTTTCTGACTGCTAACTCTTCACACCCACTTTTAGTCAGTGAAAGCCCACATCTGTCAGTTCGTTCTGCCTCTGAGAACCCAATCTAGTTGAAGATATCCATGATCATTGCAGGTGACTTGGACTAGACAATTTTTGGATGTCTTTTCCAAACTATTCTATGATTCTATGTCTTCTGATTGTTCATCCAACAGCAGTTATCCTGAATGTCTTGATTTTAAGGCCACCTGATAGTGGGAAAAAGAAGGAAACAAAATTTCAGAAAAAATGCAATTCAGCTGCAGAAGCTAAATGGAGTAATTAATTCCTGTTTAAATCAAGACACAGTGAAATATAAAATTAAAACAGTCAGAGACAACAAGGAGCTGCCTATTGCCAGTGGTCCATCTGCACGTCTATGTTATGACATGCTGGATAGGAGATTGGCACGAGGTAACAGCATCACCCTGTCTTTTTCCTGAGGGGTGGTTGATGAACTGAAGACATAGATAATGTCACGACAGGTATGAAGATGTGTCCAAGTCCTGGGATACAATTTTAATATGGAGATATCAGAATGACTCTTCAAAGTTAGAGAGGGAGGGGGTGTCTCAGTGAGGTCCATACACCATAAAAATTACAGGCACACTACAGCTTGGCAGCCCTAGTTTCACCCTTCAGACCTATCACCTCTTCTGGATTGACCTAAACACATATGTTTTGAGGGTGAACGAGTTTTAGACTAACAGTTTCATTCTACCTTTGCAGGATCTGGTTCCTACCTCCCAGGCTCTTGAGCAGGGAGGTAGGAGTATTAAGTTTCAGCTACTTGGTTTCAGGGAAGTAGTGTGCAATGCAGCAATATGACCAGTGTTCTCCAGTGGTACCTGGTACTAACAGAGCTGTCCTGAGCAAGTAGTTGTTTTGTTTTTTGGTTTCTATAGAATTTGGACATATTCAACACTAACAAGACTGCCTGCTAGCCTTATTCTATAATCATGCTTATAATTCATGTTTTTGTAGTTAGTAAACTACAAAGAGAAGAAACTCCTACATTGTTGTGTAACCCGCACTCTGACCTAGTTACAATCTCATTGTATAGTGAGGAGATAATGTCCATACCTTAGAAAGTTAGGAGGTACACAAATACAAACATACTGTGTAGGGAGAGAGGTAGGGAGAAATCATTTCACCCTTCTGTGCCTGGCAAGGAAAAATTTGTGTTATTACTTCTGTTTACTCCAGAGTGAACTGTTATTCTGACCCTACTACACAAGTTTTATAACAGGATAAGAGTAACTTTGTCGAAAGTGAATTCATGATGAAATTGCCTCCTGCAATCCATTCTATTGCATTTTTTACAGTAAGTAATAATAATAAAAAGACAGAGGGCACTACAGAGTACAGTTTGGAGGGGAAAATGGACAGAGGGGTTTCTCTCTGTGTGTGGTTTTTTTTTGTTTTGGGGTTTTGTTTGGGTTTTTTTTGGCTTTTTAATGTGTATTTTTGTTTTGTCTTTAAATGCATAGTCCAGGAAAAATGTTGTCAGGGTAAGAGAAGAATTAATATCAGAAATGTCGACACACTGTTGGTAATATTATCTTCCTAAGCACCTCAACCACTTTTTTATCAGAGAAGAAGCTTTTGAGCTCTTAAAATTTCTTCTTGCTTGGTTTCTCAAATAAATCCATGCTGACTGTGGTGAAATTGCCTCACAGGCAAGGCTTGGAGCGTGATGGAGTGATAATTTTTTTTCTCCACTTCTATCTCTACCGAGGTCTGGTAAAAAGTTGGAAAAATATTTACAGGAATAGAGATTTTACTGATAATCTTGTGCAGAGCCTTCAGGACAAGTAGTAATCATAGAGTATACTAACAGTATCTCCTTAATAAGTCACCTATATCTGCTTATACCAAACTGGCTAGTAGCTGGTAGCTAATAAGGCTGTTAACTTATTGGGTCTGATAAATGCACATCGAAATGACAGGGGGACTTCTCATGGTGATACTTGGTGCTATAGCTTAATGCTTATTGCAGACCACCAGACAAAAAAAACCCGTCGTTACGTTGCATATTCTGAGTTCAGTATTTATTTACAAAATTCCTATATGATCCTTTCACAGGAGTGAATTGTACAGAAATTAAGATACATAGTACAAACAAACCTTTTTTGAGTATCTCCTTGTTCCACCTTGTTGTTTTCCATCTTATTTCTGTCCTTTACTTGATTTATCTTTAGGGAGAAAATAATGCAGTTGCAAATGTTAGAGACAAAATTACTTGTTAATGCAGTGATTGGTCTGGAAATATCCAGTCGTTCAGTAGCTTATGCCCGAGTAGATTTGCACAGGCTACATGTACTGTTACTTGTCTCATTCTGGGGTATTTTTTCCCATGCCTGGTTGTGTCCTAAGAATTTGAAAGAGGCAACCATTGAAATTCAATAGCTGTTCTTACAATGGAAACCAAGCCATAACCCCAAAAGACTAGTAGCTATTGTAGAAGAGGATGGGACAGTAGTATAGCATATAGCTAAAGAATGTTTTGGGAAACACTCTTTTGAAGCAGAAATTTGCAATAAAATAGAAATGAGATGATCCTGTGGTTGAATACTGAACATAGAGCCATAACAGGGAAGGAGACAGCAGAAGAAAAAAACACAAATGGCACCAAATTTCCTCGTTCAGTAACTACCGTCTATACAGCAGGCACCTTCCTCCACTCTGCTATCTTTGTTCTGGCATAAGCTAACTTCATAATGATTGAACTCATGATAATGAAATATTTGTGTTTTAAGTAAACTTCTTGTGTGATAAAACCATTGATATAGTACAAATACACACATATGTATCAAGAGTCTGTATGTGCTACTTGAGGTCTAACAATTACAATCAAAGAAATCTTGTTCTTGGCTTGAGATTGAAGTATTTAGTTTTCTATTATGTATGGATGTATACAACCAAAAACCAAATGAATGGACAAGTTTGCAAGATTTCAGTCTAGTTTTCTGAATAATAATAATCTGTCAACTAATGACATACTTGCATCCCAAGCTTTATGTGTGGTTGTGTATTATTCAGATGCATAAATCAGTGTGTCAGATGCAGAACAAATGGTGTGCCATTTAAAGTACATGTAAAGATACAAACATATTTAGATTTCTAGTTTTTTTCACAATGTAAACATGAGCGGAGCAAAGTACGAAGCTCTAAATTCAGATATGAAATTAATTTCTGTTATATATATGCAAATACAAAGATATCTTTGAAATGCAATACTTTTCATGTACCATTTCAGTAAGATGTGGCTTTGAAAAGATAGCTTGGCAGTATATCAAATCGGTATTGATGCATAAGGAGCAATGAGGTACATATTAATTATCTATGTAATAATTCATTTAATGTACTTGTAGTTTTACTGTTTTATTTACTTAACTTATCCCTTCCCTGTAGTAAAGTCCTGTCAAAAGACTTCTAACAGTTTTAGCAGTCAGTTTTACAGAAGTGTTCTGGATAATTTATTTAGGTGTTAATTCTATTTAGACTCCACTAATGTTACTGAAAGTTCTACAGCTTTATTTGATCTTATATTCACTTAATTGAGCACTCTATTGAATCAGCAAAAGTCACAAAAGTGTAATTATTTATCTTTCTAGAAACTTCTATAACGTAGGGTAATATTTTTTCGGACAGCTCCCTGATACTCTGAGTTTGTGCCTTGACTTTATACCAGTAAAGCACCTAGGATATCCTGCCTGACCTTTTGGCATCCAAAAGAGTAGGAGAAGCCTAGGTGTAGGTAACTGAATCTAGAATTCCTTTATCCAGAGATTTTCTGTAAATTAACACACTTGCCAGCACAGCTGCTTTGTTCATAAATTTAGTCTGAGGTGGCTTTATGCCTCAACCTGACTTTCCTATTTTAATTTGACCTTTTAAAAGGAAATCCTGCGCAAGTACCAGTAATGCAAACATGGTATACACACTCCCCACTCCCTCTGTAATAGCTGTTGACAACAGAACAGACTTGAATAGAGAATATAGCTATGTATAAGATTAAGAGTTGGTGGTCTGAAGATATTCAATATGATGCTATAATTTTCTGGATTTCGTACTGGATTTCAGTTGTCAGTCCTGTTATTTGAGTTCTATCAAATATACAATTAATGAATTCTAACTCTGGTAGAACTGTAGCACAGTGTGGGCTTACTCCTAGCAGTTCCTTAAGTTGACATGCCATCACTCATATTTTCCCTCAGAGTTTTCTAGTGGCTCACCTTGGTTCTGGACTTTGAGCAGGCTGAGTAGGTGAGCCTTTGGACAGCTTGCCACCAAAAGTGAAGAAGGTATTTCCCACCTTTAATTAGAAAATGCCCTGGGTAGACTGTTAGCTCTTGCCACTCCAATTTTCCCCCTCTCTCTCTCACTTGCTGTGTGGAATTTGACTGCTCTACCCAAGTTACTCACAGGCCAGAGACACACAAACTGTGATAGGTATTTGTAAATTAGACTACTGAACAGCACAGATCTTCACTTCTGTAGTTCATTGGGCTGAGTAAGGCATATGACTATCAATTTTTTGTTAAAATAAATTCTTAAAAACCAAAAAATACACAAGTCATAAGCTGATTCCATGCTTTGTGAGTAGGAGAGCAGCTATATTATTCTTAAACTAGGTCATCTAGAGCATTTGCAGACATTGATCAAGATACTATATGGCAAAAAGTTGGGCAGAACTTCTATAGTTATTTTATTTAGCTGTCGTATTCTAACAATCTGAGTGGTCTTTGTGAAGGATGGGAGAAGGATTGTGAGAAGAGTAAGAACACCTATTTTAATTCTTGAAATAAATGAGGAAGAAAAAATAATATACCATAAGGTACTAGGTGAATCTCTTTTTTTGTATTGTGGTTTTTGTTGTTGTTCTGATTTGTTTGTTTTCTATTCTTCTTGATGTCAAGACACAGGTCTGTTACTTTGACAAAAAAGAGAAGCATTTTCCTCCTTTCTTGTCCCAAGAGTCATCAAGTAAATCTCTGTCAGGTGATTCTAATGTTTGCAGAAAAGCAGTTCCTGTAAGAAGAATCCAATTAGCCTACTTATGTCACTTAGTACTCTGTGCTTTAGTGTTCTCTGACTATAGATTAGTTTCTGTGCTCTAATTCCTGCCATTAATATTCACCCGCCATAAGCTTGTTTTGCAATGCATTATTTATCAAGTGTAAAAAGTGTTATAGCAAGTTTTAACTAGGTAACAGGCAAAAACTGTTGTCCAAAAAGTGTTTTTAACCTAAATAGTTCACACATGGAAGAAGAAATGTGAAAAATGCTATTTAAAATGAGGCAAGTTTACAGATACTAGGAACATGCTGCTTGATTGCTTTTTATTTCCTGTCTGTAGAGCCAGCTATTTCTTTAAATGTTAAGAAACTAAATTTCTAGACTCTCTGTTGGGAAAGTTGGAAAAAAACCCTCGTATGTGAAAGAGAATCTTTCCTACCAGAGGGTTACTCAAGCTACAAACTGTAAAAGGGGGCCTTACTCCTATAGTCAGTTAGGCAGAAGGGGCTTTTATAGATGCTTCTCTAAGAAGTACTGTTCACTGGGTAGAAAACTGGGTGGATCACCAGGCCCAGGGAGTGGTGGTGAATGGAATTACATCCAGCTGGCAGTTGGTCATAAGTCATGTTCCCCAGGTCTCAGTGTTGGTGCCAGCCTTGTTTTATATCTTTCTCAACAATCCGGATGAGGGGATCAAGGACAGTTTGGTCAGTTTGCAGATGACACCAAGTTGGGTGGCACTGTCACTCTGCTGGAGGGCAGAAAGGTTCTCCAGAGGGATAAGGACAGACTTCACTGATGGGCCGCAGCCAGTGGTAAGAGGTTCAACAAGGCCAAGAGCTGGGTCCTGAACTTGGGTCACAACAACCCCATACAGAACTACAGGCTAAGGGAAGAGTGGCTGGAA
Organism: Cephalopterus ornatus; assembly: GCA_013396775.1. NCBI lineage: Eukaryota > Metazoa > Chordata > Aves > Passeriformes > Cotingidae > Cephalopterus > Cephalopterus ornatus. Next base: position 41,602 of record VZRE01014699.1, read on the forward strand.
AGCTGCCCAGTTGAAAAGGACCTGGTTGACAGTCAGCTGAACATGAGCCAGCAGTGTGCTCAGGTGACCAAGTGTGGGCAGCAGGACCAAGGCAGTGATTATTCCCCTGTTTTCAGCACTGGTGAGGCTGCAACTATGTCTGGTTCTGGGCCCCTCACTTCAAGAAAAACACTGAAGTGCTGGAGCGAGGCCAGAGAAGAGCAACAGAGCTGGTGAAGGGTCTGGTACACAAGTCTGGTGAGGAATAGCTGAGGGAATGAGAGTCATTTACTCTGGAGAAAAGGAGACTTAGAGGTGACCTTACAATTAGCTGTACAATTATCTGAAAGGAGGTTGTAACGGGGTCACCGTCACTCTCTTCTCCCAGGTAAAAAGCAATAGGACAAGAGGAAATGGCCTCAAGGTGTGCCAGGAGAGGTTTAGATTGCTCATTGAGAAAAATTTCTTTACAGAGAGGGCTTTCAAGCATTGGAACAGGTTGCCCAAAGAAGTGGTGAAGTCACCATCCCTGAATATATTTCAAAGCCATGTAGATGTGGCACATAGGGACATGATTTGGTGGTGGACTTGGCAGTGCTAGGCTGATGGTTAGACTTGATCTTAAGTATTTTTTCCAACCTAAATGATTCTATGATGCTCTAACCCATGAATGTAAATCACTAAAACAAATCTATTAGTTACTCAATGCTATTATTTGCTAAAAATATTCATAGTTTTGATAATATACATTAAATTATTTTCATAACAAAAAGAAATTTGAAACCTTTGATTTTTAAGAAGAATATTTGAATTGGGTAAAGGAACAGAGGTATGCAACACACTTTGAGGGAATACAAACTTTTACAAGGGAATTGGTTGAGGCTTTCTCCGTGGAGAGAATCCCTGAAAACTGTCTTGAGTGTGTTTTGGTGCATGTTTAATCTGAGATCTCAGTATAACAACCACGAAAAGAAGGAAAAAAGCATTGGACTTATGCTCCTATGAATATAATGCAACTCTGCTGTGGAAAGGGGGACAAACTGCATTCTGTGAACACAGTCGAAGCCTGGGCAGTCTATTAAGGGACAGTTTAAGATAAATACATTGCTGTCTTCATGAATGTGATTTAAAAGTTACCTATTTGAGTATTCAAATAAAAGTGAGCATGATTGCCACTGGAGTTGCTGCATCAGGTGTCCACAACATATCAAGGTAAGGGCAAGCTAGCTGCTCATCATATTTAGATGAGCGATATGGCTGTACATATGAATATATACATATGCAAGTAGAGACATAAAAATCTGTAACCTGGAGGTATTAATTATCTAGAGAAAGTATTACTTAAACATTTGGGAAAGACATTCATTCAGGAGAAGCTGCCAAAGATCTGTTGAAGGTATATCTGGTGATTGTATAGCTATTTTTCTTGTAAAATAGTCTAATAATTAGAGCAGTAAAGTAAAAAAAATTGGATATTTGGGTTATGTTCCATTTTTTTATCATTTCAGGCAGAAGAATTTTAAATATTTACAACAGTTACAATTTTAATACCCCTCAGTACTTAAATTTTTTCATAAATTAGATGGCTGGTCATTCTATTGATCAGGGACACTACTGAAGATTTAACCTCAACCCATATAACCTAAAAGTTCAAATTTCCATCACAGAGGAAGGAGTCTGAGCTGAAGGTACTATGGGAAGATGGACCCACAGTAGCTCACCTTTTAATATATTTGTTTTGACTGGAAAAAAAATTGTAATTCAAAATATCTGACATTTGGGATTTGAGAAAAAATATGCAATCTGGAGAAAATGAATAAAGTTTTCTGTCATTAGTTAAACTCTAAATGCATATAGGAATATCTTGGAGCTGATGTAATGCGTGAGCTGAGGGAAATTATAAATTGCTGGAGGATATTGTCATAGACTTACCCACACTTGTGGTTTAGAAATACGTCTAATGTTGACTTTGTAAAGCCCACTGGTTTTTATGAGTCACTTGTAAGGCACTTCATATTCATATGACAGTGAATTTGAGTTTTAGTGATTTCTCTCTTTTCTTTAGCAAATAAGTTATTTATTATGGATTATATAGTATGTAGCCCCAAAACATCAGTTTGAAACTATAAAATTAGAAAGGTTGAATTTCTATATATTTGATAGTCAAATACTCTCCAAATGAAGCAATGCTGATATACAGTCACACCATTAAGCCAGTTAAGGAATTAAAAGGTTTGTGTTATTTCATCTATGAATATGCAAGTATGTTTTGTGCAGAAATGTTCTTTATTCTATTTCTACCACAAAACATCTTCTTTAACGGCATGTTTATTCTTCAGCTGATCAAAATCCAAAGCTTTTAAAAATTTAGGGATATAATCATGGAGCACAAATGAAATCAAACCAATGATGCCTGGAAATTAAAGACTGTATGCTTCCCCTGTGGCCTGCAGTGCACCCTGTGAATCATTCATTTTCCAAGCATTAACCTAAGGGGTTTTTTTTTAGTGAAATATATCCTCTTATTCTCTTTTTATTTCTTTTAAACTAAAACAGCAGAAATGCACTTTTTTTCCTCTGCAACACTGCCATAACTAATGCTAATACTAGAACTAAATTGGGAGGAGTGTCTCTGTGCCTTGACTGAATCTATTTTATTTTTGAGGTATCTCTATAATTCTTAACATAACCCCCAAACCTATCCCAGTAGGTGACCGTAATGCATATGGCAGTGTAAGGGACCAAATTCTGCTTTTTCTTGTCAACTCCAAAAGACTCATACAGCAGGATATTTCTGTCTCTGTGCATAACTGGCAGCCTTGAAATTCTGAAATTCTAAACTTGTTTTCTTCATGGGACATTTAGATAACCCTGCAACCCTAGTGATGAGGAGGGCTTCAGCACTGAACTTCCAGTTCAGCACTGGAGAGAATCCTTTACTTTTAATAGCATTTCATCCTCGTGCAAGGTTCAATGCTGTTGTGGATCCAAAAGGTTTAAGCAGCACGGGGAGATGATAAGTGTTGGTTTCAATGCTGTTTCCAATTAGGTTTGATAAAGAATTGTATATAAAAGCAACAGTCAAGGGCAATGGGGAGCTGCTTTAGAAGAAAGAACAGATGCTGAAGATAGATTTATGCTCCAGGTGATTGGTGTAATAAGCTTGAGGAAATAGTGCAGGAGACAGCACGTTTTAAACAATGTTCTGTGCATAATTTTGCTGTGCTTTTTATGCGTGGGCTGCATTATTCTGTGGAACATCTGATATGCTGCAGTTATGAATGTACCTGCACCTGTCCTGGGAGAGCAGCTGCGGCTGAACCAGGGCACTTAAGTGTTAACACATGTTATATACTGAAATAAGGAATGCATTTCTTTTCTATTTGAATGGAACTTAGAGGCCAACTTGAAAATCCAAGGAAATAGTTTTTGAAGTTATTTTGCATCTTCAGTTAATAATTTCTCTCCTTCTAAGTTCCCCTAAAAAACATGGAACACATCATACCAGAAGTATTTTAAATTTATTTCCCAAGCTGACAAGATCTACTTGTTGAGGGCTACTTCTTCCTGCCCTTGGTTTTGAGGATTTCTATCCTCTGTTCCTGGTGTGCTGAAAGGTATTCCTACCATCTACCTCTGCTGTGCTAAAAACCATCCAATACAGGGGGACTGGACAGTGAGGTGTGATCTAATTGGCAATGTGCTAAAGGCTGTGCCTTAGACATTGTCTACACAGTTATGTCTTTTTACTGTGTATGATTCCTCTCTTACCATCCCATTGTCATCTCTTCTGTGAAAGCCCTCACACCATATTCAGTGGGATAAAGAAATAATTTGAACTGGTTACTGTAAATACACTGCTTGAGAAGATGCATTTGACTGCTAACCACTCTCTGGCATCGGCTCTGTGAACTAAAACCTTGGGAATTTCACATCAATTTTGTCATTATTGTGGGCAATTAAGCTACCATTGGAAAAGAAACTGATGATATAGACCGCTTGCTTTAGGATGACTTTTTTTTCATGCTTTAGAGTCCTTTTTTCTGAGCCTGTTAGACAAACAGATGGGTAGAAAGTTGCCGTGCCACACTGCTAAGGTAACCAGCAGCTAAAATTCAGGGTAAGAAAATGTTCTCTGGTGAAGATCTGCACAGAACTCACCTCAGAATTGCAGAGCAACATGAAATCTTCCCCAGCACTTCAGAAGCACACATATCTCAGTATATGAAGGGTCACTCAATTTCATGGCAAAATGTCAAAACTGTTGCTTGAGGCAGTAGATATGTGACTTAATGTTAAAATAGTAGTGCCATCACGTTACTCATGCGTTTCTCAATCCAGTTTTAGTAACCTGGACTTCTTTTAACCAAGGAAAAAACAAGATATTAATGAATAGTAGTGTGAATCCTCCTTGTTTGGGATGGCAGCAGGCAACAAAACTAAAGAAAAATAAATTTATTCATTACTTCTTCCCATCAGCAGGCAGATGTTTAGCCACTTCCTGTAAAGCAGGGCTTCATCAAGCATAACAGCTACTTTGGAAAACACATGCCATAACCATGGACGTCCTCACTTCTTCCTTTTTTCCCTTTTTTATTTCTGAACATGATGTCATATGGTATGGAATATCCCTTTGACCACTATAAATCAGCTATGCCCTCCCACTTCTTGTAAACTCCCAGCCCTGTTCGTTGGGGGAGGTAGAGTGGGGAGGGAAGAAAACACCAGTGCTGTGCAAGCACTGTACAGCTGCTGCCAAAATATTGGTGTGTTGTCCACGCAGTTCGGGGGGGGGGGGGTGTCCCACTTTGGGAATACAAGAAGTTGTGGTAACATGAAGTAATACTGTTGATACAACTTGGTGTCATCATCAAACTTGCTGAGGATGCACTTAATCCTACTGTCAATGAGTGAGGAACTAAGCTTTTTTACTTGCCTTAAAACATTGCTACTGGAGCAAGCTGTGCAAGCCTCCTGCCAGGGCACTGAAGATAACGCTGAGGGGAGGAGGCCATAGCCCACAAATTGCTAGATTTGTGCAGGACCAAGGGGCGAAGTCTTAGGTGTGTGGTGCTTCTTTAGGTGTGTGATGCCTATCTAAAGGAAATCAGTGGAACTCTCTGCGTTTATAACGTTTATCTCCTATGGGTCAGGCTGTGTCGAAGGAGGCCCCTGTGTGCACACACCCACCACAGCACCCCCGTGCCCCCCTCCCCACATCTGGGGGAGGTACCAGAAAGGTTTCTGGGGGTACATACACGCATCAAACTTCGTTCCACAGGCTTCTCTCCCCCACCACTCCCTGATGCACGAAGACACCAATGGCAACAACAACCAAGTTCACCAAAGACCTTTAAGTAGTGACTATAAAACTTTCATTATTTTCCTTCTTTCTTTCTTTCTTTCTCTCTTTCTCTCTTTCTCTTTCTTTTTTCTTTCTTTCTTTCCTTCTTTCTTTCCTTATTTCCTTCTTTCTTTCCTTCTTTCTTTCCTTCTTTCCCTATTTCCTTATTTCCTTCTTTCTTTCCTTCTTTCCTTCCTTTTTTCCTTCTTTCCTTCTTTCTTTCCTTCTTTCCTCTCTTTTTCTCTCTCTTTGTCTCTTTTCCCTTACACACTTCCTTGGATGCTCTTTCTCTTTCTTTTCACTTACACGTTTTCTTGGGTTATATACATTACTATATTACAACCAAAATGCCTGCACAAAATACCTGTTTTTCTTTGCAATACCTTTATGCTTTATATTGCCATGTTACTATAGGTAATAACAACCAAAACAGCCACACACCTGTTTTGCTTTACAACAAAATTGTTCTAAAATAAACCATATATATATATATACTTATATATATATATGTAAGCACTGATCATCTAGTATCAATTTACTTTAATGCACTCCAAGGAATTTATTAATAAAACAAGAGTTACTCCTGCCTGCAGGGGTAACACCATGTCACAGACAAAGATGTTAAACAGTGACCCAACACCGGCCCCTGAGGAGCCACACTCATCACTGCTTTCCACTTGGACATTGTGCCATTGACCACAATTCTGAGTGCAACCATCCAACCAATTTCCTATCCACTGAGTGGTCCATCCATCACATCCATGTCTCTCCACTTTAGACACAAGGATGTCATGTGGGACAATATAAAATGCTTTGCACGAGTACAGGTGCTTTTCAGTCGCTCTTCCCTCGTCCACTAAAGCTATATCCCCATCACAGAAGGCCACAAAATTTGTCAGGCACAATTTGCCCTCAGTGAAGCTATGTTCACTATCACCCATCACATCCTTACTTTCCATGTGCCTTAGCATAGTTTCCAGGAGGATCTGATAGTTGATCTTGCCAGGCATAGAGGTGAGACTGACTGACTGACTTGCAGTTCTATACTTGCTGAGAATATCTTACCACTGAAATGTTGCAATTAGAACATTCGGAGAAAATACTATTTAGAGAGTATTTCATGTATTACAAGAATTAATCCACAACCCCACTTCATAAAGTTGGTTTATGCCCTGATCTAAGAGGATATTGTTGTTTCAAGTTTGAGTAGATGAAGCAAAAAGATACAAGTGATCTGCTTGATGATAAAGACAAAAAGTTGGGTAGGATGTACCCTGTGGTAGTAAATTTTTACTGTGAAGCTTGTCAGTTTAAGAAAGTAAGAGAGAATCAGAGAGTTGCTGTAGAAGGAATGACAGGAAAGCAGGTAAGAACAGATAAGAGCACTTTATGAAGCTATTGCTTAGTTTCAGGCAAAGAACTTCTTAGAGTGCAGAAGGAGAAAATGGTTGTATATAAATACTACAATATAGCTGCTCTTTTTACCACTTTTACCATGTGGAATCTGCTGTGGTAATTTTCAGAGTATAATCTGGAAAAATAAATGAAAGGTATTAACTTAGCATTAGACCAGTTACTTATAATAAAGTCTATTATATGAAAACATAAGTAGCTACCGGCTGACACATCTGGGGAAGTGGGTAGTTGTGTTCACTTTGGTCTCTATGGCACAGCTTCTTGCATAGCAAGGAAGTCTTGGCTCTGAGTCAATATTTCTTTTTCAGAGTCAGCAGAAGCTTCATCTTTTCTTCCTTTGCCTAAATTGGTCATATCTGCCCAAACATCAACCTGAAGTGCTTCTCACAGCAAAATCTTCTTAAGATGGGTGGATTTTGTGAATCTTTTTATGGCTAGATTCTCATTTGTGTTCAAATCAATGCTTTAGATTTGGCAATAAATTATGTCCTGGTTATGACCCCATCCTTTTAGCAGCTCTCTCAAATCTATTCTGGTTGTTCTGTTTCATTTCACGAGCTTACTGAATCTGAATGTTCTTAGACTTTGTGAAAATTTATCTGCGGTTAAAGTTACAAACTCCAGTGACAGAGTAATCCAAAGTCTAATGTTTGCTTTTAGAGCAGGTACCCCTCATAGTTTAGCCTTGGATGTATGCTAACATGTAAAGAGTCCAATTATGAATCCCAAAGAGCAGAGAACTCTGGTTCATATGGGGAGTAAAGAACTACTGGATGACCCTGGTGGACATACAAACATCAGAACCTACCAGTTTCATATGCTGTGGTCTTCCTACACCTTCAGACACAGAACAGACCTGTTAATTGATATTAGTACATGTGATATCTGCACTGAGAGTAATCTGGATTGCACACATCTGACTGTTCATGTCCTCATGTCAATTTAAAATAACTGAAATATATTTACGCTGGTTTTCCTCTGAGATGTGGTGTCAGAGCCGCACAGTACACATGGAGAATCAGTTTAAATTTTCTGCTGACCCCAAGATAACTCAGCTTCAAATGTCAACTGCATCATTACAACACAGTTGAGTGGGGCGTGTCAAACAGGTGGGCTGAACCATCTTCAGGACTGTTCTTTAATATTTTGTTGTTTTGAGGTTTCTTGAGTTCTTCATCCTCCTTAATAAATTATGATGCCTTTTGAATCATAGAATCATAGAATGGTTTGGCTTGGAAGGGATCTTAAATATCGTCTAATTCCAAAGCTCTCTCCATAGACAGGAACACCTCCCACTAGACCAGGTTACTCAATGCCCCATCCAACATGGCCTTGAACACTGACAGGGATGGGGTATCCACAGCTTCTCTGGGCAACCTGTTCCAGTGCCTCACCACCCTCACAGGTAACATCTTCTCTCATCTTGCTTACCTGTTTGACTATTCTACATCTCTTTATATTTTTAGTCAGCAGAGAGAACAGATTCCCACATGTAACACAATTAAAGTTTTACAAATCCCTTTGCAAGGTAATGGACCTGAAAGTTATTTTACCCTATAGATTGATGGAAATAGAGATTTATTGTTTTTCTGATCACCTAAATGCCGTCTTATTGAGGCTGCACTACAATTAAACCAATTGCCTCCTTACGGTATGCTTTCTTAAGTTTTTATAGCTAATATTTTTAGAACTCTACATTATTCATACATTTTTCAGACAGCAAAGATACATGCTTATCTATATCCTTCTCCTACATTTCCAGTCTCTTTTCTAACTTTTGCCTTTTTTCTCTGAATTGCCTTCAGCTTGCTAACAATCTTGTGACAGCTATGCACCAAAGCAGTTCCTCACTCCACTATTTTGGCTGTATAACTTTGACAGGAAGAGTTATCAAAAGTAAGCTATGTGTGAACATGCTTAAAATCCAGTGGGGTGGGGTGTTTTTTAGTGGTTTCCTCTTTTTCCATACCAACCACATGGGACTCTGACTGGCCAGTCTGAAGTCTGCTTAAAGCAGTTAGAAAGTGCCTGTATCTTAGTCATACTGACTGGCCACCCGCAAATCCTCAAAAAAATTCTTTAAACTTTATCCACCGTTTTTATTGTCTTGAGTCCAACAAATGGAATGATCTGAATATTAGTCACAGATGTATGTGCTACTTCATAGTGAGTGTGGGCATTGCCCAGATGTTGCATGTACATGAGCTTTTTGGACTTCGTAGTCCAAAGGAGGAGGGGGAGAAGACACATGGACACACACGTATATATAAAAGTTCACTTGTGAGTGAGCTCATCATCCAGTATTTTTTGATGATGGGCTTTGGAATGATTTAGTGAGGCAGTTATATTTAGGTATATTTAACTTTTTGTGGGCATGCAGACAAATATTTGCTATAGCTCTATTTCACCTTTCACATACTATAGTATATTAAACCGCAAAACCACACTGGCATAGTTAAAGGGTGGATATTTAACATTATGCTCTTCTTGGAACAAACGTGTTTGAGGAGGGATGGGACGGGGGGTGGTTCTGTGTGTGGTTTTTTGTTTTGTGTGTTTTGGGTTTTTTCCTTGCAACTGTGCATGTCTAGTAGCAACTACTTTTCAACATTGAATCTTATCACTGGTCACACTGCAGTTCAGTGTTCAATCACAGTGGACAAATTAACAAAATGACATCTTAATTTTATGGTGGCTTTAAAGATGGCAATGCATCAAGGCATTTTCTCATTCAACATAGAAACTTAATGAAAAATTATATTAAAAGACGCCATTCTGTATCTGTTTGAAAAATATTTGATGTGAATATTGTTCAAATTGAATTTTTATGAACAGTCTGAAAAAAATGGCATAATTCAGTAGCAGTAACCTACACTACAGCTACTCAGTTAATATTAATTGCTACCGACTTTAATCTGTATATAGAGTTGCTCCAGAGGTTGCTTCATTGAGGAAACAATTATGTAACAAAGTAATTTGCACCTTTTGCTCCTATTTCTTAAGTGTCATTGGTTAACAGGGATATCCAAGAAAGAAGAGAGACGTTATTAGCCAGCAATCTTTTCTGAAAAACTCTTGCTTTAATCTCAGGAAAAAACACTGCTAGCAACAGTTCAATTTTACTTTTACATCTTTACAACTTTCATTCTTGTGACAGCTTCTTATGTTATTTCTGCTTCTGTCTTTTGGCACGCTCACTCTCATCAAATAATTTCCTTGTCAGACTCTCATGTCCCTGAAAATACAGCAGTATCTATTGATACTGTTCAAGTGTTCTCCTAGAATCAGAGTCACAGACTCCTGCTGCCGCAGATTTTATCAAAACTTATTTTCTTTACCAGGAAACTTATCAAGCAATAAACTCAAACTCAGGACACAGAGATACAGAAATTTATTGTGTACATTGTGCCCAATTGCTATATATATTGTTTTTGTGTAATAAAAAACCTAGCTCATGGAGGTAAATTTATAAAGACACATAAATCTGAAATTAATTTGACTGTGCATGTCCTTTTGTAGTTCCATTAATAACTGTTTTAAATCCTTGAGTGGCAGAGAAACAAAGTGCCCACTGATAATTTCAGTTAAATAATGAAAGTATACGAAACTTCTGTAGTATATCTTCAATGCTGTAAAAGTTAATAATAGGGAAAAATTTATTTTGAAATTACTTTACTAAAACTGAATCATTGCTAATAACATAGGAGGCTACAGGCTTAGTGTACTATCTCTCTAAAAGCTCCAGTAATACAGCAAACTATGAAGGCAGACATGGCACTGAATATTGTGCTATCACAGAACTCTCTAGATCTTGTTTATCTTCCCAACTGCTAATAGTACCTTACTCTCTAAACTAAATTCCATTCCTAACCTTGTCTTTTGAATGATACTGAAGGCTCTGTGCAAATGTCTTGGAAGTACATGTAATAGATGACACATGCGAATTACATGTTAAAGTGCAGAATATGTTTTACACTTCCATTGTTGCTTTGTATCTTTTGACTAAACCCATTTTGAAATTTTTGTGGTCTCATTCATACTGAATGTTACCCAGTCACATCAGCTTTGCTGCATACTGTGCTGAACTGACAAAAGATTACCAGAAAAATGCATAACCTCACTGCCAATCTATGATTTATATCACTGAATCACTCTAAATTAGAGCATCTTTAGCCATGAGCAAGAGATCTTCTAAGAAGGATACTTATGAATCAAGAGTGCAAAGGAATTACTTTTTTTTCTCAATAATAGCAGGGAGTAGGTGCTATGTGTTAGTGTATGGTATGTATGCTTCTGTTTAGAAACCTCATTATCATCTTTACAGCTCCTACTTACGTACATTTTTGTGCCTTAACAGTAATTTCTTCAGTAAAACTAAGCTAGCTGTACTATACCAAACTAGGCCTTGAATCATAGAATGATTCATAGCATGGGAATCTAAATTTGTTATTGGGTATAATCTGACATAGCTCAACATACTCTATGGGCATATGTGGAGTTTGTTGGGTGTTTACAGCACCCAATCTTCAGGATGTGTGAATATTGTACACTGTGTACAAATATGCATTTTGGAACTTGGAATAAATCAGTAATTCAAAAGCATGGCTGTACTGGATTTCTAGAAAGTTATGGTGAGGTGAAGTAGATCTACTATCTGTTGCTGCTAATTACAATTTGACATGTTTAAATTTTGCTTCTCCTCTCTTTTCCCCATCTAAGTTTGAGGTATAAAGTAAATGGTAGAAAGTAGTGACTAGAAGAAACTATAATTTCAGGCTTATCAGGTGATTGATCCCATGCCCTATGCTCTACAGTGTATTTCATAAATCTTTTGAGAGCCTGCAAAAAGCAAAACTTCTCTCCCTGGCCCTTCATTGTTAATTTATCCTGAAGATTAGAGAAGCTTCCTTACTGTTCCCGTAGTGTTCTCCTGTTCTGTTTAATCTTTACCCTGACTCAGCTTCTGGCTATTAGTCAGGATGCAAAAGTCAGGTCATTGATGGAGAATGAAGATCTTCATCTATTCTGAATTCACATGGCCTGGGTATGCAGGTTGGACAGAAAGTAGATAATCTACACAGGCTCCTTTACCTATCTGCCATGACCTTTCTGATAGGTAGGAGAGTTCAAGGGTTTCTTTGAACTGGATAAAGGAAGCAAATTGTGAAATATTTAACTAATAAACTAATTTTTTGAAGAAGTAAAGCCTAATCTGAATTGTGAATAGGGGTACCTGGAACCTACCAAAGATTATTAAAAAAAAAAAAGAGAGAGATTAAGGTGGGAAAGAAAACTTTGAAGATTGAAGGTCTCCCCACTGAAATTGACGTCTTTCAAAAGATAATATTGGGAGTTCATTTAGTTTATTATATCTGTCAGGATTAATCTCCAAATCTTCCAGAAGTTTTCCATTATGAATAGACTTTATATGTGCTTATTCCACTTTGAATTCTGTTGGAATGGGAAAATTTTAGTGCAATGTGAGTAAAATCTCATGAACTGAGAAACTGGGCTTAAACATTGAGCTTGTAACTAATCAGTTGTTCTCAAGATTTTTCATCCTGCAGACCAGCTCATTTTTCTAGTTCTCTCAGACCACATGTGATATATGATTGCTTCCATCTGTTTATGAGGTTAAATTTCTGAACCGTAAGTGTGGAAGGACAACTTCAGTTATGCATGCTGCTAGCTGAATAGGTCTGCTTAACAGAGAAAAGTGTTTTGGTAACTTTTATTTTCTCAAGTTGTAGTCACTATAAATCACTGCATTAATTTTTAACTGTGATGTAAAAAAATTTCAGTTTAAAGCTACATTCCTCTTTCTGTGTTTTAAAAATATCTGTCATATCCTCAGAAATGACAATAGAATTACATCTGTTTGAGCATAGTCATCCAGGCATCAGAGTCCTTGATGACAGCTGCTAAGCTGACTCTTAGGGTTTCTGACTAAGAGGGTTTCTCTCTTACTGAGGAATGTAACTCAAAGTCGTAAGAATCACAAATGTTAAAATTTGTACTACTTGAGATGCTTGCTTCTCAAAAAAGTAAGTGTTAAAGATTTGTCTGTTTTCTCTGACTCAACCTAAAAGTACAAACCCCTCCCCCATATATTATAATGATTTAAGGAGATGAGCTTTTGATTGCAAAATTGGAGTCAGCGACAAAAATACATGTAAAATATTAAATATTTTGTATTTAAACATTAAATAGTTTGTATTTAACTATAAGGCTGTCACTGAGATGCTGGAATATTTCAAATGGTACAATTCCACTTTGGTTGGAGTAGACCTTATTTTAGATCACTATACTTCCTTTTCAGATGGAACTTGTTGTCATATGCCATTCTTAACTACTTTTTCTAGTTGCTCTCCATTAGGAACCCTGTTTCAGTAACAGAACTCCATGTCAGACTTGGCTATAATGACTTGCAGATCTTCCCTTCAATCCTTGGGAATTAGCATTTTTTCCCTTATTCCTTGAAGTTCCTGTAGGAAGCATGGGAACATAGAAAGTATACCCAAGAAGGTAGTAATGACTAAAGTAAACAGTTCTTTATCTTCACCCTTTCAATTTGATAAAAATGCATAGTTTACTGAAAGTGTTTTAATCACAAGAGACACTATGTACCAGGAACACCTTTTGTCCAAACGGTGAAGTTGGCTAGTAATAACTGGATGTTCTTTCTAACTGCAAGACAGGAAAAAGATTTTAAAAATCACTTTACAAATTATACTTAGTGGACTTTGTTGGTTACCTAGATATGGAGAACAGCATACTTCAGTGTTTCCATTTGTACTGTGCGTTGAATACCCCTTAAATTAGCATAATTACTTTGTGCTAGCCCTATTAAGTTCTTTAGTTTATCTTCTAGATGATTATGGTAGACAGTACTGAATCAGTACCTACTATCTGGAATGGTAAGGAAGGAAAAGAAATAGCATGTGTCCTTAACTCACAAAGGAAACTGAGTTACTAGGATTTATCATAATACCTTATTTAAAACTTAAGCTGATACATAATAAAAAGTGTGAGTTCACTGAAACCAGGATGCCTATAAGCCTAGCCAAGACAATTCAATGACTAAACTTGATTAGACAGACAGGAGTTCACGTCTAGTATACAAACATGTCCTTTCTAATGTAAAATTTGATATGTTAAAGACAACAGCAACTACAAAAAAAAAAGTATTGTGAAAATCAGTGGATATTAAAGTGTTTGATATACCTTATCTTGATATATATTTGTATGTCTGTGTGACTAAACATATGAATAGAGGAAGCAATTTGAAATAAAAGCTCCATGCAAAAGGGTACAATACATGTCCTTGCCATATTTATTGCTTTGAGCAAGTAGAAGTTTTGTTTGAAAAAATCGAAATTTTTGTAACGAATCTGGATTGTTTTATCAGTATAAACTTTTATTTCAAAGACCAAATTCCACAATTATCTAATTAGTTGAGTGGGGAGGTTCCTTGCAGCTTTAAAATTTGTTTATATGGAAATTCTAATTGGAGTTGGTTTTATAAATTATGGAGTATGGGAATAAAAATGAGTTTGTTTGTGTTTATCTTAAGTTTCTACTACCTTTAGTATCACTTTTATAATAAGAAACAGACTACATTCAGTGCTATTGTTTACTCTGGTATGTTTTATTTCTTTTGTCCCTTGTAATTTGAGATCGATTCTCTCTCAGAAAAAATCATCATTTCTCAAATATTACTCACAGTCAAAGTCTACTCTTGCACTTATCATGGTTTTGTTCAAGTTAAACATACAGTCTTGAAAAAAAGCTGTGAAAAAAGTCTTTATCATTGTCGGTTTTGCTACTTTTAGAAGGACTAGCAGCTGGGAAGCTCTGAACAATCATGGTAGTCAGATTAAGAAAAGTAGGAAATGTGAGAGAGAGTGAAAAAATGTCTTACTAAGCTAAAGTTGGAGAAACATACTCTATTTTAAAATACCATGCAAGAACCAAATATTGCCAATGAAAATATCAAGAATGGAAAAAGGAAGAAAGCATCAGCAAAGGATGAATAGAATATTTATTCTGCAAAAAGGGAAGCAGAAAGCCTTCAAGATGAAACCTGTATATGATCTTTTTCTACTCAAAATCAGCAATGCAATCTTAGTTAATAAAAAAACATAAAAAAAATCATAGTGGTAATTATAATGAATTCAATAAATTGAATCTTTAAAGGCAGATTAGCAAACCACCACAATGTCTAATCAGGATCAATAAATGCTAAGCCCCCACGTGCCCCTGACAAAAAAAACAAAACCAACCGAGACTTAGCTTGAGACAGGCTGATTCAGAAACTCCTGTGCTGAGGTTGCTTCTTTTTCCATGTTCCCAATACATCTACATTAGTAGATTAGTGCAAATCCAGAGCCTATTTTGAGGCAAATCTCCTAGTCATTCCAATTTACTATGTTTTGCATTGCATTACAGAGCAGGCTCAAGGAACACGTGGATGAAACTAAACTGCATCATATGGAGCCCATCTAATGCAACCAGCCTAGGGCAATCAGCTCAAAGAAACAAAAGCTCTGAAATGCATATAATGTAGATCTCAATTCCCTAGCTGTTTTCTTCTACAGGTTTACTTTCCTTGGTTGACGCTACTTACCAATGTAGACATAAGCCCTGTGGTCTAAGAGCAGACAAAGTAAACCACAAGATGATGCAGACACTGGTACAGTATACGCTGCATGAAAGGTATTGTGAATAGCTGATAGTCTTGGCTCACTGGCATTTTTGAAAAAATGGAAAAAGACTTGTCAGGACATAAAATTTTATATGAACAGAATCAAAGCATGCCTCCCTAGTTTTTCACAGTATTAACTGTTAAAGACAAGTTTTAAAAATAAAGCTATTTGAGTGAAACAACTTGAATTTCCATTTTAGAAGTGTGGACAAAAAGTGTGGGTTTTTTCAGTTCTTTTCAGTTCTTTTTTTATTTTTTTTTTCTAATAGTCTCTTTGCATTTTTGTTGCTTAATCTTTGTTTCTCAAAACTGAATTGTTTAGGCCCAGCTCTTTCTTCAAACTCTTTCTTTTTAAGGGATCAGTTTCTCAGATAGTGAGATCTACTCAGAGTTGCATACATCTGTCTTGTCTTTAACTTTTGAACCTATAGGCTTGTTGCTACCAGTTTAGGAATACTGGTGTTGGAGAGCTGAAGGAGAGTGAAAGCTACTGAGAGTGAGTATTCTGTGAAAGCTCAAATCCTTATAGGCATGTATGAACTAAGTGTAAGAGACAATAACATAAGAAATTGGATTTATTTATCCCTGCCGTTCATGGAGTGTGAAAATAGTGAACTAGCTAAATGTTATGCAGAAATGATAAATTCAACTCTTAGTCGTCAGCAGTTGCATATGAGATATTTCATTTCATCTCGTGTAGACATTACTTGCATTTTATTTTCCTTATGGGTTCTGGGGGGAAATTAATGTGGAAACCACCAAATTCTCTGGTTTTAATTTAAATGTTGAGGGGTTTGTGTTTTGTTGGGGTTTATTAGATTAAAAAAAAATAAATTAAGAAATACATAGCTCAGCATAAGCTGAGATGTATACAGTGTGGTTGCACTGGTACGTAATGTATGGGTTTGATCTCCCAACCCAATTGCTGTTCATATTGCAGATGTGTCTTTGCTCATATTTATAAAAGAAATGAGCATATGCTCTGATTCCCTAACAAAATTAAGTTATTACACTGTCCCTGTAGAGTCTTGTCCCATTCCTAGGTGGAAACCACCTTTGAAAAACCTGCTGTGGCTGTGGATGGCCTCCTTATTTTCATTACAGCATCCTTCTAACTACCATTGGAATTTTAATACTTGCTGGTATCAGGGGAAAAAGCGGGAGAAGGAAAAAAATCCAGGTATTTTTCTCCCAGCTTCATCTAGCTCTGTGTTCTTTGGATCAGATGCTGCCCTTCACACAGGAGAAGACATTTTCCTCTGGAAAGTCTAATGAATTCCCTGGAGGGGATGAATAATTTTATTTACCCTAGAGGAAGAGGCAGAAGGGGTTACCTTTAGCATGCATCTGCAGAGAGTCAAGACATCTCATTTAAAACAGAGCAACAGGCAAACTTCTCAACACCAGCCCAGATGCTGGAGTGACCAAACACATTCTTGCCTCTGCAACCTACACGTTTGCCTGATAAAATAAGGAAGCTCATCTCTTCTAGTTCCAGAAGATCCAAGCCTTGCCGTATTCAAGTTTTCAGAAAATTCAATTAGGTAAACAAGGTTGTTCATAAAAAAGATAAGCATCCTCAATTTTTAGTAAGTTTGTATGTAGACAAAATAGACACTGACCTAAAATATTAACAAGTATTATAAGTTTCAGCTTTTACTTCTCTCTCCTCAAGAGGGAAATAAAAACAGGTATAAGGTTGTCACAAATGTTGGGCTTTCTTAAATTTGTAGTTGGATATTCTATATAAAGAGAGTAATAAGAAAACATGACATAAGAGTGATAGTACTGTACAGCAAGACAAGGTCGGACCTAATATTCTGTCTTTCACAGTGGCCAGGAGCAGTTTCCTAGTAGTGGCAAGTTATGAAAGATTATAAGAACAGGAGAATTTCCCTTGTAGTTCTCCAGAGTCCTCCACTTTCCTAAAAAGTCTTCAGTTTAGCTCATAAATCCAAGCCAGCATTTGTATCTTTGTTTAATAGCCCTTGATACATCTAACTACAAATGGTAGCACACTAACTAATCACTGTGCGACCTGAGATAATATGAACCACGAACTGGGACCTTCCTTAATTCATCAGAATTCTGAATAAAATACAGTAAGATTGAAGAGCAAGATGTAATTTTATATTTACTTTTTGTATGAACATTTAAATTATTTTTAAATGCCTATCTTTGCATCCTGAAGATTTTAACATCTGTAATATTAATAAAATATTAGTAATATTTTAGTATATTAGTAAAATATATTATTAACATGTTACTAATATTAATAATAGCAAAAATTTACAAATATTGTATCTGTAATCTTAGTAAAGTGTTATACTGTGGGGTTGTCTCCCATAGTCTCATATATCTTTATGGTTACTATCTACAGCAATAGAATTTCTAATAAAAATGATGCCCAAATCCTGGAAGGTCGGGTTGGATGGGGCCCTGACCAATCCGATCTAGTGAATGGCATCCCTGCCCATGGCAGGGGGTGTGGAACTACATAGTCCCCTCCTAAACCATTCTATGATTCTATGATCTACACCACACTTAGTTTTTCAGTAAGTATTTCTCATCAGACATATCCCAGATCCCATCTCCTATCTGAATTTAGCCAATATCTTGAAGCATGTCAGTCTTTTTCCATCCTTTGTAATTGTTATGATCACAACACTAAATATGGTACTTTATATACAGTTACAAATCCCTATAACTAAAAGCAAGTCTTGGAACCAAACCTGTGCTGATTTATATTATTGTTGATTTGAAGATTCTTTTTTTTGGAAAACATTAGTAATTATTTGAATACTAGAAGGATATTTATAAAACAAATATAAGTGTTATCAATAGAGGAAATAAATGGCATTTCTGGGACTACTCTATGTGAAATCTGAAATTTCTATATTTGTATGTTTACCAGAGTTTCATGTTAAAGTCAATTCTAAAACCAAATTTATTTTCTGACTTTCTTTAAGTAAAAACTGAATTATTTATAGCCATTATTACTCAATTGGTAACTTAGAAGTTATTTCCTTAATTAGTAGATCTTTTTGTTCTTAATTGAGATAGCTAGTAACCTTATGTCTAATTGCATCATGCTGTGAAGATTTGCATGTTAGCTGTGCATCTGTGTTAGTTTCTGTCATGTTGCTAATGTTTTATTTTTCTGAGAAACTTCCATTTTTAGCTAAAATATCTAAAAAGCATTTTATATAAATATTTTCTCCTCCAGGATTAAGGACTAACATATTCTGTATCTGTGTTTGAAAGTTTTTGAGGTTTTCATTCTTAACAGTTTTCAAAACCTATATGGCTAGTTACAAAACCACTAGAAACAGACCACAGTTTCTTCTGTTGTGTAAAATCCTGACAACATGTGTAGTCATTCACAGACTTCAGTTTTCTTGTAGCAAACCCATATTAAATTTCAGTAACAGTGATGTAGCAGAGATTTTCATATTGTGGTGTTTTGCTGAGGAGCTGCTGCCTTTCTTTAATGAATAATATGTTTCATAAAATTAAGGAAGTTAAGAAAGCATACTTATGGAATACCTGTCTGTAAGGGAAGTGTGGCATCTTAGCTCTTTTCAGAGCTTCTTTTGTTGGCATAAAGAATTAGACTCTACACACAATACCAGAAAAATAAAATGCTGATTTGAACTTGTAGTTCACAGAAATAAGAAGTGTAGCACCTTAGGTAAATAATTGTTCTGAAAATCCATCTACTTTGTAATGTTTTCAATGGAAAGAAAAATGCTATCTTAGACTTTCTTAATTTTTCTAATTAGGATTTATCAATTGCCACTTATCAATTTACATGCTTCAGTATCCAAGTATATCTAAATATATCTGGCTGCTACATATAACTAATTATCCTATAGGAGATTATATTTATAGTTATTTTTGTACCAATGTTAGTTGTACTCTGAATTTATAAACCTGTTCTTATTTTTTATTTCCTACCTAAATGTCTCCAGTGCTTTTTTTTTTCCTTAAAATGCAAATTTATAGAAGGATTTTTCTCTGCCAAAAAAATATATTTCTTTTTTTCCCTGGTCTTTCTCTAAAATACACAGAAATCTCCATGTTTGAGGCAGCAACTCATAAATTCGATTCCATAAGAACAGCATTAAAAGCTATAAATATATTTGGCTCAAATTAAATGTATTTCTGGAATGTAAGTTTAGCCTCTCAGAAGCCTGGATCTCTCACTGAATGAATCTATGCAGTTCTCTCTAAATTCAAAACTTACAATTTTGCACTGAATGAGTCTTGCATTTTGTACAGATTGTTCAGTCAACATATAGAATGATTTACATTGTCACGTAAATGACCACTTATAAAATAATGCATTTCTTCTAGGGATTATGCAACCTGCTTGAAGTCAGTGCAGCTAAGGTTAAAGACACTAAAAATGACACCAGGAAAGAATCTGTCAGAAGAAAGCCAATAATTCCCTATTGTTTGGCAAGTCTGAATTTATTTTGAGTGGTTTCTACAAGAAAACAGTGATAATTATATTTTCTCAGGAAACAGACAAACAGCCTTTCTTGGTTAGTTTTAACAAACACATTGCCACTATAAGTATTTTTTTATTGACTCTCCGGATGAAACAGGTTCTAATGGAATGAAATGTGGTACTAAAAGGGTAAATTTTTAGGGTATTTTGCAAAAGAGAAGATTAAAGGCAGAGTTGGCACAAACTTTATAGGATCTGTAGAAATGTTAAACCGTGTGTGCATATCCAAACAGAAAAAATGGGCTAGTCATTTTATGCTGTATAGGATGAAAACTGACAATAGCACCCCATATTCAGCTAGGAGTGCGTATTAAAATCATGAGCTTCAGTGGATTGAGCACTAATCTGGAAAGTCGATTAACATCACTGAAGCCACAGATAAATTAGTACAACACAGTTTTGGGATTCTTTTTATGGGATATCTGGCACAACTTTCATGAGTGAAAAGTACTTCCTTGATATACAAGTACAATGTACGTTTCCCCACACATACATAGGACTGAACAGTGTGCTCTATTACAGCAGTACTGAAGATGGCTCATTATACGCAGGGAACTTCACAGATATAATTTAATCCAATTGTTTATCACTTTTTTAATTTTCTGATTTTAAGCTCTGATACAAAAGTGGTCGTGGACTATAATGACTAGTTTACCATAGTTGCTTGCTAATAATGAACAGAAGTTATTTGTTTCATTGTTAAATGTGTATTTAATGTTCATTTAAATATTCTAAACAGGTTTACGAATAATTTTCTCATAAATAAGTGTGCAGTGACTGAGTATTCTAGGAATGGCCTTTGTTATACATTACAATTATAACCTTGTGTCTCAGTATTTGATATATCATTCACTGTCACATTTGAAGCTGGAAACATCTAGAAAAATGTTCGTATTTTCAGCAATGACTCACTGACAAGGATGAAGTTAAGGGATACAGTTATGTATAAAGGTGATGATCCACAAATTCCTAATTCTTTCTGGAAATAGTCGTATGGTTTTAATAACCTTATAATGCATATAGAAAACTTTGCATAAGATATGGCTAACATCATCAGAAGACAATAATACAAACAATAGCAGCATAAGACTTTGATGTCTTTATACTGAGTAAGAAAAACAAAACCAGCAACAATTGAATATGCAGTGGTTTTACTTTGTGTTCATAATCCATTCTTCTGCAAATAGTCTACAGGCTGATGAAAAGTTCAGTTTTCTTATCCATTCCCTTTAGACATAGCCATGGTGATAAGAGATTTTTCTCTCCTAGAATTAAATAGCACTGTTGAAATAAACCTGTCTGAATTGGATTTGACCAAATGGTTTCCACTGAGCATTTGCTGTACTTGTTCAATTCTTCTGGTACTCAGGTAAGTTTTTTAGATTAATTCCTGGGAAGAAGTCCCCTGCCATCGTTTCTTACTGCAAGCACTCCCAGAAGTTGAGCAGAGGACTGTGTTTCTCCCTTCACCAACTGCAAACATGTTTTACATATAAGTTAATGTTTTTACAGTGAGAAAGAGTGATAAGCTCCTGGATGTTATTGAATGCTCTTATGCATCCAACCACACAAAGAAGGTTTAGGAAGTGGATCAACAGCTTTTATGTTCTTAGATTCCATTTTACAGAGGTGGAAAAATATAAAATAATTAACAGTAAATATAAATACAGAGACACAACAAAACCAATATCGGTAAAGGGAGAGAAGAAATGGCTTTAAGTTGCTCCAGGGGAGATTTAGATTGGATATTAGGGAAAATTTCTTCACCTTTCTTCACAAAGGGTTGTCAAGCACTGGAACTGTCTACTCAGGAAAGTTGTGGTGTCACCATCTCTGGAAGTGTTCAAAAGGCACAAGGATGTAGCACTTGCAGATATGGTTTAGTAGTGAACATGGTGGTGCTGGGTTAATAGCAGGATGATATTAGAGGTCTTTTCCAACCTTAATGATTTTAAGATTCTAGGTCTAAAAGGTCTCGTGTAGGTTTTGCTGAAGAGATACAGCCATTGAGAGACTGACATTCCACAGGTCTGAAAGCAATTAGGAAGGATGAATCCAAATAGCTTGCACAAGTCTAGAACAAATGGACTACATCCTCAACCGCTTTAAATTGAAGTGTCTCCTCTGAGTTTAGTGCAGCTACTTTGATCCTATCATGAGAACAATAACAGCAACAAAACATGACTTTTCAAGTAAATGTACTTCAATGTCCTTCCAAGAACATTCATGTAAATGGGATTTAAGGAAAGAATTGTCTTCATTGAGAGCTCAAGACTGTTGAAGAGCCTTACTGCATGTTGTCTACTCATACTCAATATTTAATGGCACTATCCTTAATATTTACCATATGTAAGCATGTATTCTGCTTTATCAGCACCTGTCAACTCTATGGAAATAAAGTGTACCACCTGCACCCATGAGATCATTTCTAATTAATCTTATAACCACAATGTTTTGTAGAGTACTTGAAAATGGAGGTCAGTTACTTACATCTTCATGCTTTTCCTTGAAATATGTGGTCTTTAAAAGAAAAATTGTCTTCACAGGGGCTTGATTTAAATATTAATAATTGTTTGAAAGACATCCCCAAAATAGAAGATACAGTCCTCACAACAGGAAATGTAAAATATAGTTCAGCAATACATAGCTTTCTGAGTTTCCTGCCAAGTTATGACAGATATATTGCTTGATTACTAAAAGGTAGAAGCAAGGCCAAAATCTGGATAGCATATTCCAGTAAGAGTAGAACTACCTCTTCTTTGATTAGCTCTTGAATCCACACTTTAGCTTTAGTTTACATCACTATGTAACACTGTCAACCAAACAGGTTTGCAATGTCTCGCTGAACTTTAGTGTTAGTTATCTAGAAGTTGTAGATTGTGACAGGCTTTATTTCCATGGGGACTGCAGCAATTGTATTTTTACAGGTTTTGTCATTAATTTGCCAATACAAGAAAAGGTGTGTTCATCAACCAGCATGTCCAGTAACAGGTACTTTTGAGACCTAATTTGAGGAAAGTTTCATTGCCCTTAGAACATTTAATTGCTTCCATCTTTGGTGTTGATAAACTACTTCCCCCTAGTAAAGTGGAGTAGCCTGAAAGGATTTCATATGAATATTGATGATGAAAAGTTTTTTAAACACAAAACACAAAAATTTCTACCAGTATTTGAAACTTGCAAAGAAGTAAGATTTGTTTGGAGGAATGGCTAACAATCCATGCCAGGGAAAATGTAAGCAACTCTGACAAACAACCTTAAAATAGCCTAATATATTATAAACAAAATCCTCCTTTTGATCATTCAAACCTGAATGTGAATGATCAAAAGGCCCTAAACAGGAAATAGAACAAACAGTTCTAAAAATAGATAATCTGCCTGAGTATTATCATTTACTCATTTTGGAAGTCACTGCATTATTTTAATCAATGTTAATCCTCATTTGGTGTATTATTTTGTTGCTTATGTCTGCCTCAGCAGCAACCTCAAATTTGAGGGTTAATCTTCTGTAGAAAAATTAGAATCTTTGAATAAAAAACCAAAATGGCCTTAACTTTCTTTTTACCTTTTGATGCCTTACTCATAATCTTCACTAACACATCACTGAGAGCAGGAAGATACATAAACATATGCAAGACTAAGAGTGTTTAAACAGTGGTATAAATGTTTCTGTCTAAATTATTGAGAAGTTGAAGTTCTTTGACAATTAGAATTCAATATTCCAAATGGCAGAAATGTAATTAGCAAATTCCAAATTAACTGTTTATTTTGAAGTGGTTTTATTTGGTATGTTTTTAAAAAAACCCAACATTATTTCTCATGGTGACACGCATAAATATTATTGTTCCTCCCAGTGATTTTGATGAGGCTGTTTTCCAAGCAGTTCCAATTATATCCTGTTCATAAAGTCTTGGCAGTGAAGAATTTTGCATATAGATGTAGCCTTAACATATTCAAAGAAATTTAATTTTGCTGAAATGACCATTTGTAAATTTATTTGAATGGGGAAATTGTAAAGAGCCTTTTTCAGACTTCTTCATGCAACACATTTACCTTGCAGTCCAGTACACTGGGACCTAGCAATGCTTCTGAACAGTACATGAACTAGTACATGAAATCTGTGTTTCTCTCATGCCTGGCGCCCAGCCCCTCTGTTATGCCAGTCTGTGTGTGCTTGATGAAGAGAAACCTCTTTCTTTCAATTGCTCCTCCTTGTGTTTTACTCATAATGATTTAGTCAAATCCAAAACTTCTTCATAAAATGTCTTGGTATGAACAACACAATGTATTTGATACTTATGAAATGCAAAATTATGGAACACTTCATAAAACCAGCTAATTCCACTGTGAAAAAAAAAGCAAATACTTCAACTTTGAAATATTTTTTTTTAAAATAGAGCTGTTTGTCTCTGTCTTGAGTACTTTTAGCAGTTCCAAGTGTATTTAAACAAAATAAGTATTTGTTTTCCTATTCTTCAGGCATTAGGGGGAAATATACCAGGTTTAAATATACCCTTCACAAAAAAAAGAAAGATGTGAGCAAAAGCTTTCATGCATTGCTTAAGACAAATAAGACTTCAGGTGATCTTCTTTTATTTTTTTAACACATTGCTTTCCCAGCAGGATTAGTTTCTAAGCATGCAAAGAGATTAGGTCAGTCCAAAAACCCTGATGATACTGTTTCACAGGAGAAGTTTGCATTTTTCAAGCAATAAACCATATCTATATTGTGTTAATAATTTCCTGTAAACCAGCTGTGGGATTCTCATTGATTTATGTAAGGATTTGACTGAGCAAGAACTAAACTAGGAAGAGCCTACCACCATGTGTAGTTCTAGGTTTAAAAAAGACTGTCACATCTTCCAACAAATAAAGAGTGATTGCAAATATCCACCTCTGCATTATACTAATGTCTGTGTACTGTTACAACAGAAATTGCTTGACTACTCTGGATTCTTTTTATTTTTTTTAATTGTTTTGATAGTTCTTTATATATAGGATCATGTAAATAGCATATTATTAATTTCTCTTTCCATAATGTGGAAAAAATACCAGCTTCTATTAGGATGAAAAAATATTTTATGACTTTGGATAAATAATATTTTATATGTATGAATTTTTCCACATTGTTCTCATTTTATAATTATTTTTGAAAAAATATAATCATGATAAGAATAGAATGTTACAATTCTTCAACTAACAAAAATTAGAGTTGTTTGAGTACCTGATTTATACAGCCTAGCTTTGAGACATATGGTTTTCTGAGTAACAGAGGTACCAAGAAAAAAATACCACCTTTGTGTTTGATTTAAGGTTAGAAGCAGCAAGGAGATAAATTCTAACATTTTAGTGAAGTTAGTCTGATCGCAATGGAAGTGCATTTTATCACCATATTCAGAGTCCAGCAGTGCCATTAACTGGTCTCATTAGTGAATTACCTTGCTTGTCATTACTATTCTATTCCTCTATTTAATTTTTCTGGTTCTATTTATTGTTCAAGACCAAACAGAATTATCAGTATTTTCAGACTTATGCGTTCTGATTCCACATGTTCTTTTCACTCTATCATCATAAAGTTTTATTAAAGCAGCTTAGAATGAGTATTCAAATTCTGGTTATACCCCTCGTTTCTGCAGATGTGATAGCAAGAAAAGATATAGAGGAGACAGTCTGTCCTCAGTTTTGTTAGACAGGAAATGGAGAGACATTGTCTACAATGTTCTGTTCTCTTTTTTAGCTATTCCTAAAGTGCTAGAATACTTGAAAGTAAGTTGTCTTTGTGAAACTGTTACACAGAGCTGACCTTATTCTCATAATGTCATACCTTTTAAATATATCCCCACTTATAAATTTTTTAATCTCTTTTATTCCTGGGACTTGCTTCTGCAAAAAACCCCACCTTATTTTTTTAAAAACATTAAGTGAAGTTTAGCTGACTAAAAATAATTAGTAAAAAAAAATTAATTGAAATTTTGTCTTTGTTTCCTTTTTTTGGAACAGTGTGTTTCTATTTCTCATCACTTTTTTTGGTATTATAAAACCAAAGAGTTTTAGTAAATTTTAACTGTAGAGAAACTAAAGGCTTTTTGTTTTATTTGGATTCTTATGAACATAAATTTTAAAATTTTGCAATTTGTGCAATTGCGTAACTGCAAATAAAATGTGTCTCTTTGCGGATTGCAATTTATTCACTGGATTCCAAACTGAAATCTTTCAGGTAAATAGTAAAAGTAGAGTAAAAGTTATGGATTCAGTACTGAGAATAGCCAATTTTGAAAAGTTATTTACCTCTGAGGCTGTACTTCTGGCTGTTCAGAGTTTACCAGCACATGTGCTGTTTCCTTTTATGGGCTTCAAAGACCTCTGTCTTTGAAGATGCAGAGGTTAGGCTGGTAAGTCATTCCACTTACGGTTGTCTACCTCCACTATCCATGTACATGAAAGCTACTGGGAAAAATTTCAAACTCACTTCCATTTGAGCCTGCATAATTTTGTAACTAACTTTTAAAGTTAAACTGTAATTTTAAGGCTGAAAAGTTCATGTATGAAATTACATGTATGACAATGAAGACCACGTTTGGCAAATTTAGCAGATTTTAGCACAAAGTTCCACATGCTGAGGAACTAAAGCTTGACAAATTAGCTCCAGATATGGCCATATTAGTGGGAGCTGGAGACAGCCCTACAGGGCTGGCTTTTCTCTGACTGAAGAAATGCCCTCGAGAAGACTCAGTTGAGCTAATGAAGGCATTTTATAAACAGTTAAAAGCTGTTGTTGGGGGCTGGTAGAAACTCGTGTATCAGCAGTTAGTAATTATGAAGTTTTCCTATCAGCTTTCAGAATACATATCCTGTCCCAGTTGTGGCAGACCTGCTGAACAGAAATTTTCTAGTCACTAAATGTCCACGCACTATTTTGTGTATAGTAACATCTGCGGTGTCTTACCTTTGCATCTCTATAGCTCCCTGTGAAAACCAGCCAAAGACCAAAGTTTCCAATCAGTAACCTGATCAGTAACTGTTAAAAGCGTTTGCTCAGACCAATAATTAATAAAGAGGGTTTACACCAGCTGAAGGGGTCATCAGAGGGTAAATGATGTATGACTGACCCACCTGGTAAGACGAATAAACTTAGCAATAGCACTTTTTTCTGTCTTGAAAGTGTAAAAAAAAAATAAAATTTTTTTACATGTTGATTACTAATATGAGTCAAACTGACCTAAATAAAATAAATTCTGAATAAGTTATTTCACCTAAATATGAGACCAGTGGCCAAACATGGGGTCTTGCATGTGTTTATTAATAGATTTTGTTATATGAATGGCTAATATTTATTACTAATAAATACACTAATTAAAGCCATACTAGTCATTTCCATTAGCTTACACTCAAACTTCTTTGGAGCTGTCTGTCTGGTTTTAATCAAAACCAAATGGTAATCCAAGTTCTCAGGCTGGAACAGCTAAGAGGAAGTCATTCAGAGGAGGCAGAAGAAAGCAGAAAAGATAAACAGATGATATTCACTAAATTTGTGTAGAGCAAAGGATGTAGATGCTGTGGGTTACTCTGGAGACATGATTCAGGCACCCTGTCAAACTGGAACGAAGTAGTTACAAGTGTTTTATGTCAGCAAAATACTAATATGATCAAGATGGAGTCTGTCCTTTTGCTTTTGCAGAGCTGGATTTGTGTGGCTCTTGAGGATTCTCAGAAGAGGTAAAGCAACATGTACCACTGCCTGTGATATGACTGTATTTAAACTGTAGCATTCATTTTCTCAGATCCAGCTTATTCTCTTGAGTAGCAATACAGTTTTAACATACATTTTTAAATGGTATCTCTCTCTGTATATTTGCTCCGCAGAATAGCACTAGATCCTTTGTTCATATGATGTGTTAATTGAATTTAGACTATGTTGCTTTCTGCTTGTTTCTGACTACCTGGTGCCAAAGACCAGGTGCTTCAGAAATGTTCTCCTGGATAACTGTTACCTTTGCATGAACATCAGAAATGCATAAAGTATTTTTTTAAAAGGAAAAACAAACCAGGAGGGAGGGGTTTGAAAATTTTTACATTATGTAGCTGTAGTACAGATCTTTGTGTTATGCAGAAATAGTTCAGCAGTTTATTAAGCTAAATGTCTTGAAACACTCGGTCTTGTCGTCTTTTTCCTTTCCCCTCATCGCTGTGTGCTCTCTCCTTGGCGCAGGCAGGCAGGCTCGCTGTCTCTCCCTCTCCCTCTCTCTCAAAGGCAGGAAATACTTTTCAGGCAATCTGGGCCTGGTTGTTGAGGCCCCTTTCACAAAACATCAGTCTGAATTTAGTAGACAGAAGTCACTGGGAAAAGCTTGACAGGCTCGTGCTTAGCAAAGGCTCCCTCCAGCTGCAGAGGGAGTTTTTGTTAGAATCACACGTTGAGCAAAACTGCTTAGAATAGAGCAATGATCTCAGTAGCGAAATCTGAACTTTTATGCTAGCAGGAGCTAGCTGAGATCGGGCTCTTTTGTTTGTTTGTTTGCTCCTTCATTTTGTTGTTCAGGGTTTTTTTTCTTGTTTTATTGACCAAATATTTTAGAGAGATCATGTCCGAATTCCCGATTCTCTTCATCTAGGTAAGGCTGTCTTGGAATCTTTCTGTACTTTAAACTATCAAAAAATTTTAAAAAATAAGAAGGAAATAAAAGGAAAATTAGAAAAGAAACAAGCAGCATCCAGCAATGGAGTGTTCCGCGTTCAGGATCTCAGCACTAGAACTGGAGGTAAAAAAATTTATAATTTTAAAAATATACATTTAGTTGTAGACTGTGACAATTCTGTTTATTAAAACATGCCAGATCTATAAGAATATCTTCATGTACATTTTTCTTCGTCTTTTAAAAATATGTTTGATATGCTGTACTTTATTTGCATTCTTATATAAATAGAGCTGTATAGTCTTGTTTGTATATTTTTTAATGGACATTAAATAGAAAAGCTAGAGGTGTGAACGATTTCTTTTTTCACCTCATTTAGAAACACGGAGGGCATTTAGGGCTATGTTTTTTTCTCTCCCCCCACCTTCCCTTCCCTCCCCTTCAGCAGTAATGATGATGAGGAGTGTTTTAGGTAGATATATCAGTTATACCTCTGCTGGGCTTGTTCTCTAGCCTTTTCTCAGTCATAGATGAAATTTGGAGCATAAGTGATAATACAGTCTTAAATGTGTACACTCTAAATCTGAAATCACAAGGTTTATTTGTTGGCTTTAGCTAAATTAGGTTATTTTTAGTAACTTACGATTAGATACGCAGTTTGCTGTGTGCTGTGCTAGCATTTAGAAGAGGAAAAGCAAGACATAGTAAATGTCAGCTAACTATAATTTTCAGGAGGATGTATGGATTTACTCAGTCTTTTTTCTTAACCTAGTAAACTTTTAACTAGTAAAAATAACAAGAATCTGCTTTTAAGGAGTTTAGGGAGAAATTCAGTATGTTATCTTTAACTGATATGTGAATGGATGAATAATTTATATAAAGTTATGATCTAATTATTAAACTGTTATGGATATCAGAAGCATTTATCATGGCAATCTACATAGTATTCTTTGTCTTCCTGAAAATCTAAAAGGACAGTTGTCTCTTATAAGCGATCTGAAAGATTCTTTCTTATGTGCATCATTAAGGCTCCATATAGTTACTGGCCAGACTGGTAACTAAAGAGTTGTCTGATCACATATTTCAAGAATCTTTCAATTGTGCTTTTACTGAATATTTTTCAAAATGATTGGTGAGTAATGAAATGACTTTGTGTTGTGGAAGGACATGAAGACGAGTAAATACTCCATAAGGGAGTCAAGTATCTGCTCTGCAATAGACTGAGAGTTGTACACTTTACTGCCATTTGGGTAGAAGAAGGTTGTTCCTGGTGGTCAGAAGTGGCTCTGGGTTGTGAAGGGCAGGCATCGAAGGGGGCAAGGAACAACCAGTAGGCAGCAAATTGTTCCTGATTATTTTAAAATCACAATCACTTATTTGCTTATGGTCTTCTCCAGGTAGGTGTCCTGGTCTAGGAGAACTGTGATATGTAGGTAGTGGGACTAAGAAGTTGAGAGGAATCTGAATGGCTGAGTCTCTTTGTCACTTGCATGAAATTTGTGCTGGAACGTTGATGTCTCAAAGGATTTGGCCTTAGTGCCTTTTACTGCACAGTGTTCCCATACTTACTTCTGCAAGTATTTGTGCACGTATTTAGTATTAGTGAGTGCTCTATTTAAACAGAAGAAAATATTCCATATCAAGCAGTCGTTTTCTGCAGTTCTTCTGGGTTTTAAAGCATGTAATGACCTCATCTAACCTCACTTGCAGATGAAAATATTTGACACCTGAGGCAGTTGAACTACAGGGTGGGCAACAAAATAGAACCCAGAAAGTATTTTCTCATTTAACTCTGAAGTTTCTTGTAGACTATAAGAAAATGTAACACATTTTTTATTTAGAAGGTTTAAATAAAAGTCCTGAAGACAAATCATTGTTCAACTTCTGGTTCTACTTAGTCAAACTT
Source organism: Cephalopterus ornatus (assembly GCA_013396775.1). Classification (NCBI taxonomy): domain Eukaryota; kingdom Metazoa; phylum Chordata; class Aves; order Passeriformes; family Cotingidae; genus Cephalopterus; species Cephalopterus ornatus. The sequence continues at coordinate 72,097 of VZRE01014699.1, forward strand.
CTCCATTATGCTAGCCTCATTTTGGTTTTTTAAGATATGGTTGTTCAAGAAAAAGAATTCACAGAAAACCTACTAAGAAAACCTCTAAAAATTATTTTATAGGTACATAGCAATAATGAGAATAGAAAATGAGTGTCTAGGGTTTTTTGACCTTGCTCTGTTCCTTCAGAAATGTTAATGTCCTTAGTCTGAAACAAGAAAATAGCCCAAATAGTTATATCAAATGACTCCTGTAAAGGAAGCTAAGAATTTGTTTCTGCAGCCTTGAGAAAAATTAATGCAAGTGGTTAAATTCATATAATAGAAATTATTGAAATAGACTTCCTTCACCATAGGCAAGGTTTATAGTAATTCTGTTCAATTGATGAGCTCAAAATCAATTTTTAAATTATCCATTAGGTGATGGAACAATCCAAGGATTGGCTTTTTCTCAAGTCTCGAAAGTTACTTAACTTTTTTTTTTTTTTTAATCGTCAGAGGCATTAAGCTGCATTTTTTATGATGGTTTTCTGTTGCTCTTAACATGAATTTTGTTGCTGAAATGCATCTTCTTTGTTATAAAGCATCCCTGAAGAGGGCAGTAGCAGAAGGAGGAAGAGAATTTACAAATGGTTTTCTCTTTTCTCAAAAATGAGACATATTTTACAGTATTCTTCTTTTTCTTTTAGTCATCTGGATCCATTTTCTGTTGTTTGTTTGTCTGGAGAAAAAAATTAAAAAATGGTTTTTTATTTTAGTGTTCTGTTCTTTTGACAAAAGGAAAAGCAAAAAGACAAAAACAGAGTAACAGAGGGGCCAGAGTAATTGAAATAGCATATCCAGAAGGGCTAGATCTTGATTTCCTTCCTAATAGGAGAGAGCCTCTGCAAGTCTCTGATGAAGCATATCACTCAAAGTGGGGTCAACTAGCACAAGTTGCTCAAGGCCTTATCCGCTTGGGTTTTAAATATCTCCAAAGATCATGATCCGTGTTAATACCTAGTAAGGACTTTAAGACTGGCTGTATACACAGGTGTATTTTTAATACATGTGAGCATATACATATATATGTACATGTGTACATATTCATAGGTGTATACATAAATTTTACCCCAAATCAAAATTATATAGAAATATGCAAATCATATGCATATGTAAATATTATTTTATTTTAATAATTACCAATATTGAATTTCAATATTTTTATAATATTTCATCATTAATATATGTTGATGATTTGACGTACTACTTATTTAATAACAGTCTATTGGTAGTGAATTTCAAATTCACTATTACCATAATTGCTTGTTTCTCTTTAATGAAGAAAATCACTTATGTTGCAATTAGAAATATCTGGAGTTTTATCTCTAGTGTATTGTACATCAGTTACTGAACACAAATACAGAGGTTTGCCTTAGGCTGTATGTATCTGCATTAAAACTAGTTTTATTCATATGATGTATTCTTTACTTCTAGCCTTCGTTTTCATATAGGCTTTTCTTTTTCTTCTGTTTTTTCAGAGAGATTGCTGTTAGTTATTCCAGTGTACCTTGTGTCAAAATCTAGTAGATTTAGATGAAATGTCCTTGAACTTTAGGAAATTCTGTAAACAATTCTGTCACTTCTGAATCTCTACCAGTGGTAGTCCCACTCTCTAGCTCACTCTTTATCAGTTCTAGGGTTTCCAGAGTAAGTAGGTCTCATTGATGAGAGTTTCACATGAGGAATCAACAGTGACGAATACTCTTCAATGATAGAAGAAATAAATGTTCCAAGTTGAACATCATGTTACTTGTGGAAGTTCACCTTATGATCCAAAATTTCGCTTTGAATAAGAGGGAGTCGGTGTTGAGTTTGAAACAGACAACGTCATTAGATTGAGAAGTGAAGAAAATCTGAAGTAATATGGAGGATATTTGCAAAGTGTTGTTCTGCTAAGGGAGCTAACGGAAAATGGAAAAGGCAAGAGGAACCACTGAGAAATTTATCTAGCCAAAGCAGTTGGGCTTACGTTATTACAGCTGCACAACTGCAACTTATTAAAGAGCACTCAACAACCTTAATATTGTACTATTACCATCTTTGCTAAGACTGTCACAAAATATGAACCTCTTTTGATCCCTTTATGAATTTTTTCATGCAAGATACACACACGTAATGGGCAAGGAAGACTTGCATTGAATTCACTGGTTCAATCTAGAGCACTTAACTGTCTGCTTCTGAGTAGTCCCGTGAGGCTCCATGCACTGGAAGATGTACTTTTAAACTCATTACACACTTTTTTTGTCCACTAAATGGAGATATTCCTTTTCATTTTTCTTGAATTGTTAATCTTCAGGTAATACTGTTTTTTCAGAGAGAGATGGCAGCTTTTAATATTAATGCACTAGAATAAGAAGTTTTTGGTGAAAGGATGGTCTTTATAAGTTTTACCCTCCACTGCATAGGCTGGACTTTGAGCATTCCAGGTTTGGAGACAATTCTACACTTAGTTTCATTGAATACATATGTGCAGATGTCAGTGCCTTCCTGGAAACTTCCAAACATTTAGTCACTGTCAGCATAATTGGATATATAGCTAAAGATTTCAAAAAATGCGTGTTGTGTGAGAATTGGTAGCTGGTCAAGGAAATAGACTTGAATTGGTTTTAAGATCAAGGAGAAACCACTGCATGAGCTCAATACTCGTCTGTTTTATTTTTTCTGTACTTACACACTCAAAAAACATGATTTCCAGGGTTGGGCATATCTTTCCAGGCAGGCTACATATGATGATTAGGAAAGTATCATTATAAAATCAGGAGACCAGTTGATGAGTTTGGAATTGAAGCACTCTGGAAAATACTGTGGAGAAGATCTATTGACTACAGCAGTCATATTCACAATATGCCGGTTAGAGGCAGAGAGAAAGGAGATAAAGAGGTGAGGTACATACACTGTACAAAAGTCCTGTGGAAGACAGGCTTCCTGAATTCCAAAATAAGAATATTATAATGAAAAATAGTAAATTTCAGGGTTATGTTTGAATGCAGACTTTCCTCCCCCCCAATTTCTGGGGGGAAATTTATTGGGGTATAAATTTATAAATTTTATTGGGGATAAATAAATTTATTGGGGAATAAATTAGATCTTTATGCTCCCTTCCATGAAGAAAGAGGACTTAATTAGGTTCTCCAGTGCATTTACAACACATTTAAACACCTAAAACACTCAGAGTGCATTATATGTTATTTCAACCTCTAGTTTCAAAGAGATACCTGGTAAAGAGCCATTTTGATTAATTTTTGCTTTTTACATCTTCAGCTACATTCCAGAAATATTCACTCAGTTTGCTCTTAGAACTTGTTTACAGGTGCAACAAAATGGGATTCTAAATGATACTATTAGTGGTTCATTCCCACCAAAAAGCACAGTCATCTCTGTAGTCATTCTCTGTAGACTCTCAATGATAAAATATTTGTCTTTCTCCATGAGAGAAAATGATTTTCAGCTCTATATACAAAGTATAGGCACAATAATGTCAAAACCATTTTTCAGTCATGTCTACACCAGGAATGAAAACATGCCCCCTGCTATTCAGTATGCAGGCTTGTTGCCAAAAGTCATTGTCCTTAGTGCCGCAGATTTCACAGCTCATGGTTATAACAAGCAACAGCAACTTTTCTTTAAATGGAAGCACCATATTAGAACTTTAAATCTAAAAGGCAACAGGAATACATCTGGTTAATTTATATTGTTCTCAGATGGGCCTCATGTAGTTAAAAAATTAGTTTTTCACTAGAGTTGGCTAGCAAATGGAATTTCTTCTGTTCTGGGGAAAAGCAGGGACGGGCGGGAGGAGAGAAGGGTTGTTGATCTTATTACTCTGATTCAGAACCAAAAATATAGCCACAGATTTCTAGGTTTCCATATCTCATGGGACGGCCTTTTCTCATTTCATGTCTTCTTTTCAAGATGCTTACAAGGTGTAAAAGGAGGTGTAAGGAATCTGGCAATTATGTATCTTTTCTATTCTCTGGAATGATTTCAATGAAATGATTTTGGGGAAGAATTGGAAGGGTGATGAACTTTCCATATAGAAGACCTCCTAGGCAAAAAGAGGACTTTGAAACTTTACACCTTAGATTACTTTTCTTTATTCCAAAGAAATAAGCAATTTATATTATAAAATCAAGAAAGTATATATATAATGTTCACACTACTAAATTTTGGAGACCACCAGACTTATTGATCAGAATCACTAGATATCATGAATCTGATTTTCTTCTTGAAAAGTCTATGCTAGAAATTATTTTTGGTTTAAAACCTTTTTTCTTTCTAGTGGGAAATTATAAATACGATTGGCTGTGTTGTCACTTTGGGATGATGCTGTGCTGAAGGGAATGGATTTGTGAAAGAGCTAATAAGACTTTGATGCTTAGTAATTAATATATTAATTGTACTAATTAAATGTATTTAATAATGTACTAAAAAGCCACTAACGAAAATATAACTAATGCTATAATTGTGCTAGAAATTCTTGAGAAAAGAGTATTTCACTATTTTAACCAATATTCAAAATAGGACAAAACCAAAAAGTTAGGTATTTTAAATTTGGGGGTTAATTGGTTTTGATTTGATATTTAAATTGGGTGTAAATAACATAGATCTTTAGTAAGCCTGGATAACTGTGGATCAGTTTGGATCCAGTCATTTCCCCTTTCTCATCCTTGAGAAAGAGGTTCAGCTAATCTGAGCCTCAGCACTGGAAATGAACCAAATACAGATACAACCAAACTAAAATCCACTGTAATCATATGTTGGCTACAAGTAAAAGCTCTTCTTTGTATGATGATGAGCACTGGTAATGCAGCTACTTTTTGAAGAATAGAAAATAAAGCAACTTCATGATGTTTTATGTTTTCTAGCAATAAATTAGGCATATTGACAAAGTTTGGGCTCATACCTTAAGAGCCAATAATATTTTCACAAAACAAGCAAGACTTTGGATGTCTCTGAATGAAGAACTTGTCGATTTGACTTTATATTTTGTGGTGTCTAATGTATTGAGATCTTATAATACTGCTGCATAGTATCACAATTTTTGTAACATGTTGACTGTCTTCTAAAGAAAGGATGTTAACATCCTTTCTTTACCTTGAGCATATTATACATTTTCACTGACAGTAAACTATAATGACCATATATGACATATGTCAGAATCTGTAAAGCAGAAAAGAAAATAGTTTGCTAAAGGGATAATGAAACTGATCCTCAAAGGAAAGAGGAAATCCTTATCAAGTCAGAAGAATGATTTCAAGTACATGGCTTGATTAACTTCTTATGTTGTATTTCTTGTGTAAGAAATAACAAACTTTTTGCAGTATATAATTTATATTTACTAAACATTATAGCTTCTATTTATTTACATGCTTAAGCAAAAAAAACCACCTTATTTCTCTTTTAATATTTCTGCTTTCTATTTCTATATTGGTCTTCTGCAAGTTCCTGTAATATGAGGCACAATGAATAAGTGTTCTCTCTCTTCATGATACTGCTGATTTTTATGTGATTCTAAATTCCCTCTTTCCCAGGCAGGAAACATTTGTGTAGTTCATGGCTCCTCAGGTAGAAGCTATACAATACTTATCATCCCTTTTATTGTTTTTTTTTGCTAGACCTTCTCCTACTTTTTTCTCTTTCTGCAAAGAAATTACCAAAACTGCATATAGTTTTCAGTTCATTGCATGAGAGTTTAGAAAATATTATTGTATTATGCTACTGTATGTTCAATCTCTCTTTTGCCTGTTGTGCTGCATTCTTTGTAATTTTCACTGAGTTTGAAATTCAGTTCCAGATTACCAGCCACAGTGACTTAGTTTTGGGTTTGATTTCCTGACTGGTAGCAGATATCATAGTAATATGTATTTATAGTTAGGAGTATTTCTTTTTTTAATCACTGCATGTCATTTTATTTAGTAACAGAGAGTTTCATATGCAATTTTATCTCCTAGCTCTCCACTGCATTTGGGTTACATTAACAAACTTCATCATTTCACTACTTTTCTTGTTCTAAATAATATAAAAAACACAGATTCTAAGAGCTGCTTTCACCAATCTGTCCATGAGCTCCCTCTTTATATTAATAAATAAATAAATAAATTGCATATTCTCACTTCTGACTTTCTGTTTAGTGTCTGGGGGTTTTTAATTTTTATTTTCATTCTTAATTAGATTTTTCAGCCAGTTTACTACATATGGAAATCAGATTTGCAAGTAAGTAGTTCAGGACCAAGTGGTCTTTAGATGATTTGATTTTAAACCAGCTTTTGGTGCATTCAGTCATTGCTTGCAGCACTCCAAGTCTAAGTGTGCAGAGCAATTCCCCCTGTTCTTCCCGCCTTCTCATTCTGTGGAGACACCACTCAAGAGGCCTAGTAAGGAGATGGGGATTTGTGGGCCAGAAATCCCTCTGCATCCTCTTCTTTTCAATGATCAGAGAGAAAAGACTGGAAGAAGTCTATCTCTAATCCTAGAGAAGCTATACTTCCCACACCTACTCCAGTCCCTGCTCAGGATCCCTTCTGGCTCTGTGGCTCTCCCTCAAATAAAGCTCATCTCTGACTCCAAAGGCATTTGCCATTAGCTTGGAAGAACATCCCTCTTGCAGGTCCCCAGATTTCCCCCTCTTTATGTGTCTCCCCTTTCGTTCCTGTGTTCAGAGGGGGTAACTTGGGTACCTTTCAGAGTTACAAGTTCAGTAATATCCCGTTTGTGTATTGTTTCTAACATTTAGTTCATGATCACTTTATTTTCTTGTCCTGGAATCTCTTCCAATAAATGCTTCAATATGAATCGGTTTCTCAAACTTATCAGAGGGTTGTTATCAGTTGTCTTTTTTTGGATGTTAATGTTTGATCTGCAGCCGGCCAGCACTTTTTTGTCCTGAAAGACATGCAGAATGAAGCAGAAGAGAAAAACTTTAGGTGATTTCTGTCTAGTAAGCTGTACCATCTCTGTAGTTATAGGGGTTGCTTTGATTTGGGTCCTTTAAAAGCAACTTTTAAAGCAGAGACATATATTGCAATGTACCTGAGTCAGTCAGTTTTAATATACCCATTTGTCTTGGTGTAGGCAGGACTTCCTTCGCTTTTCTTGAAAAGTGAGATTATCAAGTACTCTCTGCATATTTTCACAGAAGCTCAAACTCTTCTCTTGGAGACAAGAGGACTTGGGATGTGGATTTCTGTCAGATATTAATTGTTTACCACCTTTTACTGCTTCACAAAGAATGTACCTCTATTTCTGTCCAGTGATTCATGGCTGAAAACAAGCAGTAAAAGATCTCATTAAAAAAAAAAAAAAAAAAAAGTACCATCGGAAAAGACATTATTGGGATATGTTTGTGTTTATCTTTACAAAAATCAGCATCAGCTATATTACTAGTCTGTGTTCATATAACTTATAAGTGCATCATATGCATGCACATGCAAACCTCATCATTAAAATTTATATAAAATATTTCAATTTGGTTTTTATTTCATCTGAAGACATAATTGTCTTAAGAGTACTATGCTTTTTCTGATATTTAGAATAAAGTAGTAAATATTTTCAAAATAGTTATTAGTTCAAACAGTTTTTAGTATTTGATCTTAGATGATTATCTTTTATATTAAAAAAAAATAGGAAAAATGCATCTGGTACTCATTAGATTAATGTCCCACAACAAATGATCCTTATATTTCTATTCTAGGACAGCAAGGTCTATAACCCTGAACTACAAAGACTGCTTATATAGAAACTGCAGACAAGGTGATCCTCCACTTCAGTAAAATCCAGAGAGTGGTATATGTCCAGGAAATAAGAGAATGAAGGATTGCATTTTAAAAAACAGGAGATATTTTAAAATAAATAGCTGAGTGAAGACCTAGAGTCTTATGTTTTATCTCAAATTATTTGTAAACAACATTCTCTCTCAGAGATTGGTATGGCATTACTGAAAGAACTGTATGTAAGCCAGACCAGGAAGATGTGAGATGAGTTTATAGGAAACAGACCCTGTTCATTTAGACTTCCTTAAACAAAGTTTGCTGACTGGGGTCACAGACCAATGAAGATAAAATAATGATAACAAAATAAATATTTCTTCTTGATCTCCGTTGCTTACATATGCCTGCTATGTAAAAAATGTAATGAAACAGTCTTTCATCTTTGTTTCAGTTTGTAAGCTAATACTTTGCCTAATTTTTTTTATTTTTTTTTTAATTTAACTGAAAAGATTTGCATCCCATGTAAAGCATTAGCAAAAACGTAATTCCCCTGGCATGATGGTGGGACTTTACTGCCTGGGCTGCCCTCTCAGAAACTTTCCTGCCACTTAAACTTCATAAACTCTCCTGCGTTCTTTGCAGCTTTGTCCCTTCTAAAACTTTTCTGTTTGTTCCAACAGGCAGGTCACATATGGTTCAATAAATTGTCAGTATGGTGGAATTGGTGAAGGCAGCAGAGATGTCACACCTGGGTCAGTGGCAGTCCTTGCTTTGGCCATACTTGGATGCCTCTGATGTGTCCTTTGCATAGTAGTGTCTTCCTTATGCCCACTTTGCCATAGCCCTTCCATCCTAATGGCATGGGGTTCACTGTCTCAGCTTGTGTCGTGGCTGATACTGCTGAATGTCTCCATGTTTCTGTCCTTACTTCTTTTTTCCACTCTGTGAAACACAGAGTGGGCTCCACTCCTGTGTCCTGGAAGGCTGAGAGAGGAAATGGAGGATCAGAGAGCCCTGGTTATGTGCCTCTGCCTCCCCACTCTTGTAACTGGAATGATTTTGTGTCCTGTCCTAAGCCCCAGAAGGGAAGCTGCTCTGACAGGTCTGGGTAGTCACAGATACAGACATTTGAGTAAGTCTCCTTCCTTCCCTTTCCATTCTCACTCTAGCTCCAAGTCCTAAGTCTTGCTGCTGCAGCTTTTGCAGCTTTCTCAGATGTCAGTCATAGGTATTGGGTCTGTTTAAGGATAGTTTTTGTAGACTGCCATGTTTCCTTCAGTAGAGAAGCAAGAGAAGATAAAATGTGTGTTGAAAAATGCATGGCATTTTCCACCTGAGTGGAATTTCATGAGACAAAGACACTTTGAATTTCAAAAGCCTGCTGGAAACAGTTTAATTTGAGTTTCTCAGAAAAAAAATCAGAGGAACCTTAATTGAAGCAAAGTGTTAGATAATCTAGTTAGAGACGAGCTGACCTCTAGAGGAGAGCAGTTCATCATCACTTTGTGTTTTATCAGTTGTAAAGTAAGTATTTTGTGAGAGTAGATAAAAAGCATAAAAGTTTTCCCAGTTTTCATTCCCATTATGTTTTACAGTGAAAGGAGACAGTCAGTAAATTATTATAAAATCTATTTAAAATTACATCTAATTTTGTAAACAATGAGAAGCATCAGAGACGGTTCTTGAAAGGAGTTTTGCTGCAGTGTGATCACCCACTGCTCACTTTCATTTCCTTTGGTCAAGAATTGTCTGTTGGGTCAATGTTGCCAGTATTCCTTAGTTCAAACACACTATCAAGAAATTTTGTCCAGGAGAAATCTTTATCATTCATGCTTTTGTTTCAAACCTTTATTTTTCAGAAAGTTAATAGTACTAAGCAGTACTAATTTAGTGCTATTGAAAAGTAAAAGCAAAATATGAGTCTGAATTATGGTAACAGCTGAGTGGATGATATACTGACAGACGCTTCAACCAGAAGAAGCGGTCTGCTAAACATTTCAACACACTGATAATGGCTCATCTGACTGTCATAAAATTCTGGAGAAGTCAGATATAAAGGTTTCTAGTTGTGGGATGGCAAGAATACAAAATGAGAAAGGGGGATTCTTCTTTTCTTGGGTGAAAGTACAAATGGACTTGGGAGGGGCATTTCTCAGAGGACAAAAGGTGCTGCATGTCAAGAAAAAAAGCAGCAATAGCAGAAAAGCAGTGATCAAGGCAGGAACTCTTTCTTTTGCAAAGTGGCAGTGCACTTTGTTCTCTGGAAGAGAAAGGAGCACAGTTATGAATTTCATTCAGAGGTCTGTAGTGGTGAATCCTCCAAGGCATAAATTATGTGCCTGTATGTGAGTGAAAGGAAATAGGTCGTCCTGAATAAAGAGGTAGAAAAGAAAAAAGTTCCTCATTGGCCCATAAGCGTCAAGCAATTAGAGCAGGAAAATAATTTCTAAGCTAAATTGTTTAACACAATCTTTGAGGAGTGGAGAGGGAGTAGAAGAAGAATAAGCTTCCACCAAACTGTGGGCTGAGTTGGCTTCCACCAAACTATGGGCTCCTTCATGTGCCTTGGGAATGAGAGGATTTCAGGAACCGGTAGGTGAAGCTGTCCGGAGAGGGGGCGTGTGTACAGTAGATTTTTCATATTTAGTGCTTACACATGCTCATAATGTTAGAGAACAATGAAAGCACCATTGTCATACGCTTATTTGTCTTGCATTTCAAGCAAAGTATTTTATATTCTTCTGTTTAATCATTTTTCTGTAGTCTATGAGACAGCCAAAACTAGTGATAGTGCGAGTAAAACAGAAGGGCTCCCACAGTAAAATTTATTTGTTTTTCATTCCCCATGAAATATAACTCTCCACATCCAAAAAATGAATAACAGTAAGGGGTCTGTTCTCCCCTTTCTGCACACGTGTAACTGCATTTCACAGCAGCAAAATTAACACACACCCATTAACTCTCTGAGAGCCTGCCTTCTGCACATTAAAAGCAGCCTAAATCTTAGGTAGGTGGATGCATATATGTCATTGGGAAATTGCATTTTTTAGCTTTTTACCCGTAATATTACTAGAGTCTTTTCTTGGTTGCTGTCAGAAATTCCCCTATATGTCTGTAGGAACCATGTTTAATTTTCTGTAAAAAAAGATGGAGCTACTATTCTAGTAGGGGAAGAGAGAGGGAAGCTGCAAATGAGTTGCACCCAGGTGCAACTCCAAACATTCCTCATGAAGGACAGTAAAAATCATTGAGCCCCTTCTAGTAAATGTGCCTCTTTTCAAAGGTCAGAACAAAACACAGTGGTGGTTGTAAAACTAATTTAATTGGTTTTGAGGAGCTTTAGTGCCCATCAGAAAAAGGTGCAGCACAAGTTAAAAGTATTCTCAGTACTAATTTTGCACTCTGTGGTAATTCTGGACCACACACACTTAGAAATAGGAGGAGAATATAAGATGAATTGAAGTCAGAATAAGAATGCAAATGTGCTACAAATTCATACAATAATTTGACTTCAGATTTTAATATTTAGGCTTGCTCTCATATCTGACCGACAAAGAAGACAGAATTATAAAACTGTATTAACTTCTTACTACTAAATTTTGCCTCTGAAAGCAGATAATTTTTTTGGCCTGGCTCTGTGTGTTATTTTCCGTTTTGCTCAGCCTCCCACACGCTAATGACTTCTGCATGGAATTCTCTTACCCTATGAATATATGTTCTTTTTAAGCAGAGTCTCCACAGAGGTGGAAAATGTGAATGTGAAATGAAGCTTGCCATCCTAAAAGGAGGTTAAAGATCTAGGAGCATGTACAAGTCTATCCTGAAAGTCAGTTTGTCAAGACATAATTTACAGAGGTTCAGTTGCATAGGCATAATTCTGCATTTCTTTCAAGATGAATACTTTTATACCTTCAGGCATGTGATTTGTCAAGGCAGCTTTGTGGCCTGGTGGGCCATCAGAATTTGCCTTAGTGGACTGAAACGACCCAGAACAAACTCAGTACTTAATCTTCTTTATTGCTGAAATCAATAAGCAGATCCATGCTAAGTGCTGACAGTTCTTATGTAGAGAGTGAAAAGTAGAAGTGTCTGCTCCTTGAACTTCTAATGTTTCATGAGCCAGAAGTTTTGTTTTCTTCTTTGACAACAAACTTATTAATTTTATTTTATAATGCATAAATTAATATGAGATATTTTCTTTGTGCTAATATACACATGCAATGACACAAGATTAATGTATCTCAAATGCTGTCATCTCGAATGCCTAATACAGCAGTCAGTGCAAATTACCCACGTAGAAAACCAAGTAGGGACAGTGGGCTCTGGCAGAGCCGGGCAGTCCAGGTAAGTAGCAAAGCTATAGCCAACCACTCTGTCTCACAAGCTACCTTCTGGAGAGTCCTGTCCTAAATAAGAGCTTTTACTTTGCCTTACACTAGAAGGTAGAATTTTTTCTGGTTTTATAATGTATTTTAGGTAAGCAAATACATCAAAAGCTTAAATTAGTTTTCCTAGGGTTGTATTTTGAGGGGTAGGACTTGATTACCTTTAAAGGTGCCTTCCAACCCAAACTATCCTATGATTTTATGATTTTATTTTTTTATTACTACGCAACAACTGATTGCCTCTGCATTTGCATGTAGCATTTGTACTTACAGCTTGTCCTGAAGAGAATGAATAGTAGCAATAAAAATGAGAGCCACTGAATCAGCCAAAGATACTCAGAAGAGAAGTGGTTTATAACTGATAAATTCAGAATAACTCTGAAGTTCTGCTCTACCTCTTTGGGAAACAGTCAGAATTTTGCACTCCACAGATATCTGTGGATGAGGAAGAAATAAAAGTGACTTTGTGTGCAAGACAATCATAAGATCTAATGCCATTTATACCCATCAAAATTAGTAGTTTATGGCAGATACAAGCTTGTTATCAAATTTTGGCTCTGGAGCTACTTCCTTGTCCATGTGCCTGTTTATATCATTTTTGTTTACTTGATATTGGAAAGTAATCAGAAAAAAAAAGTTATATTGAATTATGAGTGCTGTCAAGTTTTGTATTAAAAGTATTAAAACTTTAAACAAAACAGTCATATAAATTAATTTGTTTCTGGTCCTGCAGTCTTATCTTGTTTTAGACTTTTGTTTAAACTGTTCCTTCCCTTTTTCTTTTTCTTTTTATTTGGAGTTGATTTAATAACAAAGTCTTTTTTTATTTCTTGCAGATGTTGAAATGATGAAACACTCTCTACCTCTGGAGCAGTGCACAGCAGCCATGACATCTCTGGTCCTCTGTGGAAGGTACATTGCAGCCTGCTGCTGAACTGTTATGACATGTCTCTAGCAATCAGAAAGAAAAGCTGGGAAGAGCATGTGACTCAGTGGATGGGATTGGCTTTGGAGTCTGTGGAGTATAATACAGCATGTCGTCACGGACTTGTAGCTGATAACTTGCAGACAAGTATGGAAAAAGATGAGGTTTTGAGTGCGGACCGGAAAGAAAAATGTGCTTCCTTTCCAGAGTGCTGCTATAGTGGAGAGATGACTGGCTTCCCTGAAAAGCAGCTGGGAAATGTTTTGAAGGAGGTGGATGAAAACGATAACCATGAGGATGAGGAGCATTTTCTGGAGGCCAGCACAGAAACCCTAGTTCACGTGTCTGATGATGATGATGACTATTCAGCACTCAACCTGGATAGTGTTAATTACCACATCACTGCTGTAGGAAGTGAACCAAAAGGTGAAGGGCAGAGTTTAAATGGAGCAGAGTCCTTAGCACAGATGGTACCAATAACAGAGGGTAACAAGGCAGCTGAATCAGCTGGAATAATTGGAGATATAAGTGAGGAACCTGGCTGTGACACAGTTCATAAAGAGGAGATGAAAAAAGAAGATGTTTGTGGCAGTATTGGCCAAAGCCTGGAGCTTTGTGATTATGAAGGCTTAAATGAAGTAGTAGATGTAGAGAAAGAAAATTGTTTAAATTCTCCAAATGTGAAAGAAATTATTATGCCTGGGAAGCAGCTGCTTCATACTGCTGTAATTGCACAACAGCGCCGGAAATCTGATGCTTTCAAAGACGGGCTTGGAAAGTCTGAGTGCAATGTGGCAGAGAGTGGGATTTCTTCTGAATCATGCACCAGTGGTGATAGACAGCTCTGTTCAGCAGTGGAATCCAGCAACTGCCTTATGCAATCTCCTCCTTGCTCTCACATCCCAGCAGTGGAAAATGGTCTGGATGAAAGAGGTTTCACAGAACCTCAAGTGGCCCCTGAAAACAAATGCCTTTCAAATGTCAGTTCAGCAGAAGACATTCAGTGGTTACATGTAAAGAATCATTTGACCACACAAGAATATTCAGACAGTCAAGTGAAACTGCGCAAAAGAAAGGTAGGTTACTTATAGACTGCAGACATTTTTCAAATGTTTTCTCCCAATTTCTTATGACAGTGATCCTGTGCCTAATTCATTGCAGATAAAAAGTGATTTTCACCTTTGTTTCATCAATTTATCAAATTCAAACACTTTCAAGACACCTATGCCTATACAACAACTAAATTTTAGGAGCTCTTTTTAGGATCTAAAAATGGCTGAGTTATAAATTTGGATGGTGCCCTATATTCACTTAATATATATTATTTTATGTACTTCATACAAGCCGTTCAAGGATAAAAGTGTCTTCTATGGGTTTGGTTTTATTTTTGGTTTTCTGCTACTATCAGGTGTCATTATCTGTTTCCTCTTAGGAAACAGATTGCATCCAGGAGTTTGGAAGACTTATTGAAAAAAGAGAATTGGGAAAAAGTGCAACAAAACTTTAAAAGGGAAAAAAAGGAGCAGAAACATTTTGCAGTGGTTCTTTGTTTTTTAACTCAGCCCCATGAGCTTATATTCTTGCAAAAACAAGTATTGCTGATTTTGAAACAATGTTTTGTAATTTTAAAGCAACCAGAGAGTTTCACTGTCTTCACAGAGTAAGGAAGGGTATCATTACAAAACTTTAATGGGCAGATTCCCTGGCAATAAAACTCCCATTGGCTTTAATGGAAAGGAAACGTGCTGACTGTGGCACTATGGAATTCATCTTGGAGTCTGGGTTTTCCAGCTATGCTGCTTATTCTAGCTAATAACCAATTTGCAATTGTTTACTTCTCTCTGCCTTTTTACATTTGACATCATCCAGCTTCTTTTTTTTTTTTTCAATAAATCTGGTTTCTATTAATTGTGTGGGTTTTCTTCTATCAGCTACAGTGCCTCAGTAGCTGTTTCACTAAAGCACAAATTCACATATCTAAAGTACTCTGTACCAACACAGCATCGTAGCTGCTGGCTGTTGCTTCCTTGTGTAGACCCTTTGGTAATATTAACATTAGATTGATATGGTTCGAAGCTGTAAGCAACTTTTTCAAAAGGTTTCAGAAGCCCTCAAAGCCAGTCTTCCTTTTTAGTTCATGAAATCACAGTTAATGCAGTAACTGCTCAACTGATCTCACATTAAGTATGACTCAGAGTTACAATTAAGAAACAGAAACCTGACTAACAGTACCAGACACGCTAAACTTATATATCTGTAGAAAATGGTTCAAGTTTAAAAACAGAAAATTGACCAACATGATATTGGAAAACTAACTGACTATTATAACCATATTTTCAGCTGCTCTACCTTAGCATTTCATTTTCTTTTTTTTAAGTATAAAGGTAAAACCAATTATATTAAGTATAGTTGTTGATGTCCATTTATACCTTTCATATTTTTAGTATGCTATATTTTTTAATAGCTTTGATCATACTAGTTTCCATGTATTTTGTTTTGAGGTCACGTACTCATCTTTTAAATGTACGTTTATGAGAATATTTGAGAACGTATGTACTATTTGTGTTTGTGCCATTAAAGATTTTAAAATACAGAATATAAAAATTCCAGTGAGATTAATGGTATGAAAAACTAAGAAAGGACATTTGCATAAAAAGGAGCAAAATAAAGAGTTGCTTCAAGGAAGGTTGGGCATTAAGTGGCTGCAGCAACTGTGAAGATGTGTAATGTAAAAGGAATTGGACTCTGTAAACCTGAAGAAGACCTCATACCCCTTTGGTTAAAGAAATCTTTGCCGGTCACTGTGAAATGTATGGCAAACAGGAAAAGATATGAGCTGCTATCGTTTGTGGTATTATTTATCTCTAAGTTCACAGGGACGTCTACAAACAGCATTCCTGCATACGGGATTTTATCACTTAGTGCATCTAACCATGCCCTATTTTACAGAAGTCTGTCTGTGTTGGTAATAGTGTGCAATGAAAAATGTGTCTATGTTTATAAACTTCTTCTGAAAGCCACTTCTGTAATTTTAAGAAAACATTAGAAAAACTAGACTTGAAACTGAATCCATCCATAAAAGCCAAGTATTTGCTTTGCAGTGACAGGAAGACTTAAGGGATTGGGAATGGTATATAAAACCTTTTCTCTCAGGGTCAGCAGTTCAAACAGTGCAGTTAAAGCTTAAAATGCACCACTGTCTGATTAATGCTCGGTGTCAATTATAGTTGCATATAAATATGTGCCCATGAAGGTCAGAATATGGGAAAAGGCACATGGAGATGAGTTGCTGAAGGTATGTGGGCACCCAAATCTCGAGGTAGCACCTTGGGTGATCACAGAAAGGCACTGCTCTTCAGGCACTTCCATGACAGTTAAGAACTTAGGACCTTCAAGTAGACACCATTCAGCTCTTGCTGGTGATAAATGCTTCTGAAAATCTGTTCCTTATTAACATATTTTAAACTGCTTTTAATTGTGGCAGTAGAGCGTGACCTTCCCTCTTATCTTTAGATCAGCTGTCTCCAAACTGAAGCTGAGGTGAGAGACAGTGTGGAATTGCTATGCTTTCTCTGCAGATGGATTCGGGTTTGAGGGCTTAAGGGCTTAAAGTTTAGCATCTTTGACCAGCACTACCTCCATATTAGTAAATTGCTTTAGTCATGATGGATATACTGACACTGAAGATGCTTTTTTCAAACATGTCCAGCTGCTGCAGCATTCTTTGCTTCCTGAAGTCACCAGGGTTCAGATGGTTTATACACAGCACCCTCTTTTCCTTTGCTTTCTCAGAAAGACTTCCTAAGGCTCGGAAATAGGAAGGACCTGAATTTAATTGTGAGAACTTAATGATGTTTGGTCTAATTTAAAGACACACAGTAATCAAGCTTTCCTGTTTCTGTGTTGACTGATAATCAATTCAGTTTATCCACAACATGAAGTTGGTGGTTATTAACAGTTCAGAGTAGCAGAAGCATAAATGGATTAACTGTATGTGGATACAACAACTAGACCCTTCTATATGCTTTCCTGGCTTAAATAAATTTTTAAACAGTCACTTCACTTGAGAATTGTGCATTCTGAATTTCCAAAGATTGGAATAATCTTTGGAAATAATAAGCAAGCTGCAATGCTTGGGGTATTGCAATAGCTCACATATATGTTTATATGTATAAGGCAACAGAGCTTTTCCAGAACAAAATCATACAAAACCAGAAGAATAACAACTATTAAGAGAATACAAACAAAAGGAGAATATTTAATTACTATACAGTGATTTCAAAATATAAGAAAATGGCCATTATCTTGTAAACAAGCTGTCAGATTATTGCATGTGCCTCATTTTATGCTTTCTCCAAGCTGTTTACCTCATCAAGCTTAGGCAAAGCCAGAAAAATCCTTGCTGGGGCACGTTGAGTAGGTGCACAAATGCAGCAGAACTCTAACACATTAATTTCAGTTCTTTTACAGCAAAAAAAACCCTGCTTTATTCAGCATCAGCATAAAAAGGTGGGTTGAGACATACAAATTCTCACCACTCACTTCCCAAACACAATCACACCTGCAGTGTTGCAGCCAGTGATAATTACCATTTTGTAAATGCAATTTTTAAAACAAGGCTAACATAGCTCTTTTTAATGATGGATCTGTAAAGGTATAGAAAGTCATCATTGTGAAGTATCACTGAATAGTTTGAGTAAAAATCCATGAAGTTTAAAAAAAGTGAAACATCAATGAATTCCACCTACAAAAGAAATTTTCTCTTGTTCCCTATATTTCATTGTTCTTCCACACTCTCCCTTAGATTTTATTTCAAGAGATCATTCAAATGTGAAGAAAAGAGCTACAGAACCAACTGTGACTGTTCACTTCTCTCTCCTGTAGGATGATGTTATATTACCTATTATTTTTAATGAAATGCTAAGTGACTTATGACTGTGGGGAAAAAAAAGAAGCAACAAAACCACCATATATAATGGGAATTAGCCTTGGGTTCATAGGGGATTATAATATCCCTGTATTTAAGGAGAGGTGGAGATGAAGGATTGAAAATCATTCTGCATGCAAAAGGGAAGAATTACTATTAATAGGTTTTTTAATAAGGCTCAGGAACTTGTATTTAATATTTAAAGCCAAAATTAAATCCACAACCTAGTACCAAAAGTTTGAGAGCAGGGGGAGGGGGAATTGTGAAAAGATAAACAGATTTTTTCACTCAAAATACACAAACCTACAAGAAGTATATTCGGATTTGATCCAGAGTAAATGCAGGAGACATTCCTCACATGTATATGGGCTGCTTTAGTACAATGTAGTTCAATATCTGAATGTCAGAAGAAAAACAACTGAATTAATATACACAAATGAAAAATTACGTCAAAATTGTTAGTTACCTCATCAATTGTTTTCTTAGTTTGGATATTTGCACTTGCATGCCTCTACACTTGCACGCAAACAAGTTTACTGAAAATCTGTCATTTATGGCAATAATTAAATATTTTTTTATCGCCTATGTTTTATATTTCAGATTGTAAAGATATAAGAAAAAAAATTGTTGCTCTGTAATCAGCCCTTTTTCATGTACAAATTCCTCATCTCTCTTTTATGAGACTTTTGCTTTTAATATTTACTGCTTGCAATTCTTCATGGTGGCATGCTTAGAAGCTTTCCAATTTCAAACAATTGATGTTATCTCAAAGTCATTGTTGCAAGACCAAAGAGTATAACAGTCAGCGCTATTCCTAATGCTCACTATTATTGCTATTATTTTAATTAAGATTTCTAGATCAAATGCTATGTGGTTTGCAAAGGATATTTAGGGACACAGCTAATAAGAGCAGCTTCCAGAGTCAAAGAGATGAAAATTAATTTAAGAACAACATTATCAGAAGAATTGCAGTAAATATGAAAACTGGGTAGCAGATGAGCTGGGATGTCACAGGTCTTTGGAACAGTGCTTTTTCCCCACAGGAAAGCTGTGAGTTTTTAAAACGTTGTTTTACATTTCCTGGACTGTTGCAATAAAGTTTAATTCTTTATTTCATCAATTATAATTATACTAATGTGAGAAAACAAAAAAATTGCTTACTTGAACTCAGACCTTTCCATCTGCATTTGCTCCTCGAGTATTACCTGTGTACGTGAGAAGTGAAGGCTGACTGTCCTGTTATGATAGGGATTAAATTCTCTTTTACAACTATGCTTTTTATGTCAAGTTAGAAAGTTGGGTTCTTCCAGGAGCTTCTGTTTGTATCACCCTGTAAATTGATTTCACATGAAACCTGTGGAGCTTTGCCTGCTGGTTTCCACTAAGGTACCTGGGAGAGGTAGTAGGAAAGCTTCCCGAAAAGCCATAAGAGCTACCTGTTTTACTGAAATTATTTCTTTGAAACTTTTTCCATGTCATCTCTCCTATTCATGTTGCATAATCCTTTTCAACTGAGCATTTAAAAAGTGATGTGAACAACAGTATCCCACATTTTAGGTATTTTTCTTATTTCATTGCTGTTAATATACTGGAAACCAAGTTTCCAGCCCTGACACAAGTATATCTTTCTGAAGTGTTAATCTCCATTTACCTCAGCTCAGTCTTTGCTGAATGGGGATAATTTAATGATTAATTCTTTTTTTTCATAACCATTTTCAATTTAGCTTTTAAGATTTTTACAGTTTTTTTGTTGTTTTTATTTTAGAGACGCTGGTTTAATAGGGATTGAGTCTAAAATATTGCTACTAAGTATGCAGGATTTTTAGTGTTGCATTGCAACAGGTCAGCATGGGAAAGGTGAGCATAGAAGATAAAAACAAATAAAAACAACAGGAATGTGCAGGAAATCTTATCTAAAAATGGAAACATGCATTTTGCTGTATCCTGATTTTGCAGTAGGGAATTGAATTTACCTTTTTCTGAGATTCAGTCTGCAAATATGTGTCAGTAACTTTAGAGACTAGAGAAGCTAGTTACTATAGAGGTATTAGCACTACGAAATCATCTTCAAATCATATGGTTCTCTAACTATATTTCCTGTAAAATTCAGACCTGCACTTCTACCAGAGTAGATTAATTTTCATATACAAAGATTAATAATATAATCTTGGCATCTAGGAAATGTTTTTGCTTAACTCTGTAAAGGACAATGGTAAATGCAGATATTGGAAATATGATGATCTCTTTTTAAAGATAATCTTTCAAACAGAGGAAATCTATTTCATCAGGTGTGAAATTTGGATTTGCTTTTGTACTGTTTCTGCATCACTTATAATTTTTGAACTTTCTATAGGTTTTTTTAAAGGTTCTCAATTTTTTCTGAAGGTTTTAGAAAAGAGCATTAATCTGTTTTTCCAAACTCATCATGTAGATATGAACACCATCAAAAATTGATGAGAGATCTTAAGCATCAACAGCTTTTTAAAAGGTTAGCTGGTTAGTTGCTACCCACAACTTAGAGCTGTAGTCTGTAGTAGTAGTACAGTGGGCAATTATTACTGAAATCCACAGTTGCTTCACCACAAAGAATTTGCTGCATTTGCACATTGCTATTAAATGGTCATAGTTTTGAAGGCATAAGGAAGAATCTGGCAAGAAGTGCAAGTAAAGCAAAACAAAGTATGATTTCTTTGAAAAAAAAACAAAACAAAGAAGCCTTCTTGGCTGTCAGGAATATTTGTTTCTCTTCTGCATTGAAAACTTGCTTTCTAAATTTACCATTTAATAATAAAAATGTGGTTCAAAAATAGAAATGGACTAAACCAGTTGGATTTACATTTTTTAAAATTACATATTATCTATGGTAATTTGTAGAAAGTGGTGGTCATAAAGCACTCCTATTATTGTGGTTACATGACCATGAATTTTCTCTGTTGCTCTCACAATAATATGTATCATAAATATTATCTCCATCTGGGAAGCTAAAGAATGCTTTCCCACAGACTTCCTTTGTGTTTGGACTGAAGTATGATGTATTTCAAACAATGTGAAAAGTATTTAAAACAAGTTCAGAACAGAATGGGATGATTGCCAGGCCATTACAGTATAACCTTTATGCAAATTCTACTTTGACACATTTTTGTGACAGTGTTCAGCAATAAATTTTAAAAGCTGACAGCGTTGTCTAGACTGCAACCAAGAGCCTGTTGCACATCAAGTTATGCTTGGAGCTGAACTACCTAAAATGGTCATGAAAGTATTTGTATTTATACCCGGTTCATAGTCACACACTACTGCTTCACCAAAATCATACTACGTGCTTCCAGGGACCAATGTAGAGAGCTTTAGTTTCACGCAGTGTACACTCAGAGACTCCTAATTTTGTCCAGCTCTGCAATATTAACTGGAAGAAAACTTCTAAAACATTTTTGGTTTTGTTTTTCAAATGAATCTTTAAAAAGTCCTTACTGGTAAGGGCCAATTACTGACCGTTTGCAATCTATAAATTCCCAGTGGTAGGTTATATTAAATGGACCAATGACTACTTGGTAAAAATGATACCATATTTTTAATTAATGTCAGACTCTTAAGGGAAGCTCTCTTGGAAGAAATAGTATATGAAACCTTTAACAAATGGGAAGTGAAGTTAAGACACTTGAGTAAAACCCTCTGGACTACATGACATCACTGTCCACAACACACTTTTCCATTGGTTAAAGAAACATTTTTTAAAAAAGGACTTTGCTTCCTAGAGCTATTCCTCTGGCACTATCACAAGCATAATATTCTTTTTGAATTAGCAATCAAGTGAAAACTGAGAGATCTAAGAAGCACACTGAGAAACAGCTTCCATCAAAAAACAGCAAATATAGCAGTAACCAGAAAAGTCAGTATTAGAGCACACAGCCTATATTAAAAAGAGCCTTTGAAGCTGTAGCTATGGCAGAGCAGCATCTTCATCACAGCTCTCTACTACAGGCATGACCTGTGCTAAAAGCAAAAGCTTTTATATTAGTGGTGCTGTGTCAAAGGAGGAGACAAAGAATAGACCACCTTGGCCAACTCTGGGGGCTGAGGCTTTACAGTGATGTGGTCTTTGCCACTGCTATCAAGCAGTGTTTGGCCATAGTACTGTGGTCATGGGTAAGTCCACACGTATCTGCCCAACTCCCGTGTGATATTTAAAAGCACACAAGCAAAGAGAGCCGCCCTCGTGAGCTGAACTGTAACAAGGTGGGAGCCATTTGCAAAGTGTTTGCCACAGAGTTTTTTGGTTGGTGGTGTTTTGGTTTGATTTTTTTTTTTTTTTTTTAAATATTCTCCGAATTTTCGTGCACTGTGAATACAAAGGAAAANGAAACACCTAAACACGTGCTGCTTATGTTTGTGCGCTTTTACTCCTCTCTCTTAAAGGCAACATAGAAAGTTTGTAAAGACAGGGAGGTTTATGCCACAGATCATACACAGGCTGTATTGAGTATGGCTTACAAAATGAAACAATACTGCTTTGGCTGCCAAAAACTATTCCAAGCTCCAGAGGATATGGCCTAAAATGGTTATGAATTCAAATTTAGAGAGATATTCTTCTTCCTATGAAAAAAACCTAGGCAGCAATACATGTGTGAGTGTCTGTGTGCACTGGGGCAAATGTATAGCAATTGTATACCAGATCCTTGCTGCTTTTCAGAGCTCTGTCACAGCTAATGTCTAATGCTTTCACAACAATGGAACATAAGAACTTGGCTTATGCACACAACATTAATGAGGAATTAGCTCACTGTAACATAAGGATGTCCTTCAATAATGTGACATATTACAGCAATAACTTTCATATCTTGTTTCACATTGTTTTTGCAGTCTCACCTTACATAAGACTTAGAATAGCAAATGTAATATGTAAAATATTTGTGTTAAATGAAGGTTATTTACCCTTTGCAGTAAGTTGCCTCCATCCCAAACTCCCAAATCTTTTTTGCATACAGCAGATCCAATTAAACAAAGGTTCCTATTTGAACATCTTGAGTGTCTAAATCATCTGGAAAGTTTTGCTTTAACATAAAATGTATTATCTAATATACCCATTTAAAAAAATCTTTAAGGAGTTGATTCTGTTCTTGTACTACATGTTTTTATCTCTTGGGTGGTATCCTCAACCTTCTTATAAAAAGATGGTTTGCATGCACTAGTCATCATTGATATGTCACAAGCAAAAATTTGATATGAAGGCATGAAAAAATTCAGCAGTGCTAAAGCTCATGGCTTGTGTTGCATGTAAATAGTTGCATTTAGCTTCAAAATAAAAGCTGACATCTTTACTACATTGAAAATGAAAAAGCCACAAGCAAAAATTTGGGAATCTAAACTACTTTCTTATATCCAGATTTTCTGAAGCACACTTCTGATAAATGCCAAGCTGTATTTATTGCACAAAAATTTAGTAGTGACTATATGTGTACATTACACCTCAATACATCTGCTGAATTTATTCCAGCATGTTAAATTCACCTGTTTACAAATATTCTCTACTGTTCGGTAGATGATGACGAGATGATGTGGTAAATGAATGCTGTGCTGCTTAGGCTTTACACTTATAGGAAGCAAAATTCACAGAGAGTGAATACGAGAGAGATAGGGAAAAAAGGACAGAGATCTTGAGGGACTATCTTAGAGGTGGGATAAGACCAGAAAATAAATTAGATGAAAATGCATTGATTTTCCATGTGAAGTGATAATTCAACCTTTAATTGCACAAACCTTTCCCAGCTCATGAAAATTACTCCCAGTTGACCAGTTTGCCTGTTTCCAGGTCCTTCTCAATCCTGCTAGTATCAGAGTCAAAGACAATTTGGGGAGTTCTTCTATATTTGTACCTTGATTAATATTCTTGTGGGTAAATATTCTGCAGGACTCATAATTTATCACATTTCACAAACATTTTATTAAGCTATTAGAAATGTCATATTTTAATTTTTGCTGTAGGTTCTTTTGGAAGATATGTTTTAAATCAATGGATTGTGCTTTTGCAGACTGAAGCCTATGAATAGTTATGACTGTGGGGAAATCAGCTTTAATCAGATTCAGAATACATATATTCCTGAATTTTGGTCTCTTGGGAATAGTAACAGTAGCCTTAGATTAGAATTTCTCTAGGTTATCCACACTCTTTGTCAGACCCAAAAAATTTTTCTTCAGCCAGCGTCTTCAAGTCAGTGTTTTAAGATCACTGTTTCTTCCCTCTACCCTTGCCTTTTCACAAATGCTTTGGGGTTTGATTTTCCTCATTTCATGTACTAAGCTGAATGCAATAGTAAACATTTTAGCCTTTTGGAGCTTATGTGCATATAAGGGAAAGATCACTTGGTGACATGAGAACCTTGCAAGTATCATTTCACAGGGTTTGATTTCGTGCTCAAGGCAGCAGCCAAGCAGAGCCATG
Organism: Cephalopterus ornatus; assembly: GCA_013396775.1. NCBI lineage: Eukaryota > Metazoa > Chordata > Aves > Passeriformes > Cotingidae > Cephalopterus > Cephalopterus ornatus. The sequence goes on from VZRE01014699.1 coordinate 96,497, forward strand.
CAGTCCCATGAACAGATTAGGAAGGGAATATGAAGTTGTTGGTGAAAAGGGTGAGCTACTTCCATGACTCTGCTCCACTTCAGTGTGGGGGAAGAGTAGTCTTAAACACTCAATTTCTAGCACTACTCTATTAATGATAGTGATTCCTAGTCCCCTTGACCAGCATTCATTTCTACAGTTGTGTAAAATGTGTACTCAAATCCCTTTAAGAGTCTGACTAAAACCTAACTATTATGTGTCTTTTTCATAGCTTCCTTAGAGGGTATAGCTGCAGTGACTTTGTCCCTGATTTTGGGCTGCCTCTTTTAGTTTGTGGAGGACAAGCTCTCTTGTGTCAACAGCACTGCCTCATGAAGCACAATAACAGCAGTTTAAATGTCAGCGCTGTTAGTCATTGATGATTGTCTTAGGGTTTAAATAGAAGTTTCTTACTTTTTAGCCACCGTGTTCAGAGGGAGTGCTTACCAGCAGCAAAGTAAAATTGTGGAGCTTTGATCTTTGCTTTGAAATGTCTTTTTAAGTGTAAAGAAAACTTGTCTATGCTGAGAACGACATTAGAAGCTATTTCTGGAGTTAGACCAGGATTCTGAAGGTGAAAGGACACTTCTCCAGCTCTCTCAACAAGTCCCTGGGAAAGTTAAAAATAAGTCTTGCTTAAAAAAAATTGGCACTCGTTATTTGAGAAATTTTCTTTATTCCAGGAACTGCCTCATGTAGCAGAAATTTATTTACCATCTGTGTAGACTTGAAAAATTTTCCATCTTACCAGATACACAACTGAAATAGCAACAGATTTTCCATCCCTATGGTTTCCACCAACCTCTGTTTTAAGGAAGCGTTGCTGTAAAAACTTACAAAATTTTTGTGTTCTCTGAAGAGGGGTAGCTCAGTTAATAACCCATCTGTCAAACTCTGAGTTCTGGCTGTGACTTCTAATGATGTCACCTTACTGTTGCTAAAGCATGTCACAGGAGGAATTCACAGACCTAATAGCTGAAAATATATGTTTTTTTTAAATTATAGGTACAGTTTTATTTAATGTTACAGTACCAACAAATAAAAAAGTAGTCACTTGAGAAATTTATTTACTTTGAGTACAGATGTACTTCTTAATTTCACAACTCTGCAACTGCATGAGGAAAAAAAATTTAAAAAAAACCCCATCCCACAAACAAAAAAACCCCACTGCATCTAGTAACTAGTCTGTTAAAATATGAAGCAACCTGTCTGTACTTCTGAATATCACTTCTGAGTATTCATATGAATACTTAGGCCAGAAACCAACACAAGCAATTCCTGGCAGACAGAAAAAGAGAAAGGAGTTCAAGAACAGATGTCAGGGTACAGGAGCTTAGCTTTTCTTTTCTTTTCCTGTGTTGTTTTTTTTCTTCCATGTATTCCACAGATACATTTTACTTTTGGTTTTATGCACATCAGGATCCTCAAGAACTGTAGAGGCTGACTCTCATTTGATGCTTAGATGGTTTTTTTATTCCATCTGCCAAAATAATATTTGTGTTATTAGCAAGCTTGGTGTAAAAGGCAGGTGTCGAAAGTTTCTTCTTAATTCAGCTGTCTGATTTATTGAAAAAATTAAAAAAACTTATCTGCCATACTTATTATAATTGTGAAGTTTTTCTGCCTTATCTATTTTTACCTGCCAGAGTATTCATGATGTTTGGCTGAAGGGGCTTATCCGAAATAGGCCTATCACTGATGCTTTTGCTTTCATAATTCTGAGTCTTTGAACTAGCAAAATTTTAAGGGATGTGACTTTTTTTTTAACAAAAAGTATTACTGAGTCCTTTGATCTGACAATTTTTAACTGTATTTTAAACTTATTCTATTTGACTATACAGTAAGGTAAGCTATTTTTCTTTCAGCAAAATCGTAATTGTGAAAATGGAAGGATATAAATTTTAAGCTGTTCTATATTCTTTCTTGTTGTTGCTAAATCACTTACAATTTCAAAATGAGGAAGTCAGAATTTATTTTCGCAGTGTGCAACTGAATGTTATTCAATAACCAGAATTTTAAAATGGGAGTTGCAGTTCCCAGAGAAACAGAAAGTTTTAGTTAAGTTTGTGCTAGTGAGTTAATGCTTTGTTGTGTTTTAGTTTGAGCCAGGAGCATTCTTTTGGAGGGAATTTACTGATTAATTGTGATCTAAAGCATGATAAATGACATCATGAATGATATGAGATAGAGGGATTTAGGTGCATTCTCTGATTTGATAGCTGTAGCTCAAATTTGAGAGATCTAATGCATTGCTTCACAAAGAAAAGCTGTATTTTGCAATTGTCAATGAGGAAAATTTTTCAGATATTAGGAGGGTAGCAGATTCATATCTGCACAATGCAAAAGGTATGAACTGGAAGACTAATTATCAGACATAGTCACAGGATTTTACACTCCCATCACTTGCAGTGTGAAGATGCCCAACTCTGTCCTCTACTCCAGATAAACTGGTTGTAAGATACATAACTGTTATGACTGGAGAACACTGAGTACCAAAAAAAAAAAATCTTCTGAAGACAAATTTTTAAAAGAGAACAGAACATCACAGTTTCCTTTTATGTGAATTTGATAAATATTCCATGGTAGAATAATATAGATTTCTGACTTGAGTTTAAAATTTAGCCCTTAAACAAACTAGGCAGTCTCTTGGGATTTTTTATAGGTTTTATTTCATCTGTCTGAAATATATCAGATCCAATGTAAAACTAGTTTCTCCCCCTGTACTTGTGCTTTCTAGTTCTCTCACTAATTCCCAGTAGTCTTGTGGTAATATGTTCATTCTGTTGGCCAGCTGTTCAGCTCTCCATGAATGCATCCTCCTGATGTGCATTTCCCAGCATTTTACAAGTCAGTGTCTTATTCCACTTCAACATAAAACTTTTTTGAAAGCAAAACTATGTGGCACTGGGGATCTAGAAGGGGAATGTAATGCAAGCATAATTCAACTCAGTCTGAATAAGTGAGAAGTGAAGAAATAGATACTACACAGTATAAGCACTAGACTGCTTTTAATGTGTGTTTGAAATAGAAATAGATAATATCTTTTCTAATAGGGTTTGTTTTGTTGTTGTTGTTTTTTTGTTTTTGTCTTTAACATAATTAGCTTCTTTTTGCTCTTCTTACTGCCTGTAGTACAAGGTAACTCTTTGGTTCCCTTCTCTAGGCTCTTGCTAGTAGGACCCTCTAGTAAAGCAAATAATATCCCCCAACACTGCCATTGATATTAACTTCAGTCTTTGGTAAGGACAGAACTATAAGCCTCTAAAGTAAAGTTTTTCTGTACAGGAGGAATAGAAAGTGTATGAGCAGACTAAACCCGAAAGAGCTGATTTGTTCCCTCTTGGAACACATTTTTCACCAAAAATGGCTTGTGAGATTATTAAACACCAAGTGTTAAGGGAGCTGAAAATAGAGATGGCTTCATCCCTGGTACTATCCCAGATTCCTCAACACAAAAGAGAAATTCAGCAGCTAGAAATCATTGCACTAGCCTAGTCATCCCAAGGCAGTTGAGAGTGGTGGTGGGTGGGGGTCTGTTAATCAAAAATGCAAAGGAAATACAACTTTAAGAATCTTTATTTGCTTATTGTAAAGCCTAACATTTCATTCATTGCTATACAGTGCTTGGATTCAATTTGAAATTTAATTTTGTACAGACAAAAACTGTTGTGCATAGGACTCTGTAGTAGTAAGTATGGTTTATAGTGGGTATTTTGAATTTGGGCCATCTGTCGAATTTGGATTGCTCTCTCTAATTTAACATCAACTGAGATTTACACCCAGCCCACAGTTTTAGCAGGCACAGCAAATGTGGACTGTGACAACCCAGTAATACACGAGGAGGCTCTGTGTCAAGAGGAATTTATGGCATCTACTTGATTACATTGTTGTTCATTCTCTGCCTGAGTGGTTCCCGTTATTCCATGACAAATAGTGAGATTTGTCTTCTCTACCATGACCAAAGCATAAAATTCTACCTTTCTGTGTGTTTCCACGTTGTATGCACATGTATTGTGTGGCAGTTGTTTTGATCACTTCTGGCAGTATGTGGAACAGTTGTTTTATTATTATATCACTTCACATATTCTGTGGGGAAAATAGGACAAGTACTCATTTGTTCTAGTTCATTCCGTCCCGTATAAATGATCTCTGTGTGTATTATTAGTGTTTTAAAAGATAGTATAAGAACTGCAAGAAATAATTTTTGTAAAAGGTTTTTGTAGAAAACAGTATATAATATTTATCACATAATCTCCAGTAAACACCCTCACCCTTTATGAGTTGTTGTTTAGGGAATCTAACCAAACTTAGCAGTCTGGAAGAAGAGTTACTAATAACAATGTCAATGCAAGCATGAATATATCAAAACAGAGAAGTCAAACTGAGAGCTGGTGTTAGGACTTGAGAGTTCCTTGAATTCCAATACTTCATTAAACACTAAAGATATAGCATGCAGTCAAAATGATCACTTTATTATTATGTATATTTTCCATAGTCAGTAAAATAATTTTAAAAATATAATTTATAAAAGGAATATCCCAGTTGAAATAATATAATGTACAGAAACTAACAGAAAGAGAGTAGAAAAAGAGTTTGGATGTGTTCTGGGGATTTTTGCAAGCTTAATGTCATTGCCTGGCCTTTGGTAGCCAGAAACTCAGGTCCTGAACCTGGGTCAGGGCAATCACAAGCACAAACCCAGGCTGGGCAGAGCCCAGCTGCAAAAGCAGCCTTGAAGAGTAGGACTTGGGGGTGTTAGTGGATAAGAAGCGTGACATGAGTTGGCAATGTGGGCTTGCAGCCCAGAAAGCCAAGACAGGCTGAGAGAGTTGGGATTGTTCAGCCTGGAGAAGAGAAGGCTCTGGAGAGACCTTGTAGCATCCTACCAGCACCTGAAGGGGACCTACAAGAAAGATGGAGAGGGACATTTTACAAGAACATGTAGCGATAGTACAAGGGGGGATGGCTTTAAACTGAAAGAGGGTGGGTTTAGGCTGGATATTAGGATCCTTAATATAAGGGTGGTGAGGTAATGGAACAGGCTGCCCTGAGAAACTGTGGATGCCCCATCCCTGGAAGTGTTCAAGGCCAGGTTGGATGGAGCTTTTAGCAGTCTGGTTTAGTGGAAGCTGTCCCTGCCCATGGCAGGAGTTTTGGAATGAGATGATCCTTAAGGTCCCTTCCAACACAAACCAGTCTATGATTCTATGATGTGATCTTTTAGGTGTTCTCTGATTACTTCTGCTCTTGACAGATGTTTAAAGGGAATTGTCTCAGCCATCACCAGAGCCTTCCATTTTGCCTTGCTTTCACAGTGTCAGAAAACATGTTTTCAGACTAGTGATGGAGATGTATCTGCTGGGTTGTGTCTAATGTCAAATGAGCCACCTCATCTGGGACAAAATATGTCTACTGGTATGGGGAGGCAATAGCAGCACAAAAGCTGGGTGTATGGGCAAGGAGCATACAGATAGAAAAATTACAAATTGGAATAGTGTCCATTTATCACATACTACTGTACCTTGACTATCCACATCGACAGAAGTCATACAGAAGAATCCTCTTCTTTGTCAGTTGGTGGATTCATTGGGCATGACGACTGGTCCAAAATCGTTTTATAAACAGTAAACGGATTTCATAACTATGACAATATATACTGATAGAAGACAGAGAAAAAATTACTAAGAAGGAACCGGTCTGCAGTGTTAACATTTTATTTAAATGAACTGCTTCATGTGAGCCAGAGCTCTTGCCATTTGATAGTCTTTGCTAAAGTACACTGAAGTGGAATTTACTAAATGGAAAGATAATGCATGTTCCTCGAAAGAAAAACTCAAAAGATTTGATAATTAACTCTCAAAGGAGTCCATTGATTATTTTACAGCTGTGGAAAAAACAGTAGAGACTTATTTATTGACCTAGCTGTGTGATAAATCGGAAAGAGATCAGTGTCATGGAATCTTTTTGAACAGACCACCTCCAAACACTGGGAAAGATCCAGATGAGGTCAAAACCCTCAGCTTCCTGTCTCAGAAAGGAAAAGGACGAAAAAACCCTGATAAACATAAAGCTACACAGAGTTACTTTGGAAATCTCTAGAGATGAAGAGAGCAGGAGAAAAACATTTAAAAAAAAGCAGCCTTCTCTTGTTAAATGTAGCAAGACAAGACAATAAATGTGTTCAATAAATAGAAAGAAAACCCCTATGATTTACATTTTTTCCAATTTGATTACTCTCTCAGAACTGAGCTTGAAACATGAGAATCAATAATGAAGCATCCTCAACAGACATTATCAGAATGAAAAGTCTTCTCCTGTGCATGGCTGCCTTGGATGACACACACAACGAAGGATGCAAATCAGATTGGTGAAATACTAATTTTGTTGTTAGTAAACTCTGGGTTGTTTCAAAGGGCCTCAGATTTCACCTACAATCATCTAGTTGCTTAAGTCTGATAATAAACTCTATTACCTAAATTTTTAAATTAAGAAGAGCCAAATGGTATTTTGCTCATGTTGAAAAACACACTTACATAGTGGAACAGCCATACTGCCATTTATGTGTCACATTGTTATGAGTCAGCGGAAGCAGGGTTTAACACAAATAGCAATGGAACCACTCTATATATTTTATTGCAAATTCGAGAACAATTATGCATTTATCTTTCTACCATGCGTAGAAGGTGAAAACTGAACTGGATATTGCCCCT
>VZRE01014703.1:0-15972 GCA_013396775.1 Cephalopterus ornatus
TCACCCTGGATCCAAACCATCTCGACCCCCTGGGTCCAACCGACCCCCCTTGTTTTTATTAAAAAAAAAAATAAAGTGGAAAAGCTACATCCCTTCAGAAGCGGGGAGGGTTTTATCGGCGGGGCCAAGGAGGACACAGCGGGGACAGCCCGGCGCTGGGGCGTTCCGCGGTGCTGCGCTCCCCCGGCAGCAGTAAATCCCAGGCTTTTTCCCAGCGCTGGGAAATCCTGGCGGTACAAATTCCCCTTTTCCCGGGACGGAGGCACCGCCACACACGCGCTCGTCTTCTCCCCTGGGGGAGGCACCAGCGCGGGGTGGGTTTGAGGACCCGCCCGGATGGTTTCCCGGGCTCAGCTCTGCGGATATTTTCCCCTGTCCCCCGACCTTTTCGGGGGCTCAGCCCGCCCCAACACCCCGGTGGGGAAGGCAGGATGCCTGTTCAGGGTGAAGGCAGGACGCCTGTTCCCTCTCCAGGCCCGGCAAGGCAGGGGTGGCTGGTGTCGGCTTCTACAGCAGGAGCCTTGATCGCCCTGAAGGTCATTAAAGCAGCCCCGAGCCCCCAGGGAAGTGCTGGTCCGCTCTCAGGATGGTTTGGGTGGGAAGAGACCTCGAAGATCATCTCATCCCACCCCCCTGCCACGGGCAGAGACACCTTCCACTAGCCCAGGTGGCTCCAAGCCCTGTCCAACCTGGCCTTGGACACTTCCAGGGATGGGGCAGCCACAGCTTCTCTGGGCAACCTGTGCCAGGGCCTCACCACCCTCACAGGGAGGAATTCCTTCCCAATATTCCCCCTCACCCTGCCTTGTGTCAGTGGGAAGCCTTTCCCCCTTGCCCTATCCAAAGCCCCTCTCCAGCTCTCCTGGAGCCTCTCCGAGGTATCCACCTCAAAAACACCCTTCGCACCCGTGTGACACCCGAGTTACCTCCCGCTGAATCGGGAGGTGAAGCGCTGAGAAGGCAACGCTCTTCCCCCTTCCCTCGGTGAGCAAACAGCCTCTCCGTGGGATTCCCACCCTTTGGCACGGGAGGAGAGAATTTTGGAGCGGCCCTTCGTGCCAAAACACGCAGCTCCTGTTTCCTAGGCACGGGCTGGTGAAAGGTTACCCGGGACTCCACGAAGTCTCTGCACACTTTGTTTGTGCCTCCTCACAAACCTGAGTCCTGCCCCCCGCCAGGTACAACCCAAAGCACCACAGCCAGGGATGGTTTTCTTTGGGAATTACCGTGATCCCCAAACATGGGAGTTGGAGCTCAGCTCCGGGTTAAGCCTGAGCAGCTCCAGCTGCCTTTAAAGCTGCTTCTCTGAAGGAAATTCCCCATTTTTACCAGGTCATCTCCTTCAGCTGGTCCCATCTGGAGCCAAATGAAGCAAAAGGAGGTTTATCATTTCAGGAACATGATCCTGCACTTCACAACACCTTTAAATAACCCTTTATCAGTCACAGGGAAACAAAAGGGAGAAGAAAACAGAGAAAGTCAGAGTTTAGGATTCGAGATGCCTTTTGACTATAGGGATGAGGTGCAGGGGTTTCCCCCTGAGCACTTTGTCATGGGAAGAGAGGAAGTTTTCAACCAAGCTGATCATTATTTATTCATTTACAGAAGTTAATTTTATTTTAAAATGCAGTAGTTAAGAGGATGGTTCCTGGTTTTCCCAGCTTCACTTCCAAATTAAAAAAAACCAGTGAGAGAGGCCAGGCAGGGAGAAGAAGAAGGAAAGGAGAAAAAGGCACAAAAAATCCTCCACAAATGTGCACAGTGAGTTTCGTCAGCTTTCGAAGTAATTAACCCCCTCTGAAGTGAAAGTGTGTCCATATTTCCTTTTCCTGTGGAAAGCATCAGTCATTATTTCCACGGAGCACTTGGCATTATCGGCGCTGCTTTTCCCTTGGGAATACCCGGGCCAGGAAGCACTGACCCAGGACCAGCTGGGAGCTCAGGAGGCTCCTTTCCCAAGGCCCCGAGCAGTTGCCTCCTCAGCTCCACCTGATTTTCGCTGCAGATGAGTCAAACCCCAACTAAGCCACAGTGAGCCAGACCTGCCGACAAACTCCACGAGCTCTTCCCTGTGCCCATCCCTCCCTTCCCTGCCGTGCTCCATCCTAAGCCTTTGCTCTGTTTAAAGCCTGCACTCCCTTCTCCCACCCCGAGACAAAAACACAGCAAAGAGGGAAATAACGCAAAGCCCTCTCGGGCTCTTCCTGTGGAGTCAGAGGTGGGAGGTTTGCCAGCATCTCTGCGTGTGTGCACCTCAAACAGAGCTAATTCCCTTTCTTTGGGAAGGGACCAGCACAGGGAGAGCTCCCAAAAACCAGCTGGTTTCTCCAGGAGCTCCAGCTGAAAAACCCCCAGGATTGGCACCCACTGTGCTGAGTACCTTGGTGCAGAGTGGGAGAACGACAGCAGCTCCAAAAAGGATCATTTCCCACAGTCCAGGATCACACAGACCTGGTCTGTCAGCACCTGCCAGGCTCCAGTGGGGTCTGGAAACATTTTGGAGGAGCAAAGCTCCATCTCCGAGGGCACCAACACAACTCCACATTCTTCCTGAATCCATCCCTCCTATAAACAACTGCTGAAGTATAATATATCAAATAAACTCTTTGTGGCTTTGTTGCCACTCGCCATCCAGCTAAATCCCACCGGCACACCCAAAAATTTCAGGTCTCCTTAGTGCTCAGGGAACAACACAGGAGCTGAACCCGAAGAGACAGCGCAGGCTGCCTTGGGAGAGGGACAGCTCACAAAAAAATCCAACCCCACCCCAGCATCCCAAGGACCTAAAGGGCTTCAGCTGCAGCTGCATCACTGGGGTGACACCACTGGCATCTTTTTTTAGAGGGACAATAAATTTCCTACTTTGTGCAACTCCCACTTCTTCGTTCTGCTCCCGCTGCCACGTGGTTCCAATCCAACCGTGGGCTTGTTCCTATCTTAGACAACATCACAAGGGGAAAGACACAGGGCAAGACAAAGGGATGGGTTAAAACCAAGCCGGGTTTGGAAAGAGCTCATATGCAAACACACCTTTTAAAAAGGCAGCTCATGCACAAAGGCAATTTAAAGAGAAAGAGGCGGCAGGAAAAGAAGTCAAATAAACCCATTTTCAGTCGGGATTTCTGGGGAGTGTTGAGCAGGCGGCAGCACCTAGAGATGGATTTTGCAAGTGCTGAGCAAGGGTGAAGTCCTGAAGGGATACAGAACTCCCCCAGCTGCAGGAAAACACAGCCCAACTCAGCCAGAGAGATTTCCAAAAGCACTGACTTACCCAAAGAGAGAAGCCTTCCTGCGAGGTTCTGGCTCTGCCATGATGTGAGGGAGTGTCAGGAGGGGATGGGAGGCCAGAAAATTATGCAACAGCTAATCAGACCCTAACGAGGCCTTGCTCCAGGACACACAGGTGCTATTTTAATCCAGCTCCTAAATCCAAGACTGAGCATTGGGAATCTCAGAGCTGTTCTGCTCATTCCTTGGCTTTTAGAGGTTTTGTGCCTCGCTAGCAAGAGGGTACACTCACATGGAAAAAGCCTTTAGATAAGGGAAGGGTTGTTTGTCTGGTTTTTTAAAGTTTCACAGTGAAAAAAACCACTTGTTGCTCTCTCAGGAAACGTAATATTCAAGGCCTTCTTGGATCACAGAATCCCAGGATGGTTTGGGCTGGAAGGGACCTTAAAGCTCATCTCGTTCTACCCCCTGCCATGGCCTCTCACTGAGGCTTCAGTTCCCAATATTAGGCTCTCAGGATGTGGTGGCACTTCCTCCTGTGGGAGGTCATCGCCTCACAGAGATCCCAAAGACCCTGCAGGATGCCCACAGAGTATTTCAAAGCACTGAGGGACCCCCAAATACCTGCAGCCTTCACTTTTGGAGCACCTCGAAGATGATGAAGTAACTCACTTCCCATCCCTCTGTTCCCTTCCATGCCCAAGAGCTCTTATTTCTCAGATACAATAAAGCCTTTATTTCTGAATCTGTGGGTACAAGAGCCCATACCTCCTGCAACTGCACTTCCAGGGCAGGTGAGAGGGAGAGAGGAAGTTCAGCACCTACAGAAGGCACAGGGAGGGGGCTATTCCCGTCCACAAACCTCCATCCCCACTCAGTATTTCACTGGGGCAAATCCAAGGCTTGCAGAGGAGCTGGAGGAAAGGCTCCAGAGTTTAATACTTTAGTTTAATACCTTGCCAAACAGGATGTGCAGTGCCCAGGTCATACAATAGCTGCTGATACTCAAAGGCACAAGCTGGTATTTCATTCCAGGAAAAAGCAGAATTGCCCAGTTACACGAGAACTTCGCTACCCAGTGAGGAGCAGGGCTGGAATTTTTTCCAGAAGGGCTCATCCCCCCTGACTCAGAGCAGCTCAGAGGTGGTTTCAGGTGCTTATGAAAGTTTAGCCCTAAAGCTGTGCACCAGAGAGGTCTGGTGGTTACCCAACGTTGCCAAACTAGTTCCCACTGTGTTACACAGCCCTTCTCCTACCAAAGGCACAGTTCCCCTCATGAAGTTCCCACATCCTGAGTAAAATTCCTAATGCAACTCTTTGAAACCTCACTGGTTCTCCTCAGCTGACCCATCTGCACCGTCACAGGGCAGAGACCATTGATGTGGCATCTGGAATTTCGTCTCAGAGCCTGTTGTTTGTGCAAACAAACCCCAAATTTCGGGTCTGAAATAGCAGAGGTGAGAAGCCAGACTGCGGCTCGCTCAGCTCCCTTAGCAAGGAGCTGGGAAACTGTAACTGAGGGGAATTCAGAACAATCCACAGGAAAAAATGACGTTTCCAAAAGCGACCACAGATCCGTGGATCTCGAATCACGGATCTGATTCCCTCTCCCCACTCACACCACATACTTTCTGTGCCAAAAAGGCTTTATGTGGGTGGATTTTCTAGGGAAGCAGGGAGGGATAAGCCTTTTCTGTACCACTGCCCAGTTCCCGGATCAAACACGGAACGTCACGACTGACCAGACACCGTCACCCCCCCATCCTCTCCCACAGGGAATTCATCCCATCAGCTGGAAACCTCCCCCTCTTTGGGGCAAAACATCAGAAAGCAAAGTGTTTTACCTGCACAGGCAGTGGAGAGCAGCTCCTAGGAAAGGTGCATCCCTGCAAACCTCCTTTCCCAAGTCCATGCTAAGGACAAACCCCCAGCCCGGGGTTGGGGTCACCGAGCCCTGCGGGGCGAGCGACGGACAAAAGCCACTCACTCCTCAGCCTCATTCCTACACGGAGGTGTTCTTCCCTGCTCCAGCCTCCCTGGGAGTGCTCTTGTGCCTCCTTAGAAAGCTGATTATGAAGGAGTAAGTCAAGCCCAGCCAGCGGTTTTAATTGAGCTTGTTTGTTCATTAACCCCTCAGTCCCCAGGGCAGCTCCCCCGGGCAGAGCATCAGGTGTGAGCTCCTGCATCCCCTGCAGCACAAGGCCGGGATATACCCACACCTTGGCCAGGAAACGTTGTGTTTTGTGCTCAGTGATGGCTCCAGAAGAGCTTGAACCACGTCCTGGGACACGTGTGATCCAACACAGGGCTCCTTCCCTTTTCCTTCCAGCATCGTGCCCAAGAAGTGCTGAGGAGACACCTGAGGGTGAAAACCTTGCCCATAATGCTGCAAACCTTCTCCAGTTGTATCCCCTCAGCAGCTCCCACCTTTTGTCACTCAGGGCCAGGATCTGGCCCAGCTGGTGGCAGTGGAGGAACTCTCAAATGACCCTCTTAGCCTGTTCAATCCCATTTCCACAAAGGGATTTTTTACCCTGTTCTTCCCCAAAAAAACCTCAAATTCTAGTTTTCTCCCTGCCTCAAGCCAAATTCTGCTGATGAACCACTGTGAGAAACAGCAACTACTCCAAGACTTGCATTTGCCCCCAGTAAAACTGAACTCTGGAAGGCAGAATCATTAATAAAAATCCAGTGCTGATTTTATTGGGGGGGGGGGAAAGGAAAAAGAAAACCCTAATGCTCTGATCCATCTTAGAGCTGTATTTCCAAAGGGGCTTTAAAGCAGGCTGTGGATTTGCAGTGGCCCTTGGCTCATCCCTCAGGATGAGCAGCCAGCACGAGCTCCACGTGGGCAGCTCGGGATGTCACTGCTGTCACTCGTGCTGCCGAGGATGGAGGGCTCTGCACTGCGCTCCTGCTAAATCCAGAGCCCCAGCTGCAAATTTAGAAACGTTGCCTGAATTTCTCTCTGTGCTCTCCCACGTCCTGCCTTGCTACAACTCCCGTCTGCCTGCATGAATTTCTTCAAAAGCACTGCTTAGCAACCTGACAGCCTTTTTGGCTCCCAGCACAAGGCAACCGGTCCCTCCCATTCCCACTCCTCCAGCAGGGAATCCATGGCAGGCACATGGATTCACTTAGAGCACCACCTGAGGCAGAGCCAGGTTAAAGCCCAGCAGCCTCGGTGACACTTGTGTCACCTCTTGGCAGCCCCAGGGCTTTCCTGTCTGTGGGGAGACAGAAGGATGCTCGTCCCTCCTGCTGCCACAGGTCGCATCTTACTTCCACAGTGAATGCTTCTGTGGAGTAATATCCTCACTGGAGCAAAGGATGGGTAATTACAGAGCCTCCAGTAAACCTTGTAAGCCATCCAAAGTCCCCAGAGGGAAGCAGGTGAGACTACAACACCCATTGCACAAGAGATACGGATCTAGGGTGGGTTGTTTTATAAAAATCTCTCCTCTCCCTTCGTGGTTTTTCTAAAGAAATGGCAAAACAAACCAGGCAGGCTGTTAAGTCCCCACTGCCAGCGCTCCCAGCCCTGTGTTCCACAGCAGCTCCATCCCAGGAGCAGAGTGGACCCTCTGGAGAACAGAGAAAGGCTTGGGACTGAGGGTGAGACACGGCTGTTCTTGCCCCACAGCTTGGAAAGGTGCAGCCTCGCCGGTTGCCTTGGGCTGGGAGCGGAGGGAGGCAGGATGGGGCAGGTCCAGAGCGAGCAGGGAGTGCTGTGAGCGAGTCTGGAGCGAGGGAGAAGAGCAAAGGGGGACAGATAAAAGCACGAGACGGGGCATGAGTCACGTTGGCACGTGGCCTCTGCAGAGAGCCCTCAAGCAAAGAGGGCATGAAGTGAGTTCCTTGCCAGGCAAAGAGCCTCTGGAACAAAAGGCAGCCCAAAATAGGCGCTGGAATACCTGTGTGCTCCGGCTCCATCCCCAGAGCTTCCGCAGCACGCACACCTGGGATGTGCTCCTTGCTGGCCTCTGGTCGTGCTTGACCAGGCCAGGAGCGCCCACAGAAGCCCCAGATCTCCAGCTAATCCTTGGAAAAGCCACCTTCCCTCCCCAGAGGGGAGAGCTCTCCCCAGACAGCCAACATGAGGGCTGCAGGTCTCACACACTCGCGCTCGCAGGGGAGAAACCCCGCCGCAGGCAGCGACTTTCCGTGCAGCCTGTCCACACTGTCCCACTCGGGAGCTAAGGAGGAAGGAGTTTTAAGCCGGGATCAAGAAACCAGCCCTCCCAGACCTTTGGGGAAGGCTTGGATCTGAAGGTGAGCAGCGTGGCTCCAGCTCTTTGTGCCCTAAGCCCTGCTGTGCCACCCAGGGATTGGGAAAGCCGGCGATGCAGGTGTTGTCCCAGAAACACCCCAGCCCTCTGGAATCACAACAGCAGCTCCAAAAGCTGCGGCTCTTCCTGCAGCCACAGCCAGTTCCCCACTTGGCTGAGGCTGGAGCCTGGCCAGGAGCCATCCTTCAGCTTGTTTCCACAAAGAAGGATACAAACCCCGGCTTTAGTTACGTTCCTCCTCTGTGGAAACAGGACCCTTGCTGGGGGTTAGACTTTAGGGAAAGTTTTGATGTTTCTGGGGGCTAAAACTGTGTGGGAAGAGGACCTTTGTCTTCAGTGCTTATAGAGCATCAGGTCCTGGCCTGAACTGTGGCCCCTGGAACAACAAACAGCAGGAGAAACAAAGTCATCAGGGAGACCCTCAGAGAACCTCAGTGGTGGAAAGTGCCCTACCCCATCCACCTCCCTTGCATCAGCATCTCCTTCAGGGGCAGCATAAGCATCTGTAAATAGTCTAGATTAAGAACAAAACCAGGATTCTCAGCTCCCTTGCTCCTTCTTTCACTACTGTGACCTCAGCAAAGCTGGAAGAGCTGCGGGAAGGAGCAGCCACCAACATCCACATCTCCAGCCACACGACACTGTCCCCAGGGTGGATTCCTTCCCGACATTGTGTGTCTCACGCAGAAGTTTGGTGTCTCATCCAGAGATGCTTCTACCACCCCTTGGAGAAGGACACCATACCCAGCCCCACCTCTCCAGCTTCTCCTTTCCCAGGAGTCACCACCAAAAAAAAGCTGTAGGGACCAGAGAACAACCTCTCCGCTGTACAAACCCGCCCTCCACAGGGCAGGGAATAGAGATCAGCTCATTTCCCAGTCCTTGTTTTGGGCACAGCTCAGCACTCCGCCCTAAAGCAGCTCAAGGGCAGCGTGAGACAAGCACGTGAAGCCCTCAGCTGGGAGAACATTGGGGTATCAGCAGCAGGGCACGGGCACAGCCGAGTTAGAGCCTGCAGGGCACTAAATATCAGCTCGAGATGTGCTGGAAAAGCCACATGGAAAGGGCACCCTGCCTACCTGGAACTCCTGACGCTTATTCTGTGTTTGTACAAGCACATAATTCCCTCCCAGATGTTTGCAGAAGCTCAGGAACTTGGCACAGGAGCGAGAAGTTGGCCTTTAATTAACCAGAAGTCAAATACGAGAAGGACGTCAGAGCCCAGGAGCTGCTCTGCCCCCCTGATAGGGGCTCTCCGCTCTTCTGGGGTCTCACACATCCCTGTCTCTCCTTGGCACTCTCCTTTCATGTTAACAAGGACTTTTCTGGAGCTGCTTTGCTGATCCCTTTTGAGGGCACACCATGGACTGAGCTCCAGAGATGCATCTCCCACCCCTTCCCACGTCGTCACGCTCCCTGAGGGCACCAGTGTGCCCAGTGCCAGCCAGGTGGAACACCACCAGCACAGAGAAGCAGAGCTGGGGACAACACAACCACCTCAACCACACCAGAAAGGCCATTTCCAATGTCTGCTTCAGCCCCCACAGCTGCTGCACAGAAAACACCCCCCATGCATCCCCCTTTTCACCAGGAACTGGAGGGGCAGGACAAAGGGGAATGGCTTCCCACTGAAAGAGAGTAGATTTAGATTGGATACTGGGAAGGAATTGTTCCCTGTGAGGGTGGGGAGGCCCTGGCACAGGTTGCCCAGAGAAGCTGTGGCTGCCCCATCCCTGGAAGTGTCCAAGGCCAGGTTGGATGGGGCTTGGGGCAACCTGGGCTAGTGGAAGGTGTCCCTGCCCATGGCAGGGGGTGGAACAGGATGATCTTTGAGGTCTCTTCCCACCCAAATCATTCGAGGATTTCATGATCCTATCCACCCCCAGTTTCACCCAGATGTCACCCACCAGCTGAGCTCACATACAGGGAGAACAAATCATAGAATCATAAAATGGTTTGGGCTGGAAGAGATCTTAAATATCATCTCATTTCACCCCCTGCCATGGGCAGGGACACCTCCCACGAGCCCAGGTTGCCCCATCCAAGCCCCATCCAGCCTGTTCTTGAACACTTCCAGGGATGTGACATCCAAAGCTCCCCTGGGCTGGACATACTCTGCTCTGTCTCTCAAGGTGTGCAAATCTTGCCAAGCTCTTTCAACCCAAGTCCCCTTCCCCACACACACACACACACTCTCACCCCAGATTAACTCCAGTTTCCACCACATGTATTTCAGAGAAGGACAGAAGTACCAGAAACAGGCCATGAACACTGTCATCCTTGAGCAGAGGGGTAACACAGCCTCTCCTGTAATTTGGCAAAGAGTCATTCCCCCCTCTTCGCTGGTGGTTTCTGCACTGTTTGCTCGGCCCTGGGGCCTCCTGGCCCCGGCCTGGCAGGGATGAGCAGCAGGAATTACCTCCTGCTGCCCCCCTGAGGTGTCCGTGGGCTGCAGGGCTGGCCCCGGTGGATCTTCAGGTGTTTGGCTAAGTGGTCACTGCGGGCAAACTTCTTCTCACAGGCAGCACACTGGTAGGGCTTCACCCCCGAGTGGGAGCGCTTGTGACGGGAGAGCTCGTCCGAGCGGGAGAACCTGCGGGAGAAGGGAAGAGCAGTGGGTCCAGCCTTCCCTGCTGGACAGGACAGGGAATACGGGGTCCCTGGCATGGGGGAGGCTGAGCTCTGTCTCTGCCACAGCCTCCTGGATCACCCTAGGCAGGTCACTCCTCTGCCCCATCCAACCCACCAGGGAGGCAGAGCTCCTGAAATAAGTTCCTCCGAGTTTGGAAATAGGGTTTGGAATCCTATTTGGAAATAGGAACGGGGAAAGTAATTCACCCAGTGAGATCTTACTTTCTTTCCGCTGCTCCTCAAGGACACTGGCCACCTACTTCCTTCATCTGTTTGAACTTGCTGAAATACAGGAGCTGAGAGCCCCGAGGCCAGACACTGTGAGAAAGTGGTTTTTGGGGCATCCTCCGAGGCTAAAGGACACAGTCCAGGAGCCTGGGAGGGAAGGCTTTCCTTTAACACCCCATCCAGCCCAGAGCTGTTGGGAGAAGGTTTGTTTTCTCTGAGGGTGTGGGTTCTCCCTGCAAACTCCGAGCATCCCCTTGTTTCTCCCAGGGGCAGCGAGTTGTTCCCGTCAGCCTGAGCTGGATTGGGAGCTGGGAAAAGGGAAGCTGCCAGGGAGCTGAGTTAAATACAGAGAAAAAGGGAGGAAAAGCAAACACACCCAGCCTGGAGCACGGGGCAGAGGTTCCCATGGCAAAGCGACTGTGGTTCTGAGGATGCAGGAACAAGGACCACGGGAATGAACACCCAGTGTCCACACTGCTTGTCTGTGTAACTCCCACACCTGGAGCAGATCAGCTGAACAGCCTGGAAAGCCCCTTTAACCACATGTGTGTCCCCACTTAATTCCCCTGCACCTTCCTCCCACGTGGCACACGCAGATCCAGACCTGGGGGCACGGCCAGCAGGTTGGTCACGGGTATTTTGAGCGCCACCTCCAAGGTCTCACAAGGCCTGGAGCGGCTCCGGCACGGCTTTGCATGTCAGGGGAGTGCTGGAGAGCAGGACCAGGCTGGATTTACTCCTGCTCTGCCTGTGAGGAGCCAGCACAGATGGCAGGAGCATTTAGGACGGGAGGGTTTTTCCGTCTGGCTGAAACGTGCCCACGCAAAAAAAAGCACAAAGCAAAGAGCTTCAGCTGCAACCCCAGACTCCTGTGAGATGATTTCAGGCTCACACCTGGGCTGGGAAATACTGTGGCTGCTCCCAAAAACCTCTGTGGAAACAAGACGTGTCCCAAGGCCATTCTCAGGTCTTCCAGGAGAACCACTGACTTCTTTCCCAGCTTTGTGGAGAGAAGAGAGTTCCAAGGGCTCAGCTCCTCCATGAGAAGCAGGGCCAGGAGAAGGGACAGATCTATTTGGAGTGAGGGACATGTCTAGGAAAGGGATCACAGCCTGGAGAACCAGGTGAGTACATCTCCTGATAGCACAGCTGATGCTGTGGAGGGGGAGCAGAGCACAGCAGCCTGCAGGGTGCTGTTGTACAGGCTGGCACCAGCCCTTTCCTCCTCCCCAGAGGCAAAAGTGATGCTTGTGTGGCTGCCACTGTCCCCTCCTCAATGCCTAGGCCCTGAGCAACAGGTACAGGAGGGTTCAGCACTCCTGGTTGGGACTGGAAAAGGAGCTGATGCTGATAAACCTGTGCTGTGGTTACATTGAAATGGAGGGGCAGTTTCTGAGGGCAAAGGGGCAGCAAGAGGGAGTCCCAAAATTCAGATTAGTCTTGCACCTTCCAGAGTTTCAGCACCCCAAGACAGACACCATAAAACCATCCAGGGGAATGAGGCAGAGGGTGAAAGCCAGAACACTGTGTAAGAAACCAGGAAAAGCTCAGCTGCCAACACCAGTTCTGTGTGTGATATCCCTGGAGATCTGCTGATGGAAAGACCTGAGGACTGTCAGCCCTTCCTGCCAAAGGCTGTACGAGCATCCTGCCCCTCGGGACAGGCACACAGCACCAGGAAGAGAACACCACAGCAGAGCAGTAATCAGAGAAGTGCAGCCAGATTAAATAGCAGGGTTAATTTAGGGAGCAGGGCTAATTTAGGGAACACAGATCAAAGGAAACAACAACCACCATCATGTGCAGAGCAAACAAAAGTAAATGCAACATGGAGATCTACCACAGGCCCACGGGCGTGTGAGTGACACAGGCAGCCAGGGCAGCAAACAGCGAGAGAAAGCAAAAGGTTGCAAAACAAACACAGAATGACACACTGGCTGCTGAGGAAGGACTGAGACTCCTGTTTCCTCGGATCAGTATTAATGGGAGAGGCCATTTTTGGAGCCCCACTGCAGAAATTGTCCTGAGCTAGACACAGAAAGCTTCCAAAATGAACACATCACTTGGAAAAGGGGTATTGCCAGAGGGGGTTTGGGCACCCAGTTCAGGGAGGATTTGGGGTGTTGGGGAGAATATCAGCTACACGTCCCCAGCTGGAGATTTTCAGCACTTTTGGACTGAGTGAAAACTACCCAAAACACTCCACAAGCTTCACTTCTCCAGGTCTCCTTCCACCTCGTACCTGTAATTCACTCGGGAAAGAAAATGGGTGATTTTATGCTGGATTTTCACCAGCCAGGAGTTCTCCTGCCACCTTACCAAGCTCGGGCAGGCCATTTCCAGGGACCCCCACCCCCAAAGAGCCCCCACTCACCTCCAGCCGCAGTTGGGCCAGGCACAGGTGTAGGGTTTCTCCCCCGTGTGCCGACGGAAATGAGCCTTCAGGTGGGAGCTCTTGGAATACACCTTGTCACAGCCCGGGTGGGAGCACTTGTGGATCCGGGAGAGGGATGGGGGGCCCTGCTGATGCCTGGGGGCTGCCTCCACCTCCTGCACGTCCCCCGGTGCCCCAGGCCTCGTGGAGACTGGCAGGGGGGCAATTCTGACGTACTTTTGGTCCACGGTGGTCACGGGGGGCTGGAGCTGAGGGAGGAGGGACAGGTTTGGGCCCTGCAGGCTGATGACCAGCTGGGCCACCCTGACACCAGCTGTGGCACCCTGTGGGTGGCTGTCCATCTGGAGAGGCTGGATTTGGAGGACAACAGGAATGCTCCCAGCAGCTACTGCCTGGTCACCACCATCAGGCTGAGCAGTGCTCGAGACATCTCCTTGCACACTGCAGACGGGCTGTTCCCCAGAGCCACCCGAGCTGACCCCACACTGGCTCTCCTTCCCTCCAGCTGGGTGAAGCTCAGGGGCTTCGTCTTTGAGGAACTCTGCCTTCTCCCTCAGGAACTCCTCAATCTCCTCCAGGGTGGGGATGAAGTCCTGGGAGAGGCTGCTGCAGAAGTCGGGCAGCCTGAGCTGAGCCTCGCAGACAGCGAGCTGGGGTTTGGGGTGTTCCCCCTTGGACAGCAGGACGCCTTCAGCAGGGCTCGTGCTGCCTGCCACGAGATGGCCCAAGCCCTCTGGGGGGCCAGATGTCCTCTCACCGCCATGCCCTGGCAGAAGGGACGGTGGCATCCTGCACTGCAGAGCACTGGCCAAGCTCTCGAGCAGGGAAGGGCTGGTCAAGGAGGGCAGCAGCTCCTGGCAGCTCACAGAGACCATTTGTTGACTCGCTACCCCCACACGCAGCTCAGAAGCCTCTGCAGGAGCTCAGCTGGGTAAGTCTTTGTTCATCTGCAAGGGAACACCACCAAGGTTATTTCCAAATTCAAAAGCAAACATGAAAACCTCAGCCTTTGAGTAAAATGGACTGTGCATGAAAAAACAAAACATCAGAACTAGTCAGGGGCCTTTGTTTTTAAAGAGTCTGTTGCTCAAAAAAACACATGCTAACCACTTTCCTCTCCAGGATGCCAACAGGCTGCAAAGAGCCAGATTTCCCCCCAGAAGCAAACTTCTCTGGGGAGTTTATGAAGGTAAAAATACACAATGAAACCCTTCATCCCTCTTCCACCTACGCCGCAGGGCAGCTGTGCGCTGCTGGGTGGTGGAGAGGATGACTTGAGGCTTACAACCAGGAGTTAATTGTGACCCAGGAGAAGGGTGCTGGCTTTTCCACGCTGCAAATGTGGTGCAACCACACCCTGACACAGACCCAGCATGGCTGGATCCGAGCTCACCACCTGCACAGGTAACCAGACAGCTCTGAGGCTGCTGCTGCCAAAGTGCCCGGGGCCCTGGTGAGTGTTCACCCACTCTGCGGGTCCAGGGCCAGCAGTGCCTGAACAAGTCAGCTGGGACACTGTTCAGGCAGGTCTGCCCAAACTCAGTCACACCTCCGGAGAGCAGCACAGACAGCCTGTCTGGGGTCAGCTCACAGGGCTCCTGAGGACACAAACACCACGTGAGAAGGAGCACAGTGTCTCCAGGTCAGACCTGTGTGGTCTCCAGAGGTGACTGGTCTTCCATGAGTCAACACCTCAGACTCCCCAGGTCCTGCTGTGGCTCAGGGGGTTGTGAGTGAGGTGCCCAAGCACCCTCAGAGCAGCCACACGCCGTCCCTACCCCTGTGAGATGTCAGCTTGGAGGCTGCATCCCGCTCCAGAGCACCCAAACCGCCCGAGGCATCAGGAGCTATTCACATTTAACGCCGAAATCGTGTTTCCAAGAGAAAGAAAACCTATGTCCAAGTCCCTTTTCCAGACTGAGTCCGTGAGATTTCTGCAGACCTGCAAACCAGTCAAGCCAGTCCTGGTTATCAGTGCTCTCAGGGTCCTGAGAGCCGGGAGAGGGAATTTTTGAGAAGCAGTCTGGATGTGATATAAATGCTCTTACTCTTAAAAAAATAACCCCCACATCGTTTAAAACCTGCCCAGAGCAAGGTGCCACGTTGCTCAGGGGTATTTGCGGCACTGCCCACAGCGTCTCACAGCTCTGCATCAGGAATTCGTGGTGAGCAGAGGCTGCCCCTGCTCCCACATGAGGCAAGGAAGGTGTCTGGGCCAATCTCAGCCTTCGGGCTTCAAATTTTCAGCACAACACAAATTCCTGCTCTGAACCATCCCCTTCAAGGCAGCACCCAACTTCACTCCTTCCTCCACTCCACTTATGATGTCTTTCTGGTCTCTGCTTCTCTTTCTGCAGGGAAAGCCTCCCCCCTCCGGCTACCAAACACTTCTGTTTACCCCTTCCAGAAGGTCTTAAAACCTGATTTTCCAACCAGGTCTCCCTTGCAGAGCAGCTCAGGAAGTCTCCATCCCTCCAGCATGTCCCCAGGACAACTGAATTGCACTGTCAACTTCTTAGCTGTAGTTACAACCCTTCTGTTGAACTAACAACAGGAATAAAGGCATGACCAGAGGGCAGGAAGGGCTGGTGGTTGAGCTGCTGGCTCAGGACTGGGGAGATCTGAGTCTCCTGCTCTGCTGCAGACTCCTCCTGCAGCCTTGGATTGTCTCTGGTGCTCAGTTTCCCATCTAAGTGGGGGCAATTAGTGCTGCCCCACCCGGCAGAGTGGTGTCAGGGGGCAACGTGTTACCTGGTGGCATGTTCTGTGCCAACACACTCAGTGGGTACCTGTTACAGGTGTCAGCGGCTTCTCAACCCAAGGCAATTTTGCAAAACGCCAACACCGCTGTCACCCCAAAGCTACTGCAAGAGAATGGAGCCCTGAGTGGCCCTCTGGTCACACTGCAAGGCTCTCGAGCTTCCCTTTGCGCTTCCAAACTCCTACAGGTGTCCAAACCCCTCAGAGCAGCGGACTGCCGTCTGAGATGAGCAGATGTGCAGCCCGAGCACACGGAGAAAAAGCGATTCGCCCAAGGTCAGCCAACGAGCAGGAGCTGGGAACGCAGCCGAGGGTCAGGGCTCCGCTCCCGTGACTGAGCAACGTGAGCGAACGCCCGTAACCTGCTCGGGGCCGCGAGTGCCACCCGCGCTCAGCCCGCGCTCAGCCCGCGCTCGCCGGGACAGCGGCGGCCACACGGTC
>VZRE01014703.1:17997-34072 GCA_013396775.1 Cephalopterus ornatus
GGCTGTAACCACGCCCCTTTACCCGCCCCACCAGCCGCTCTTCCTTGGGCCCGCCCCTTGCTCCATGGCCACGCCCACATCCCCCGCCCACATCTCCGCTACCACGCCCATGGCCACGCCTCCTCAGTCGCTATTCCCGCCCCTTCATCGCTGGCCACGCCCCTCATACACTGACCACGCCCCCCGTCCCCGCGCTGGTGGCGCCCCCCAGCGGTCGCTCCCCTCAGCCGCACAGGCACACCGTCGACCCCTTCAAACGCCTTTTTATTTCCTCCTTCCCATAGAAATTTATAATAATAGCCTTCCTCTCGCACCGTATACAAAATATTTACTCTACCCGAATAAATAAAACACGGACGTCTCGCGGACAGGGGATGATCTCGGCAGGAAAACCAGCATCCATCCATTCATCCATCCATCCATCCTTCCTTCCCTAACCTAGGGAGTTTGTACCCGAACCTGTGGTCGCACAGCGCGGGTACCCCGTGTTCCCACAGGCGAGGGAATGCTCTTCCCTTCACTAGAACATCCCCTGCGGCCCACGCGCGATCCCCACGGAGAAGCTGCTCCCGGCAGAAGCCAGAAGGGCCAGTCTTACAAATACAAAGGAGCTTCTGGAAAAATGCCTCCTCGAACCAGGCTTCTGGTGCCCGCGGCACACGGGCAGGGCTGTTGTGGTGGCGGCGGCGTCCCCCCAGGGCTTTGGGAAGGCGGCGGGGAGAGCCCAGCTCAAACCTGAGCTCAGCCTAGCCAGCCGGCTCTGGGACGTGGCTGGGGCTGTGCTGGGGCGTATTGTAAGGATGAAGGGTTTTGGAGGGTTTTATGGACAGTGTGAGGCCACAGCGAGGGGCTCCCGCCCACCACAGGGCAGCCCACTTCCAGCCAGTGCCCCACACCAGTCCCTCCCACAGCTACAACATCCAGTTTTGCCTGAACCCCCCTGTTCCTCCTGCTCCCTCGCCCTGACCTCTTGTCTAAAACCCAGCTGTCTGCCCCTCTAACCCCCTGCTTTATCACTTGGGCGTCTGTAATGAAGCATTTAAGGCCCTTATCACCAAACCCCTGCACCTGAAGTTTGGTGTGCAAGCACTTTAGGCACTTGAACAAATGGCTCAGTTATCAAAAGCTCCTGAGCATCCCGGCAGCCTCCACATGTGAAGGTTCCCCACATTTCACCTAAGGAAAAAAATAAAAATAAAGGGTTCTTCAGCACGCCCGTTTGAAAAATCGTTCCTTCAAAAAACACCCCAGCTTTGGCAGTAACATTTTGCCCCCAAAGCCTTTCCTGCTCCAGCCTGCAGTGGACAGAGCCCAGGGTAGGAAGTACAGACCCAAAACTGTTTCCGTAAGTGGTTAAGCAGCTGCCAAATCCATCCCCGAAACAGCTGCATTTCAGCACACAAACCTTGTTGTGGGAAAGGCAGGCTGGCAGGCATATAATTTGAGAAGAAATTAAACAAAAACAGTGACCCCTGACGGGAAAGAAGCATTTAAAGAGCTGAGCAGCCCTCTGAGGGCCCGTCTCAGACAGCAGGGGAGTCACCCGGCCCCCATGCCAAGGAACAGGCTGACAAAACTCTGCCAAAATAGCAACATTTTGCCCTTCAGCCGAACCTCACAAGTGCATCTCGCTGCCCACACACCTCCACAGAAAATTACTCACAAACAGCTCATCTGGCCCAGCCAAAGTCAAGGACTTTTTGCGTGCTCCCAGGACCAGCTCAGCCTCCCCTCTCCACACTGTCAGGGAGTTTGGATCATTCCAAAGCCCAAGTGCTGACTGAGGGCCAGGACCTCACCTCCTCCTTGATGTGTGGGTAGCCTTTGAGTGGTAGAAATCTGCCATCAGCAGAATTATTCCAGCTGCTCCACTCGGATGGGGAATGGGACTGGCCTGAAGGACTCACAGCTGCAGCCACTCTGCTGCCAGTGGGAGATTACTCAGACCTGGGAGCCAAACAGCCTGGAAACACCAGGAGGACGTGGTCCCAGCACAAGGTGCTTTGCCTTACTCTAACAGGTAACTGGGTTTTTGCTCTGCCTCAGAAGAATCTGGGAGTCCTGTCTGGAAATAAAATAATTTTTAGGAAAGCCCAAACAGCTCCAGGTACCCACTGCAGCAGAGACCACTCCTCAGTTTAACTCCTCATTCCTCCAGCATCCCCAAGCCTGGTACACCTGTTCCCAGGTAGCCTTGCAGGAGAGCTCTCCCTGTTCTACTTCACTGTCACAGGACTGAAAACCCTCTGAGAATATTTTCCTCGTGTACAGCAGCATCTTTTAGGGGCCAGGTGTGGAAGAGGCACAACAGGCCGGAGCTGTTGGGGGAGAGAGCAGGAGGCAGGTCCAGGCACTGAGGTGAGGAGTGAGAGGTCAGAGTTGCTGAGAACTGTGTGAAGAAAGCTAAAAACAATCATTTGAAAAAAAAAAAAAAAGAGCTCAGAAGTCCTTTCTATCTGATGCAACCTGGTACATAGGTAAAAGGTAAGTCACCTTTTGGAACTGGTCCTAGTGGAACGTTACTTGTTTTTCCGAAACAAGATGTAGTGACTTTTCTCCTGGACGGTTTCTCCCGGCCAGAGCCGAGGTGGGGAGGGACAGAAGTGTTTGTGCACCCAAGTGCACCCCCTTGGCTCCGTGGCCAAACCTTCACCACTCGTCCGGGTTTTTTTTCCCAAGGAAATCTCCTCCCACTGTCCCATTTGCAGAAGTATTGCTCAAGAAGTTGGGTAAAACTACAGCAAGCCGGGGGAGAAGGATACAGCTGTGAGTGGAGAACAGGAGGGGCAATGATTTACCCCCTCCCTGAACCCAACTGCTGTTCCTGCTCACAGACACGACCCGTTATTAGAGGGAAAGTCCAGTTCCTTCCTCTCCCTGGCACAACCCCTTTGGTTCTGCCTGTGCCGTGCTCCCTTTTGGTAAAGGCACCTCTGGAAAGCACTGCTGGCCCGAAGCACAACTCCCTGATGGCTCCTATTTACACCTGAGATTAGCCCTGTCCTGCCCCCGGCCCCAGAACGACCCCCGGGGCCACAGCGACAGCTCAGGGACAGCGGGTGCCACACGAGGCTCCCCACAGGTGGCTGTGTGGGCACACACACGTCTCGTCTCACCACGTGCAGGGCCCCCACGTGCCTCCCACGTCACACAGAGTACTTGGCCATGTCA
The DNA here is from genome assembly GCA_013396775.1 of Cephalopterus ornatus. NCBI lineage: Eukaryota > Metazoa > Chordata > Aves > Passeriformes > Cotingidae > Cephalopterus > Cephalopterus ornatus. The sequence goes on from VZRE01014703.1 coordinate 21,169, forward strand.
CTCTTGTCGAAGACAACTTTGGTTGCAAAGTAAATGGCGACCAGGCCGAAGCCGGCGGCCGACACCATGTAGGCAGTGACCGACTGCGTGAACTGCACGATGGAGCCCATGAAGAGGGAGGGCACGACCTGAGAGAGCAGGAAAGCGCTGTCCAGGATGGCCAGGTCCAGGCAGATCCCCCTGCCAGGGGCCGCCGGGTCCGGTTCTCCCACCATCATCATGAGCGAGACGTCGCAGGAGGAGCTGACACACAGAGCGGAGCTGGGGGCAGCAGGAGGGGAGGAAGGGGAGGAGGAGGAGGAGAAGAGGCTCCCAGGGTGGCCATTCTGGTAAGGCAGCTTCTGGCTGGAGAGGAGGCCTTTAGAGAAGGCTGATTTCTTGTCCAGTAGAGCTGCATCTTCCTTCTCTTTGCTCTTGTACTTATGCAAAAACACCTACGGAGAGGAAGGAGGCACGTGAGGATGGAGCGAGGCGGGCTGCAGAGGGACCCTGGGTTTTGTGCAAGGGAGCAAAGCCAGTGTGGCTTTGTGTGGGTTGGGTGGAATGCCAGCCTGAGCCTGGCCCACATGAGATGGCCTCCAGGAGCCAGAATGGCTTTTTCCGACTGGCACGGGATTCAAAGCAGCCCTGACTCACCGGGGGAACCTGGCCAAGTGGGGCCTTTGCTGTGTTGAAGCTCTGGGGCCCAGCAGGCTGCTGCAGCCCAAAGCCAGCCTGGGCTCTGCCTGGGGACAATTCGTGCTGGTTGTCAACTCCTCAGTGGGTGCCAAGGGGATCTGGGCTCACCCCACCCTGAGATCACCTGAAGCAGGGCAGGAGTGAGGGGCCAGAGTCCACTCTGGAATATCACACAGCCTCACAGCCCACTCCAGTGCAAACAGGAGTGTTTGTAGAGCGGGTGGCTGGGAGCCCAAGCCCTTCCTGCACAAGAGCCCAAAGGGCAGACGATCAGTCCAGAGCCCTGGACGAGTGGCCAGTCTCATCTGGGACACTTCGAAGTGACACCAGCTGGGATGGCACAGTGCTGGGAACTCGGGGAAGGGCTCTTTTCTCAGCTCTGCAGCAAACCTCAGAGCTGAGGAGTTGCTTCATCTGCCTGCCCTGAGCCTCCTCACTGCAGCTGGAAAAGGGGGGTGTGGGGGGGGAAGCAAAATCTTTTTCTTCTCACCCTTTTTTTGCCTGGCTCTGCTCAAGCTGTGAGATCTCTGGGGCATGGCTGGCTCCAGAGCATTCACACAGAGGATTTGGATGGAAAAAGCTCTCCACGTTAACACCAACAAACCATGGGCAGTCATGTGCAGGCAGGGAAAATGCTGCTTTCAAACTCCAGAGTATTTGCAATTATGCACAACCCCTGGTCTGCAGGGGGTAGGGCAGATAACCAAGGACATGTCAATCCATTATCTGCATGGAGATTAAACAAACAAAGCAAATAAAATAGAAAAAAGAGCACCTGTCTGGGAGCAGAGAGCTGTACCCAGTGCAGGCTCAGAGGGGAACTATCCTCCCTTATGCGGGAGGGACCTGGACATGGGTCAAGAGGAGGGAACTGGTGCAGGATGTGGGGCACCCCGGCTCTGCTGCAGGTCATCCCAAAGCTCTCAGCAGCCTTGGCACACTTAAATGCATCAATATGGGCTGTCACTTATCTTTCTGGAGTCTAAAAATCCTCCCACAGGCCTCCCATTGCCATCGAACTTCAAAGCCACTCAAAACCCAGCACAGGAAGGGCATTGTGTGAGCCAAACCAGGAGGTCCCTCACAGTTCCAGCCCCACTGATGTTCCCAGGAGTCTGCTCTGGGAACGTCAGAGACTTCCCTGAAGGCCCAGGCCACATTTTCTTAGTTTCTATACTGATCCAGGCTAGAATTTCAGGGATATGAGTTTTGGGAGGTGTGTTTGAATATCTAGTGCAGAGAATTAATTTACATCTAGAGAAAATTACTTAAACATACAGGAATGAGCTTAGTGAGAACTTGGCTTTCAAATCACCCCAAACCAAAATGCTGACAGACTTCAACAGCAGGAAAAAAAGAACAGAAATGGGGAAGATGGAGGATTTCCTGAAAAAGGGTTTTTAGGGACTTCTTGTGGGGTCTCCCAGCTCAAAGGAGTGGCGAAAGGAAGGAGGAACTTCCAGGGATGGCAACAGAGAGACCAGCCCCCAGCTGTGCCCCTCACTCATTGTGCTCCCAGTGTTTCCCTGTCGAGCCTTTGGCAAACAGTTGGGCATGTGGCCTTCCCATTCCCAGCCTGTGGAGTTTGGTTTTCATTCCACTGATAATTCGTCCCTGGGAGATCCCGGCCAAGCTGAAGCTTTTGCGAAGCTGAACATTCCCCCGTCCCCTCATTACTGCCTGGTGCCAACTGGGATGGGTTGGTCCCGAGGATTTGTTCGATGTGAACATCTGGATGCCTGTGGTAACAACTCCTACTTATTCCACTGCACAGCCAACCACTGCTGCTAGGATGAAAGAGCTGCTCTCAGACCACAAATTAATTCTGCATTTGCAGCACAAGAGAAACTCCTATTAATCCAGTGTGCAACTCAGGAATCTCCTAGGACTGCTCCACAAGGACAACATCTGTGGGACAGGGTTACGGGCTTTTGTGTTGGTGTCACAAGTTTCACAGGGTTCATTTTTCTTGGAGCTGAGGGAATGGGAAGAACCTCAGTTTTCATTTTACTGACCTCGAAGCTCTGGAAAATAATTGGAAAGCAAGACCTCTAAGGGCTGAAAATTCTCGGGTTTTGTAGCAACCCAGGCTGGCAGAGCTGCAGATGTGACTTGGCTGAGGAATGTACACAAGGATAACTAACCTGAACCAGTTTCCCTAAAAATAGGCAGGACACAGAGGAACAGGGAACACCCCTTTTGATACATCCATCCTGGCTGATTCCTGCCGTCTTACTCCCCTCTTTGTAAAAATGGATAATGCTTGTGGTGAGCAGGGGATCCCTAAGGAGGGAGATGCTAAACTCTCATCTCCATTTCAGATGACTCTTCAGAGAAGACAGAGCCTGGGGACAGGCGGAAAACCTTCGGGTACAGGCGTGTGTTTCTCTTCCACGGGCTGGACTGCCCACCAGTGGCCATGCTGGGGCAGATCCCTACCTGCTTGTCGTGGTGGTAGAGGGATGCCAGGGTGTAGGGCAGGATCTGGAGCGCGGAGAAGGTGAAGCCCGTGAGGGCCGCGGAGATGGTGACGACGGTGACGCTGTGGGAGAGGCACATGACGAAGGCAGCCCCGGGGAAGAACACCACGCTGGCCAGGTACACTGCCCGCGTCCCAAACTGCTTCACCAGCCGGTCCATGATTGTCGAGAAGAAGATGGATGTGATGCACTGCAGGAAGAGGCCCAAGCTGCCCATCCGCACACCTGCGGGCAAGCAGAGGGGGTGATAGCCACTGCCCAGGCTTCACCTGGGCAAATCCTTCCCTCTCCTTCACTTCCAAACTCCAAACAGGGCACACAGAGTGTGGCACAGCCACAAACAGCCTGACAGCCACGCGGCTGGGGCAGGAAGCAGAGCAGCATCACCTCACAAAGCCCAGCCTGCAGCTGCCCCCTCCACCAGCCCTGCTCCCGGGCACCCCTGTCTAACTGAAGGGAATCCAAATGCCACCCTTGTCTTTGGAAGTCATTGTTTGTACCTTCCCGCTCTTGCCCCAGGATCTGTCACCTGCTCATGAACCAGGATCTGTTGTTATCTGATGCCAAAGCCAGCAGCCGAACAAAAGGAACAAGGAATTGTGCTCAAGCCAAGGCAAAGTATACAACATCCACTAAACCGCTGCAGTATCCGGTAGCAATCCCGGACCTTACCCTCTGCAAAGATCTATCAGATTTCAGGGAATTAAAACCATTAACTCTTTGGAGCAAGGATCGTTACTCAACACATGTTTCTATGACAGCTAGCACAATGCAGTGCTGACCTGCTGGAAGCTAAACAGTGCAAATGTTAAATAATAATTAAGCTCCCTGTAAATTAAACAGACACCCAGCACAAAGAGGCAGTGTGCTTGCAGAGGGCAAGATATACAGCTGCAGGAGGAGGGCCAGGAAGGTGCCTCCCAGAATAAAAGATTTGGATTAGGGAGAGGAAAAGGAGGGTTAGGCAGCGAGTCAAGGCTCTGACACAACACAGCAGCCAAAACGGGGCAGCAGAAACACCAGCGAGCAGGTAACATGCTGCTGTGAGCTGTGTCCTGGGATGGGGACGTGGCAGCTCCAGACTTGTGGCCAGCACTGAAGCACTGGAGAGAGGGGCTGAGAACTGGGGGAGCTGCTTGAGGGCTCCCCAGACACAGCTGTGAGATGGGATTCTCGTAGCAGCAGGGAAAGAAAACACAGCACATCCCACCTCACTGCTGCAGAGCACGTCCTGGCTTTCCAACCCCTGCTCTCCTAGGGATGGAGAGCACCATTCCCACTCATTTAAAAAGGAGGGAAGAGCAGTGAAAGGACCTGGCAGCAGCAACCACAGCTTGCAGGCAGAGCCTGATCCATCCTGTTTACTGCACAACCTGCCAGACCGTTCTGCCGCTTAACAATCCAGCCCCAGGCCAGGGCTGCCCTGCCAGATCTGACTCTGTGCTGGGAGGCTCAGAGAACAAGGAGGTGTTTCCCAATTTGGCCCCCCCGTGCCACGCTCTGGGGGCCGCGGGGGAAAGTTTTTTCCTGACCCATCTGCAGAAAGTCATGTTTCCTGTAACTTTTCTTTCGCATTAGCAGCAGAGCTGAGCTCCCACAAAACGCTCCCGTCCTGGGGAACGGGCGCCGCAGCCTCGGGGTGGCCGGTTCCCTTCTCACCTTCGTCGTAATGCCGCCTGGCATCCGTGCCCGGCTTGGCCCTGGGGACACCGTGGTACAGCCCTTCCCCAACAAAGTCCGTGTAGAACAGCATGAAAGTCATGAGGGCCATCCAGCTGCAGAGCTCGGCCACGAACAGGCGCCGGATGACGCGGGGGATGCGGCAGTAGAGGCCATGCAGCCGCGGCAGCAGCGCGCACAGGTTCCGCAGGGCCTGCAGCACCTGCCTGGCCTGCAGCAGGCAGGAGCCCCGGGACAGCTGGCAGGAGCAGCAGGCAGAGGAGGGCTTTGGGGATGCGTCCTTCAGCGCCGGGCCATCCAGAGCATCCGCCTGGGTGGCCGCCTCCTCCGTCACGAAGAGCGTGGCCAGAACACAGCCGAGGAAGATGATGGCGAGGAGGCTGAAGAGGCAGGTCTCCTGCCCACCCAGGTAGGGGGCCAGGAAGCTGCCCCCCCAGTCGATGGCTGGCAGCAGGTACCCAATGCAGCCCCCCAGGCTGATCATGAAGGCGTACATGGAGAAGGCCTGGCGGCAGTTGTCCGGCTCCTGGAAGAGGTCGGAGAGCAGGGCCTCCAGGGGGGTGAAGCACACCTGGCCACAGAAATCCAGCAGCCCGATGCCCAGGATGAGGAAGGCGATCTCCAGGGGGCGAGGGTTGAGGGCACACAGGCTGGCCAGGCTGCTGGCGTGGGGGATCACGAAGAGGCTCAGCAGGACCCCCAGGCAAAGCATCCAGATGAAAGGTCTCCTCCGGCCGTAGCTGCTGTGCCAGTGGTCGCTGGCAGATCCGATCAGGGGGACAAAAACCAAGCCAAGGACTGGTCCTATCCCTAGAAAAGAGAAAGAGATGGTGTTAAGAAGACAGATCTGGAGGACACGGGTTTGTACACACTGTACAAAGATTGGGATGTTCCAGGAACCTGGGAGGCTTCAGTGGCTCACAGCCCCCTCCTCCAAACCCCAGGCTGCCCTCCATAGAAGAGTAGCCCTGTGACCACCAGGCACAGACCTGCCTGGATTGACCCCTGCCCTCCAGACTCAAAGGGGAAATAAGCACCTCAAAGAGGAGATAAAAACTGCCTACCCAAAACCATGGTCATGAACTTCTCCTCCACGCCCACCTCCAGCAGCAGCGGTGGCACGTAGGTGATCCCTGCAGCCAGGCACACCTCCAGCCCGAAGGTCAGCGAGTTGACCAGCAGCAGCTGGGTCCTGCGGCTCTGGAAGAACATGCTGCCCCACAGCCCCCCGAGCCACACTGCCCTGACCCCTCACTGGCACAGGGCTGTGTCCATCCGGCTGCAGCACTCCCAGGGATGCCCCCAGAGCTTCCCTTCCCGGGTTGCTGGATAGATGCTGCTTCCCATTTTGAGCAATGGTGGATGAACTGTCTTTTCCTCTTCCTCTTATTGCAGTGTCGAGTCCAGGCGTGGGCAGGCTCCAGGCGTGGGCAGGGATCCCACTCCAGGTTGGACGGGCTGCTCACATGCTGTGGGCTGTGGGAAGAGAGAGGTTATTAGACACGGCAGGGTTGAGGGCTGAAACCAGGTATCACAGACACCTCATCACCAAAAGGGACAGTCCCCCTCCCCATGGGCTTGCAGGCACAGGAGGATCTGGGACAGAGGCAGAGTTAAAGGAAACGAACCACACTGGTGCCAGGTTTCTCTCCAAGGGTTTGTGACAGGTGAGACACGCACCTGTCAGACACAGCTGGGGAAAATCCAATCCTACCTTCGGGCTAAGGGAGGTCTAATGACCTCTCAGTGTCCTGGCCTGCCTCGTCTTAGAGCTGGCCAGTTGTAGCAGAGAGACAAAGGATTTGGGGTCCCGTCTCCCAGTGAAATCAATTAAGAGCCCTCTCTGAGGATCAGGGCTGCAGGCACTTCCCTGCAGCCACACAGGGTCATCTCCAGACACCCACACCCCTGCCTAATGACCAGGACATCTCCTGTGTTGCTCCACAGGCTCCCAGGGAAGCAGTTTCACCCATATCCCATCTCCAGCCCCTGAGACGGGGCACAGGGAACAGATGGTGCCTCCATGGAGTTTCACAAACAAACCTGACCCACTTTAGCCTCATCTAACAGTGAATGGCAATTACCTTACTCATTAGATTGAGTCATTTATTTGCCCTGTAACGTGCTCCCTCTCTCCAGCTTCTTCAGAGGGGAGAGGCCACCAGATCAGGACAGGGGCCGAGCAGGAGGCAGCAGATGCCTCTCAGTAACCTGTTATGAGCCTGCCACTGTGTCAGTCCCAAAGGAAAGAAATCCTCCAGGGCTGCCAACACCCAGCCCACCAAACTGCTGCTTTGCTAAAATCACCTCGGCAAGGTGGTCCATGGTTATTTTGGGAAAGGCAGAAAGGGTTAGCGAGACATGAAGCTCCTTCACAAACACTAATGTAGGAGTAAAACGATCTCTTGCCTAATTCTCAGGGTTGGTGTGCTCTGACTTCTCACCCTAAGGGAGAGGGACGGACCTGGCAGAGCTGGAACTGCTGCTCGTCAGAGGGATGAGCGGAATGCGGGAGATGGTTGGGTTTGGTGATCTTAAAGGTTTTCTCCAACCTTGAGAATTCCACAATTCGAGGTGTGAACACCTTGAACCAGCTGGACCACGGCCCTGCCACAGCTACACTGGACAGGGATCAAACTCCACATTATCACCCAGTGTGGTGCTAATTAGTGACCCCTGACTTCACAGGGCACGTGTTTGACCCCCATCACTGCACAGGTGTTAATAATAGACAGGTACAGATGGGACAGTTTCTGTGACTTTTCTTCCTTCCCCTCAGCCAGATAACCCACGGAGGGGTGACTGGGTAAAGATGCCAGTGTGGGGATGAGGTTTAGGGATCCCTCCACCTCTTGCTGCTGCGGAGGAGAGGCACCACTCCAGAGCTCAGGAGTTGTCAGGCTGCCAGTTACACCCAATAAATACCAACTATTTTCCTTCTGGGATCCTTTATCTTCCCCCTCCACACGCTCACCGAGACCTCAACTGTCACAGAACATCCCTCCTTTTAACAACTGAGAACATTTAAGCTGCTTGCCCAAGGTCAAACAGCAAACAGAGGGGGAACAGCACCAGTTTTCTCCTTTAATCACCAGAGATGGCTTCAAAGGAACCCTCCGAGGCCCCAGCCGTGCTGAGCATCACTTCAGTGCACTGGGTCTGCCAGGAAGGGATGGGGGCAGCGACCACCTTGCTCAGATGTGGGTTAGACACAGGATGTCTCGGCTGGGGTGGGTGCCCAGCTGGCTCACAGCCCTGGGGGAGGAATTTAAGCTGCAGCCCTACAGCTCCAGCAGCACAAGCCTGGGTGCTGTTCACTAGAGGAAGCAGAGTCACAGGGCAAAATTAACTGAGCCACCATCCCTCCAGGTTAGACCTCAAAGGGAGATGTAACGGCCACTGTCTGCTCTAGTCTGGGGTCTGGAGAGCTCAAAGGGGGATTTATCTCAAGAGAAACCCCAAACATCAAGTAAAAGATGTCTCTCAACACACAGGGATTAAAAATTTTTTTTCTTCCCTTTTACTGCTATGACACCCCGCGCACTGAGGAGGCAGCAGGAATCTGTCCATCCCGACTGGCTGAGAATCTCAGTTTGGAGGCAAAGGCTGAATTTCTTATCAGCAGGTAGGAAAAGACCCGTCTCTTCCCCCTCCACACCCTCAGAGGGCTTTAAGGAGAAAACAAATCCCAGTGTACCCAGAAGCAACATTGGCCAGAGATGAGAAGTTGTCAACAGCAACCCAGTTGTAGATACAGTTGCAGCAGATGATGAACTTTTCTGTTTAAACTGCATTTTGTCCCAATACCTACAAATTACTTCTTGAATTCTGTTCACAGAATACAGAGGCATGGATTGGCTCAGTTGGAAAGAAACGCCTGTGCAGACAAGCAAAATCCCCTGAACTGTTGATCTGTGAGGACAAGTGATGGAAAAGGAAGATTTGGGAGGCTCACAGAGCCAGGACTCACCTCCTCCCCACGGTGGCAGGTGATCCCTGCAGCGCCCAGCCCGGGAACACAGCATTCAGGAAAAGCTCCTTAAGTAGTTTGCAGGCAAGCAGAGGTGGAACCGAGCTGGGACAGACGCAGCTTTGGTTTCAGGGCCCTCCCTGCCTGCTGATAACAGGTGTGTTCTCAGCTCCAAACCACTCCTGCGCCCGGGCCCCTCACCCAGAGCAAACACAACCTGGCAGCACCACCCCTGAGAACCCCCAGCTCACTCAGTGCTGCCCCAAACCTGCCCAGAGAGAAAGCCCAGCTCTGGGCTCACACCTGAACTTGGCCCAAAGCCCTGTCCCAGAGTTAACACCTTCCCTTGCTGATCTGGTGTTTCTCAACACCCAGCAGAGATTTAGGACGTGGCGTTATTATTTTCTTTTTAATGCCAGCAGGATGTTCCCCACAGCTTTGCAGGTAACAGTCTGGCTCTGAGTAACAGTCCCAGCTGCAAGGCACTTCCCTTAAGCCACTAATCTAATCCCTCCCAGGACAGTTTATCCAGTGGAATATGCGGGAGGACTGGTTTGGCTTTGGGGCTCTGTAGCTTTGCCCCGGTGTGGAAGGAGTCAGGCAAAACCTTCTCCCAGCTGGCGCCCAGGTGAGCAGGCAGCACCCTGTCCATCCCAGCGGGATTTGGCATCTTGAGGAGACCTTCCACAGTCAGATGTGGGGTGTCTGGCCCACATGACAGCAGGCACTTCTTGCCCTTTGGCCTCAGTTTCCCCAAACTTCTACAACAGGGACAGTATTTGCCCTTCCAACGCCAAGCACCTTGGCAAGGACAACAGCCAGACCCCCAAAAGGGACACAGGAGCCCTTCTGTGGAAGGTTTCCTGCATGCAGAAGCAGAAGGGAGCCACATCTGGGGCTTTTCCACAGCTGCTCTCCGAGCTGTCGTGCCATGGGGACATCAGCTGCTGCTGTTTACGCTCTTGCTCTGCTCTTCCTTTCCCTCCCCAAGGAAAATTAAACATCTTCAAACCCAGGGTTTCTCTTTTACTTTCCAGCTTGCAAACCAAACTTTTCCTTTCCTTCCTCTGCAGAGAAACAACAGATCAACTCCCAGAGGCTGGTTCACCTGGCAGCCAGGTAGGAGGGCGGGTCCAGGGGCAGAAGCAGAGCAGAGCATTGCTGGACAAAGGCAGGAGAGGGCTCCCTGCCACCCACGGGGACAGCAGTGGCAACCGAAAAAGAACCAAACCAAAAAGGATTGATTTATGCCAGTCATGCACCTACTCCACAGTTCAACAAACAACCCCAGCAGATATCAGACAACAGAGATTTAGATCCAAGGTGAGAGTGCTGAGGCACTGGAATAGGCTTCCCAGACGAGCTGTGGCTGGCCCATCCCTTGAAGTGTCCAAGGCCAGGTTGGACGGGGCTTGGAGCAACCTGGGACAGTGGAAAGTGTCCCTGCCCATGGCAGGGAGTGGAACGAGATGAGATTTAAGGTCCCTTCCAGCCCAAACCATTTGATGATTCTATTATCAATTATTTTTGACCTGTCATGGCTGTCTTATATAGAAAACAAACTGCCCCATGAGAACCTGTGCCTTAGGAAGGGAAAAGTTTTAGCTGAGCAGTTCCCAGGTGACACAGATGGATCCTCACTTTCCCTTCCCATGGCAGGGCAGGTCTGATGCACAAACCCGCTCCCAAGGGGCAGCAGAGAGAGAGGAAGGCGAAGGATCCTGCAAGCCACTGGGTTTCCATCCCTAACCCCGACGTTACGTTTCCAACCTTCCAAGGGGCTCTTGATAAATGTTATTAATTCCCCGCTCCCTGGAAGCCCTCTGGAAGAAAGGGTGGGAGAGAGCACAAGGGGGAGTGCTTAGGGAAGGGCTGTTCATGCAGTGCCAGAGCCTTTCACAGCTATCAGTGTCCATTCAGGGCCGCTGAATGTGAAATCCACCATGGAGAATAGCTCTGGCAGGGCCGTGCGGGATGCAATGGAAAACTCACCTGACCTCTCCTGACCCTCTCCCCTTCCCCCTCCCCTCCCAGATCTCCTTGACCCCATTCACAGTGTGGGGAGGGGGGAGTGGTCATAAAGCAGGGATGGGAGGACGGGCATTTATTTAGTCTCTGAATTAACTCTGCGTTTCCTTTGAGCTCGGGGGCTCCATTATACCAGCCCGGCTTAGGGGGAAGAGCAGCAGCGGGTGGAAATCTCCCCAGAGGAGAACAAGGCAGACCTGGGCACCCCAGTCCATTTGAAATCCCCTCCCCCACCCCACGGGGCAGTGTCCAGCAGCCAGGATATATTAATCCAGGACAAATGGGAGATGCTACAGGGGAGGGGCAGTTCCCAATGACAGCTCCAACTCCTGCACGGTTTGGTTCAAAGGGAGACTCCTGAATTTGTCACAACTGGCGGCTGGTTCTTTCCTGCTGCAACCTCTTCACTGCAGCACCCACAGCAGGATCATCCTGCTCTCAGGGCTCTCTAAAATCCAGAGCTATTCAGACACTTTTGTGCTCTCCGCACTCCTGAGGCACAGACGGATCCCTGGCCTGCTCACTGCCATCTCCATGTGGGAACTGATAGCACAGAGAGGATGCTTTCCAGGATGGAGAAAGCTCTGTCCCCCTTCCCCTTCACACCTCTGGTATCCCACGTGCCAGCAGCTCTATGGATGCTTTATCCTTCATCCCACAACACGAATATCACATAGACAGCAGAGCAGCCCCAGACCCCACTGACCTCCTGTCCCACAACCTGCTTCGTCCTCTGGCAAAGGAATTGCTCCTGCCAGGAGGTTTCTCCCAGCATTTGGCTGCCTTAGCCCCCGTGCCTGACTGTTTGACCACAGGAAAGATACAGCAGCAAAGAGTGGCCAGTTCCAGCCAGTCCTTCTCATCCTCCTCCTCCTCCCCTCCCGTTACCAACAGGAACAGCCTGTCTGACTAACGGGGTCACTGACTCAGCTGAGGCCACGCTGACACTTTTGGAGCTCTCAGAGGGACAGACATGAGCCCGGGGCCCACAGTGGTGCCAGAGGGTGTCATTAACTCCCCTGTGCTTGGCAGGCAGCAGCACCAAGGCTTCAGCCTGCCTGGGGGATCCATGGTAGGAGTATGGACAACAGTGGGGCACAGATTGGAGCTGGGCAGTCCAAGGCTGACAGGCTGACCCTCACCTTGCTGGTCAGCCCTGTTCCCATCACAGACACTCCAAAATAACTGCACTGGAGGGCCCAATTCAACTCTGATGTGAAGGGCTGAGCACCCCAATAAATACCCCATAGCTGAGCTCAGCTGCAGAGGGATGTCCAGACTGGGCTGGAGGAACCCCAGCGGGATTTGTGCCTGGCACACGGGGTGGTCTCACAGCATGGTCTCACCTGCTCAGGACTGGCATCTCCTCACCACACGTCATTAAGCACACAGAGGCCCCACAAACTCCTAAACGCACACAATGCAACCGCCCCAACAGCCTCGCTCCCTCTGGTCACGCTTTCCTGAGCCGGCGTCAGGTCTGCTGCAAACAGCTCGAGACCTCCAGACAAGGTTGGCTGGCTCTACATCAGAGCCACAGCTTTGTTTTGCTACTGCACGACCCAAGCTCTTGCTTTTATTCATGAGAGGAGCCCCCGTTTTGGAGCGGCAGGGGAAATGAGATGATCTGCTTCTGCTTTTCACTTGAGCTCATTTCTGGTGTTTAAATACTGTGCCCATCACCCCGGCATTTGATCCAAATCAACCTCTCCCCCGTCCCAGCCTTTCTTCTCCGTTTATTATTTTTAGCAGAAGAATAAAAATGTAAATTGAACTGGAAAGGGGGTAAAAAAATAAGCCCCCTCCAGGTGCCCCCTTCTCTACAGCGTGGTAACGGGCACAGATTATATCCGGCACCACATGACCAGGGCCTGTATTTATATGTCAGCGTGTAAAACCCACCCTGCTGAGCTGCCTTTTCTCTGCCTGGGGCTGGGGGCTTCTGCTCCGCGTCTCGTCAAACAGCCCCACAAAGGGGATTAAGGAGAGCCCCTCAGCCCCGCAGAGTAATCCATCAAATTATCCCTTGTTGGCGTTGCTGTCCTCTTCAGGGGCAAAAAAAAAAAGG
>VZRE01014703.1:44634-58171 GCA_013396775.1 Cephalopterus ornatus
CCCGCAGCCCCGGAGCCCCGCCCCCCGTTCCCCGCAGCCCCGCCGGGACCGCTGCCTTCGCCCCCGTGGCCCCCGTCAGCCGCCCCGTCCTGCACGACCATCCAACCCGAACAAAAAGTGGTTTCACTTTTTAAAACAAACAAACAAACAGTTTTCTTAACCCTTTTCTTGTTTTCCTCCCTCCCTCCGGCTCGAGCGTCGCCCGCAGCAGGAGTGGTTTTTTTGGTTTTGTTCGGGTTTACTAAGTACTGCTCCTTCCTCGTAATTGCTTGGGTTCTATGCAAACGGGTCCCCTGCTCTGGGAAGCTTGTGACCTGCCCCTGGACATTATTCATGGGAGATGGCTGCGAGGAGAGACACAAAATATATGCATTTATATATATACACGTATACAGAGAGATCTCGACGTCATATCAGCATCTAACTTGTCTAACAGGACCCTGAGCTGAGGAAAAATCAATGTTCTATTCATTCACCCAGCCCTCGAGATGAGAACCCTTAGACAGAACAGCCTTTCCTAAACATCTGCAGCAACAAGTATCTTTTTTTTGTGTGTGTGTGTGTGAACAAAATGAGCAGAGGATAGGAAAAATGAGGCAAGAATGCAGTTGACAAAACCAGCTGTTCCTAAATTAATGTTTGCGGATGCTTGGGCCAGTTCTTCAGCTGAAGACTTCAAAAGTCGCCAAAAGACTTGGGCTGGTTTGTACTATTTAAAGATTTGGCCCTTGGTTTTGCAGTGAATTCATCCAGCTCTATTAGCTACAGAAGCATTACAAAAGATTAGTTATTTTTAATCTTCACAGGGTCCCTCCTTTGAGCAGCTTTGTACCTCTCAAGGTCAAAAATCCCATTTCCACGTCGCATTTCAGCTTGGGTCAGCGGGATAGCGTTGTTTTTACTGGGAGCAGCTGCTCCCTCCCAAAGTTTGCTGGAAGGACTCACCCTCCACAGCAAAAGCAGAGAAGCACCTGCGTTTGCTGTCGCTTGAACTGATGAGAACTCCCTCACTGGGGTGGCTGACGAGGAGAAATGACACTGCTGTTTCCTGAAAATAAACATAAAAAAGAGCCTTTTTGGCACTCCAGATGCAGGAACTCGGTAACAAAAAATCCAGACCCAACAAAAAGCACTGGGAGAGCTGGGCTATGACTTCAGCGGGCGGAAGTGCCAGAATCCAAATTTGGGTGGGGAGAACTGCCCCTGTTTTCTAGTCAGAGAGGTTCACAAGCAATTTAATAGCTATTAGTGCTGGCTGTTGGGGTTTTTTTAATCTCTCTCTCTCTTTTCCTCCCTCTCTTGCGCTGGAGCAGATGACTGTCCCTAGGTGGATTCCCAAATGCCCACACGGAGCAGGAGGAGCTGGGCATTGCTGGGCTCGGTGGTCAGATGAGCAGCATGAACTGCAGTTTCCTCTCTTCTATTCCCGGCTCTGACTCACTTTGTCATCTTGGTTCAGGCCCAGGCAGCCAGTTTTAAAGCAGAAATTGCAGGCTGTGGTGCTGGACACTCCTGGATATCACTGAGAGGAGGCTCTGCTCATTCCTCTGGGACACGGGCACTGGGGACCTCTTGGAGTCAGAGCTCTACATGTGTCTACACCAACAACAGGGGCTGGGGCAGGGCACAGAAAGCCTTGTTTCTCTCAAAAGTCACGAGATAAATTAATATTTAGTGTTTCATGCCAGTACAGAAGACCAAAACCTCTTGGGGGTTCAGAGGGTTTACTCAGAATCACAAAATCACTGAGGTTATTAAAGACCCCGAAGACCATCGAGTCCAACCTGTGCCTGATCCCCACCTTGTCCCTCAGCCCAGAGCACTGAGGGCCACGTCCAGTCCTTCCTTGAGCCACCAAGGTTTGCCTGCAGGGCCTCAGCTGAGGCCTCCCACAGCCATTCCATAAACATTCCCAGGGGGGAGAAGGACACACCACCACAGATGTAAAATACAGCCACACGCTGGTGGCACTTCCACTCCCCCCTTCTCAGGTCCTTCCTTCTTTCCTTCCTTCCTTCCTTCCTTCCTTCCTTCCTTCCTTCCTTCCTTCCTTCCTTCCTTCCTTCCTTCCTTCCACGTGACATCTCCCCAGAACTGAGCAAAACCAAAGGACTTGGCATTTCCAGCCACTGGAGATCCCACCCTGAGTTCCCAGGAGAACTTTGGCGAGAGCTCAGTGGGGTCTTCAGTGGGATCAGCAACTCTGAAAATTTAGACCATGTACTTGGGTACCTAAACCCGGCAATAACAGCCTGGTTGTACTCTGGTTTCACTAGATCCAGCCCTGGGCTTTTAAATGGGCCTAATAATTAATTCTGAAGCAGGACCAGAAGCTTCAGAATAACTGAGGATTGAGCCACCATGGGAAATTGCAAACCAGAATTATTTATCAAACAGGGGAGAGTCAACTGCCATCCCAGCTGCTCATGCCTGATTAGATCATGGCATAGATTTGCCCTGGTCTTATCTAAATCTCATGTACCCAGCCAGGCAGAGCTCATGGTATCGACCAGAATATTGACAGGGGTTAGGAAGCACCAGAAAGAAGCAGAGAAAACAAGGAGCCAGGGAGCTCTCAGCTTTACCTGGGCGCAGGATGAGCTGTGACAGCTCAGATTCCTCTGCTGCAGCCCCACAGAGAGAATGCACCACCCTGATCCTCTCCAGAGATGAATTTCATGGATGCTCTGGTTGACTCTGGGAGCCCCAGGTTGGCCTAAAGGTGGCTTTAAGCCCATTTTGTGCTTAATTACAGAAAATGCAAGTCCTGACCTCGACTGCAGAGCAGCTGCTGACTCACAGCCCAAACCTTCCTCTGCCTGTGAGCCGAGAACACAAACCCAACCTCAGCACCCCACCCAGGGAGGCCGAGCGATATTTACAGAGAACTCAGATACCCAGGTGGAAAAGTGTTAGAGAAATGCAAAGCAGCAACCCACTTCGGCGGTGTTTGGGGCTGCTGCCTCGAGAACAAAGGTGGGAATTGGCGCTGGGGCTTTTCAGGGGGATCTTCCCTGACAAGCTGACAGTTCTAAAACCCTCCTGCCTGTCAGGAGCGGTGCTGCCGGGAGATGGACTTTGTATAATTGTGTTTAATGGACCTTTAGAGAGAAAAAGCCACTGGAACAAGCACAGGCAGCACGGGCTGTTTATACTTGAGGTACCAGAGCAGGCGGCCGCACTTCAGGGCTCATCTTCGCTCTCTCTCTAAACAGGAAACGTATTTTTGTCTCGAGCACTTCAGGAGAAGCCACCAGGCTACGACTTTCAGCGTGTGGGGTGCCCAAAACAGAGCATTTTGAGTCCCTCACGAGGCCCGAGAGGCGGTGGGTGGGTGCCCGGAGCAGCAGGGCCTGGTGCTCCAGGGACCCTCCAACACGTCAGGGGGGAAAACCCAAGGGATGGAAACGGAGCTGCAAAGTCAGCCCTTGCACAGGCAAAAACTGCCACAGTCGGAGCCACCGAGGAAGGGGGAGCTGGGGCAGGGAAACGGCAGGAATCGCATTTTCCGTGGCAGTAGGAATTCCGTGGCACAGGCTGGATGGAGCTGTGAGCAAGCTGGGTGGAAGGTGTCCCTGCCCAGGGCAGGGGGTGGGACGAGACGAGCTTTAAGGTCTCTTCCAGCCAAAATCATCCCGGGATTCTGTGACTGCCTCCGGCTGGAGCAGTGCCGGGCTGGAAGGTGCCCATTCCTGGGGGCTGAAGGGAACGTTCTTGCTTCCTCTCCAACAGCAAAGCAAAGCTGCAACATCCCACAGCTCCACTCTGTCCTTCCTCAGTGTCGTCACCCCCAGCTAACGCTGCAGGCAGCTGGTTTTTCCCTGGGAGAGGCTGCAGGGAGGACACTGGACCAGCACTCTATCAGCTCTGCATAATTTTTATCTCCCCTAAGTTTCACAATATTTAGTTTTGGAGCAGTCGCAGTCATGGATTCAGGGAAGTGTGTTTTGTTTTGTCGGGTTTTTTTTTTTCTTTCTTTTAATTATTTTTCTTTTCAAAAATGTCCGTTTCCTCGTGTTTTGGTTGTCAGGAAAGGAAAAAAAAAGAAAAAAAAAGCTTGGAAAAATCGCTGGCCATAAACTGCCCAAACCAGGAAGCTAATTATTTATTTGCTTTTAATTGCGAGCCTCAAGACCGAAACAACCTCGTGGTTTTGAGCCTCTGCAAAAGCCTGTCTCACACGCAGGAACCGGTCAGGGAGAGATTGGGCTGTGTGGTGGGGAGATGGGGTCACCGTGTACCTCTCGCAGGATCCCAAGGCCTTTTTTTTTTGCAGCCAAGCAAACAGACTTGTCAAAATCCTTATTGATACTGGCCTGGCTCCCGCTGTTTGCTGCTCAGCACCAGCGCGGAGGGGGAGAACTGAAATCTGGGCATATCTGCTGTATTTACAGAGAGCAGGACAAACACTTCAGCTTGGTCCCTGGGCTGCATTCTTAACCCCTGCCTCCCGCATCCCAAACCCCCTGCCCCGGGCACCCCGTGCTACCGGAATTCCGAGCTGTGGTTGCCCCCCTCGCGCTGCCAGGAGAGGCCACGGAGGAACCCTGCAGGGAGGGATGTCCTCGCTACGGATGCACGAGGAGAAACGGGCAACCACAAGGGCATCTTGAAATCCAAACAGCTTCCCTCCGCCGGGGGGGGGAAAGGCGGAGGGGAACAGAGCAAGGGCTCCGCTGCCTCCTCTGCCCCTGGCGCTGCTCTGCTGGTTTCTGGGCTGTCACCTCCGGGCTGCAGGTAAAAAAAAGCCACGTTTCCCACGGGTGGAAAGGAAGCCCAGCTCTGTTTTGGTGCTCTGTGGCAGCAGCCGCAGGCTGCAGAGTGCAGGCTCCAGCTCTCTGAACTTTGATCCTGAGCACTGTGGAGCTCCCCAGGCTTGGCCTCTTTAACCCTCTGCAAGCCCAGGGACAGCCCAGCACCGCTCAGGAAGGCCACTGGGAAGAGAAAGGGCACTTTGCAGCACCTTATTCTACAGCCTGCAGTGCAGCTTCGATGCCAGCCTGCCTCTCCTCCCCAGCACATCACTCCTCACCCACCTCAGTCCTCCAAACAAGGCAGGGAAGAATTTCCTGGCCAGTGCCTGGTAGATGCCAGTTTGGGATGGGTCCCACCCTCCTCTGAAAGGTCTTTTCCTCACCAGAGCATCAGATAATTGCTCACATCCCACCCACTCCCTCCCACTCTTACCCCAAGGGGGTAAATTTGACTTCACTGCAGCCCAGAATCACTTTGCCACGGGGCAAAGCAGACAACTCCAGTGTCAGTTTACAATTTCCAGCTCAAGGCATAAGATTTGAAGCTCTTCCTTGTGAAAAACAGCCTATTTTGATTCAAATCCGGCTAGAGAAAGCTGCCTATGGATTGAACTCTTTCCCACCCTGCACGTTTGGTACCAGCAGCTTAAAGCCACCCCGTGCCTTGCTTGCCCTTTAGTTCTGCTAAGCAAGAAACAAAGCCATGGATTTCTTTCTGGTCCGGGTGCCAAGGAAACTGTCAGCTCCCATTCAGTCTCCCGGCCTTTCCCTGCAACACATTTGCTCAGCCA
Organism: Cephalopterus ornatus; assembly: GCA_013396775.1. Classification (NCBI taxonomy): domain Eukaryota; kingdom Metazoa; phylum Chordata; class Aves; order Passeriformes; family Cotingidae; genus Cephalopterus; species Cephalopterus ornatus. The sequence goes on from VZRE01014703.1 coordinate 50,180, forward strand.
CTTGCAAATGATGCACCCCATGAGCCATCCACTCGATTTCCCAGGACAGCGTCAGCCCCGAGCTCTGCCCATGGGACCCGGGGGGCTTTGGGTGGGACACAGCCCAAACCAGGGGCCCTGGTGACCTTAACTGAACAATAACTCGCTGATACAAGTCCCTCCTGAACAGGGACAAGCAGATGAAAAGGCAGGTCTTGCTGTTTGCTCCAGTCGGGGGCCATCTCGGGTTTTTTTTAATGAAATTCTGCTTATCTGCAAAGGGACATAAAAAGTGCCAGTTGCTTGGATAAAGCAGGGCCTAAACAATGAGAATTCTTTGATCTCAAATCCAAACCCTTTCTCCAGGCAGCACCTAAAGCCGCACTGGAGGTGTCCCCAGACTCCTCCTGGCAGCGCCCTTGGATTGTCTTCCCCACTCACGATTTTTTCCCTCCCGTCCCCGTTTCTCCCACACAGCCACAATTCTTCCAGCTCATTTCCTTGTCTTGCATGACGCTCCTCAGCTTTGCCAGGCAGTTTTCCGCGGAACCTGGGGTCGACTCTTTCAGGAAACTGCCCCAATTTGCCGTTATTGGGTGAAGCAGGAAACCCGACGCAGAAAATAACCGTAAAACATTGACAGAAACCACCCCCAGCCCCACCGGCTGTAAAAGACATTTCTTGTCAAACCAGTCGATCAAGGATAATTATCTATGAAGCTTCAGAAGATTAAAATTGTGCCTTTCCTTGGCCATTTTGTTACACAGTTGATGGGTGGATGTTTGCTGCAGGTAAACAACGTGCGCCCTGTTTATAGGACGCAGAGCAAATATTTCCCGGCGTGTTTATTCTGCAGCCCTTGTGCTGCACCGGCAGGAAGGGATTGCAGAACAAGGACACCCAAGCTCTGCTCCTTTCCGGCTGTTAGAGAAGATCCATCTTTTTTTTTGGAGGATGAATCCTGCCTTGGAGTAGCTAAGGATGGAGAAGGATGAGGCCATTCACCTGCCTGCAAACAAACAGGGAAGTGGTCCCTTAGGACTGGGAGAACCTTCGCGATTTCATTAATTAACCAAAAAAAAAAAGGGGGTCATCAAAAGAATAATGAGAGTTTTCCACTCAAATCTCATAAGGACAGGACAGGGCAAATGTGGCTGCCATGGCTTAATGATTCTATCTCTCTTCTTTCACCACCATCCCAGGTTTTTGTGTCTCCCTTTGCTGTCTCCAAAAGTTATTTTCCTCTCTGTGCCATGCTTCTCTAGAATTTTTATGGCTATTCCAGCACCAGGAGGTGTCCTAGAACCACCCAAGCCCGCAACTCCTTTGCTCCTGCTCTTCCCAAACGAAATAAAAAATACCAATAGTCCACGTGCATTGATAGCTTTGTGATTAATTCGATTAATTCCGATCGGCCTCACCCTCTGAAATCCTGGGGGCTGACTTTGACCCGAATGTTAAAATCTGCTCCACGATGGACTCGCCCAGATATCATTATTGACAATTCCGTGTCACTCCCGGCCCCGGCAGCTCCGGAGACTTCCTAAGGGGTCACTGGCATTCCACAAATCACTGGATTAACGGAGGGAAGAATGGAAGGATTGCCTGGGGTCAAGACACACAAACAGCACTGGAGACGTCCCCCAGCAGTGGGCCCAGACAGGGTCCCCCCTGTTCCACATGGTAGAGTGAGCGCCCAAATTTGATGTAATGAGCCCTGTCATAATGGGATCAACTCCAGAGGATGATCTACTAAAAGCCCCACCCTTATTCCCTTTTTTTTTCCTTTAAGGAGCCAGGAAACCTCTCCTGGAGCGGATTGGGCTGTCACTTTGTCTTGGTTTTTATAGAGGGAATTTTCCTCCTGTCTTGGTTTTGGAGGGGAATTTTTCTCTTCCAGCAGCTGGAAGAGATCAGAGCTAATTCTGCACCTGAATGAGCAGAGCTGGTGCTGTGCCTCCCCTGCAGCTCAGAACCACCAGCTGATGGGCCACTTCTCCCTGAAACCCCGAAGGAACAATCCAAAGTGCTCCGGCTGTGTCCAGGGCCGAGGCACGTGTGGAGAGGTGCACGAGTCCCTCGGCACCCGAGAGGGTTTTTTTCCTGAGGTTTTTTTTCCCCCTCCTCTTTTCCTGACTTTTATACAACATTTCTCAACGTTTCCACACCGCGTTACCGAGAGAGCAGCTTCTCCTTCCTTCGGCTGTAAGAGGGCTGCAGGGGCGTGACAGCAAATCTCGGTTACAGGGAGAAGATTCCCCAAACCCACAAGTAATTGGCTTCAACTGGCTTCCCCCTTTTTTCTTTTTGGTCAGGATAACTTCAGCTGTATCCCAGCGAGGAATGTGCTGTAATTAGCAGCAGGTTGACTCCAAGTTGATTACCGAGGCCCACCAGGACAAACTTTATCCCCACTAACAAGTTTTTAAGCTGCTGGGGAAGCGCAGATGCCGCACGGGCCTGGAGACGGCATCTCCCAGCCCTTCCCGGTTGTAGGGCCACGAGATCCAGAGAAAAAGCCTGGAGGATCAAAGGGAGGCTCCAGAAACGTTGCAGCATCGCTGAGGAAAAGGAGGTGGCAGCTTTTTATTTATTTACTTCTAGAAGTCTGTTTGCCAACAGCTTCCCTGCCAACGCCGCCGGCTTAGACCGGGCTCGGCTTTTAAAGCTCGGGCGTTTGTTTCGGTGGCAGCGACGCCTTCCAGCGCTCAAAAGTCTTGGGAATTCTTGTTTCTTTTAATTAGCACGGCCTTCTACCGGGCAGATCAGAGAACTGGGCTCTTCCCCCTTGGGTTTGAACCCTTAATGAGCGGAGGTGCAAAGAGAGCGATTCCCCGGGGCCTGCTTCCCACGCTGGGCTCCGCTGCTCTTTCCAGCCCTCTGGAATTCTGCTCCAGGGGCACCTGCGCAGTGTCCTACCTGGGGAAGCAGCGCTGGGATCCAACACCGGCACAGGTTGCCCAGGGAAGCTGTGGCTGCCCCTGGATCCCTGGAAGGGGTTGGAGCAGCCCGGGATAGCCGGAGGTGTCCCTGCCCAGGGCAGGGGGTGGCACCGGATGACGTTTAAGATCCCTTCCAACCCAAACCATTCCGCAATTCCACGATTTTTTGTTAAAAACGCCCATGTTTGTGTTTAACTCACGCGGGAAAACGCAATATAAGAGGTAACACAAGTTGTTAAACTCTGCAGCTTGCTCTTTTTCTCGCACTCCAAAGCCCTTGGTGGCGGGGGGAGAAGGAGATTCAAGAGTCGGGACAAGGATTTTCACCCAAGGATGTTTTCTTCTTCCTTCTGGCACCTTGCTCTACAAAAGAAGGAAATGGGAGAAATGTTTAAAAGTCACTTAGGTGGTTTTTATGCATTTAAAGGTGTAAAACCAGTTTAATGTGAATGAGGCTGAAAGAACATGAGTCACTTCCAAATGCGAGGCCTGGTCTGCCTTTGAGAAATGTGTTACTTATTAGTTTAAAACTAATGTACTGAACTGGTTCTGGGAACAGAAACTCTTTCAAATGCAGTATCATAACCAGCAGTGAAGTTTAAGAAAAAATTAAAATGTAAAATTAAGTTTTAATTAAAAAAAAATGAAAATAAGACCAGTTTAGGGAAAAAGAAATGACAGCTCTATGTAGTAAATAGGATTATACTCGAACTATTCCTTCTCTTCATTCAGGAAGTAAAGCAGAAACACTACAATAATATCCTTTTTATAAAACATTCAGAAACATTTAGCTTAAAAAAAAAAAAAAAAAAAAAAAAAAAAAACAAAGAAAAACTTTTAAAAAAAAAAAAATAAAAAAAAATTAACATAAAAAAAAAAAAAAAGAAAGAAAGAAATCCAAGCAGAGACTTTAAAAAAAAAAAAATTAAAAAAAATCGGTACTGACTTCATTTCACAAGAGGAGGAAAACAGAAGTTCTCAGACATAAAACACTGCAATTAATCAAAAATGTTTGAAAAGGTTTGCAACGACCAAAGCCAACAGACCCCCCCCTTTAAGGAAAGGCACCAATTGATAATGCAAACCAAAACCTCCCACCAAGGCCAAGGGCTCACTCAGAAACGCTTAAGGATAAAGATATTGCGACAGCAGGAAATGTAGTTCTGCTGGAACTGTTATCTACTCAAAACACAAATGTTTTTCGACCTGAAAGGCAAGAGATTATTCAAATAAAGTCCCAGCTCCTCTTCGAGCTGCACAGTTCACAAGTGAATACAAAGCAGAACCTTTGAATATAAAACCAAAAAACTTGTCACGTCGGGAGGGTAAATGAGATGTTGTCGAAGAGACAGAGGAGGAAACGGCTCTGGCTCGGTGCAGGGTTGTTTCCAGCCGGTGTCCATCGAGCCCATGCCCACGCAGGAGGCAGAACTGCCCCCGTGGTTTGAGGCCAAGGGCTCAGCCTGACCCAGAAACTTCAGTTCAGCCTCGACTTGAGCAGGAACTGCCCCTTGCTGCTCTGCATCCACGGGGGGAGTGCATTCCAGGGCTGCCCACAGCGGGATAACTGCACTTGAACTTGACCTCTGCCTATGGGAAAAGGGAGGGGGAAAAAAAAACTAAAACAAAAAAAAGGGTAACCGAAAACGCACAAAACCATTTCCTGGGCTACATAGAACTCTGAAGCCGGAGACGTGTGTGAGCCCCGGATGTGGTTGTGAGCCCACAGATCGGAGTCAATCCATCAAATCACACGGCACAGGGCCCCAGGGCTCTTCAATCAGTGCGTGAGGGGCAGACACAGACACCTCCCGAGCTCTCCTGCACCCGTGGGCAGCAGGAATTTAAATTATTAGTGATATCTGTGCTTAATTTATCGCACTGTGTGGGACACGGACCCCAAATACCAGAGAAAGAAGTGAAAACTCCAAACCTGTTTAAGTGCAATTTGCTGCATCAGAAGTATGTCTAAAAATATACTTTGAGTGCAGGGAGTTTGCTGCAAAAACTCGTTTTTCTCAGTTTTTCCAGGTTACCTTCAACGTGCGAGATGGGCAAGAACAGAACCATGGAATAACTTGAGCTGGAAGGGACCCACAGGGATCATCCAGTCCAGCTCCTGGCCCTGCACAGACACCCCAAAATCCCACCCTGTCCCTGAGTGTTGTCCAAACCCTCCTGGAGCTCTGGCAGCCTTGGGGCTGTGCCCACTGCCCTGGGGAGCCTGGTCAGTGCCCAACCACCCTCTGGAGGAAGAACCTTTCCCTGAGATCCAACCTGACCCTGCCCTGGCACAGCTCCAGCTGTTCCCTGGGTCCTGTCACTGGACAGAGCAGAGCTCAGGACAGCAGCTCCTCAAACCAATCCCATCCCATTTACTCTTCCCGGGACACCTGTAGGGCCCCAATGAGCTGTGCTGCCGCGAACAGATCCCACCCTGAATTCCACCTTTGGACTTCGTTTTCGTCCTAGAACCAAATGCTACCAAAAGGAACACAAACAGGATATTCCCCAGGCAAAATTCTCTCAGATTCAAACATGACAGCGAGGATTGTTTGCCAAGGGAATCTTATTCCCCCGGTTTGGCAGCACTTGCTGGAGTTACTAAACCTTATCTGTGTCCACCGCTCAGATGCACATCCAGTAAATCCAGAAACAAATAATTTGTTTCTGGTATTAATTCTCTGTAAATACCACGAAGCCAATGGGAACTTTTGTTAGGGAAGTTTCCTTCAGTTATGCTGCCAACAGGATGGAGCAGTCAGGAAATACGCTGGGCTCCAAAGAGCAAAGAGGAGGAGAAAAGCAGCCTAAAAGTGAAGTAGTGCAGCAGGACCTGAAGGAAACTCCACTCCAGGATCAAGAATCCGTGTCAAGACTGCAGCACAGGACTGCAGATGCCACAGGAGTGAGGCAGGAATACCTGGCAAGGTGAATTGGCTGCCCTGTTCAAAAGGAGAAGACGGGAATGCCATAAGCTGTGTGATTAAACTTCTCCATTCCCATTATTAAAGCTCTCCCCTCCAAAAGCCTGGAGCATCGCTGTCAGCAGCAGCATCCAGCAGCAAACACTCCCGGGCTACAGAACCTCATTTTACCACCCTGGGAGATAAAATAAAGGGAACAGGTGGAGAACCTGCAGCCAGACACGGAGATGGCATTTCATAACGTGCCCCAAATAACCTCTGAAAGCAAATACATTAATTAACCATCCCGTGCTGCAGCCTGTTCCCCTGTCCCACTGCATCCGGGACCAAACGCTCCAAGACCACGACTTCATTTTGGTTGAGGGTCCTGCTGATCTGGGGCAAGGACGACACATACCGAAGTTACTCACTCGTAGGGTTCCAAGCATGTTTTGCCATCCCAAACCTTTTGGGAAAACACGTTCCCTTTGGATCCCAAAAGCAGCTTTTCAGCCTAACCCCTGTGAGGGACAAACAATTCCAGGTGTCTGCCCTGATGAACCGCTTCGGCTTTTAATAAACATATACAAATAAACCACCATTTATGGCGCTGGGAGAACACTTGCCCAGCGCAGCACTCCTCATTCCAGAGCCTTTCCCAGCTCATCCCAAAGGAAAGAGCGGGATGAGGCGCCGTCCCACCGCGCCCTCTCCCGGCGCAGCGCGGGCAGGACACCAAAAAAACGAGGCAAAACCCGGTAAAAAGGGCTCTGAACTTCACCGGGGCGCAACCCGAGGGCGAAGGTTCTGCAGGAGATGGGATGGAACGCGCGGTAACGGATTTATGGATTTATTAAGAGCACGGACGATGTCCCGCGACCTCCCGCGTGGGACAAGACACAGTGCCAACCCTCCACGCTGCCACCAGCGGGAGAGCAGGATTTAGGGGATTTATCCCGTGTTCCCGAGGAACACGGGTGTCCTCTTCCACAAGCAGGGGCTGGGGGGCTGCTGTCGGTGCTGGGACACGCGTGGGGGGAACAGGAACGGGGGAAGCTCGTGGAGGTGACACGATGTGCAAAGGGCTTTGTCCCCACCTTGTCATCACTCGAAGGGGGTTTGAGGTTTAAATGCCCAGCTCCTGGAACGCTGGGGAAAGCCACAGGGGTGTTTTTCCACAGCCAACACGATTTAATTTGTGATTTGTCCCCCTCACCTCACAGGGAATGACGAGGTCATCCCTGCCCAACTCTTCTGGCCAAAACCTGACTTCCCCCTCCCCAGAGAACACACGAGCTTTTCCAAGGAATTAATCCCCAAACCATCGCACATCCTGGAAGATAAACACATTTTTACACCTCAACCAACCACAGAAGGGCGATAACACTCGAAGAGCAGAAGAATCACACAACTCGCGCTTATGGGTTATAAAAGCCCTTTTATAAAGCCATTTTTAAACAAAACCAAAAAGTTTACAAAAGAAAATAAAAGATACAGAAGAATGAGTTGCTTAATATATTCCAAAAAGGAGAAAAAATAAAAGAGGGGACACAATTCCAACATGCTGAACAATAAAGGGTTCTTTTTTCCTCGTGGTTTTTTTTTTTTTTTTTTTTTTTTTAATACAAAATACAAGCGAAGGATACACATACTTAAAACAGAGCTCAGGAGCAGGTATGCAGTCCTGGGAACCCTTTCAATAAAAGCAAAGCAGGGTTTCGTTATTTTATTATTTTTTTTCTTTCTTTCTTTGCAGGTACATACAGAGACTGGAATATGTGAAATTAAGTAGCACAAAAGACCATCACACAATTCTACCAATGAATGTTGCATCTATAAATTCACGAACATGGTCAACAGTCATGTTCACTTCAACCCCTTGGAAAAAAAAAAAAAAAACAAAAACAAGAAGAAAGCGTGGGGTGGTTTGTTGTTTTTTTTTTTTTTATTTTAAATAAAGCATTAATGTTACATTCAGACTCAACTCCTAGTACCATGCTTATCTCAGTGTTGTCAAGGTATTGCAAGAGTTGCCAACCCCACTGGGCCCAGAGGTGACTGTTTGCAGCTGCCCTTTTTGTTTTTTCTCTCTGCTCTTGAGATCAACCAAAAAAAAAAAAAAACCCCACAAAAATTAATTAAAAAGGATGGGGAGGGGAACTGCA
>VZRE01014703.1:58932-74585 GCA_013396775.1 Cephalopterus ornatus
GAGCGCCGAGGAAACGAAAAGTCACCCCGGGAAGTAAGAGCAGAGCAGTTAGTGTCGCTTCCTATTTGCTTAGGAACTTGGATTTGAACCTCCCAGAACGGTCAGGAAAAATATTCCAAAGCTCAGGGAACATTTTTCTATCCGATCACGTACATATAGAATATATAAATTTCCACATATAGATGTGACCCCTCCCCCCCCAAACTAACATCTCCTATATGCCAGCAACCACCTCGTGACAGTGTCCCTTTAAATATCCATCTGCTTCATTTTCACATCCTGCCTCCCCCAACAGATGAACGTCCACTTCTCAACCAAATATTAAACTCACGGATCAGTTTGTAGATTTTTAAGAACCATGTGTTCGACAATATGATCTGTTATAAAAATAAACACTTCACAAACAAATTACATAAAAGCAAAAGCACCAGTTTCTACAGCTCAAAAAGCTTCCAGCATGTTACAGTTTGCTTCCCTCCCTCCTTAACCTGGGTGCCTCAGGGTCTGTTGTACCTTTGTGACCATCACCAGTGGAGGGGAAAAAAAAAAAGAAGAAAAAAGGGAAAAAAAAAAAAGAAAAAAAAGGAAAAACCCAGGAATTCCAGCACATCTTCTGCCACTATCCCTGGTTGTCCATCACCTCCTGCGCTGGCACAGGAGCTGAGCAGGCTCAGAACCATTACCTGGCACTGGTGAGTCACCCCAAGGTGTGCTGCTTCTCTCCCCTCACACTCTTCTGCTTTGATGAAGTTAAAACAGAATTAAAAGCTTCCCAGCTGCCCCGTTTTTGTCAGGCTCTCCCCCACAGTCCAAAACCCGTTTAGCTCAGCGTGGCTGGCATTCCCATGCCGATCAGGAAATGAAGCAAATCACCTTTAATATGAAATTCCCACTGAAACCGCCAATTTTGACTATCAAACCTTGTTCAAGGCAGTACTATTGGCATCAGCTGCAAAACTCAACATGGTGGTGTGGATTTAGAAGCTCCAAAAGAATGTATAATACAAGTTATAAACTACTATTTCATAATGTTAAGATCAGGGGAGGACTCAAGGCTGACTTAACTTCAGAATAAATCCATTTAACTCTCTGCAGAGGCTCCAAAACTACGGCTGTGCAACGGAAGATTTTCAAAGCCCCCCGTGAATGAAACTTTCTGCTCCACGGAGAACCATTCGTGCTCCCAGAGAAAGGCATTTGCACAGTTTTCCTTCAAGAAATCAGAATGCTTAACACTAATTAATTAAGAAGGGACATGGAAAAAAGTGAAGCTGCTGCTGCTGCTGCTAGTGGAAAAACGGTGTGTGCTAAAAATAATTGAAAATAATAAAAATATGAACGTGAACGGCTGCGTTTCTAACAGAGCAGCCAAGAGACCACGGGGGCTTAGTGTCAGCATAAATCAGCAGAACAGTAAGATTTAGAAAAAGTTACAAAATCCCCCCAAAAGCACAGGGTTTACATCGCGTTCGGGATGCGGCAAACTCCGAAAATCGGCATCGTGCAACAGCCACGAGAAATGAGCGTGTGAGGAAAAAAAGAAAGAACAGTTCCGTGACACAAAGGGCCCAACTCGCCAGGCACAGAACAATCCAGTCCCAAAACCTGAGCTGAGAACGACGGAAACAGATTTTGCACAGCCTTAACTTCTCTTAACCGTGCTGGGGCAGAAAAAAAGATCCCAAAAATACGTATTTTAGGCAGAACTTACAAAATACACTCTTCAGAAAAGGTCTGGTCTAGCAGGTGAAGAACCAGCTGTTTGACCAGATGAACTGGAATAATCTTTGCACATTTAATACCAAAAAAAACCCCTAAGAACCCAATGGACAAGAGTAGCTCAAAACACAGTCTGGATTGAAGGGGAACAACTCTACGAACCAAACACTGGCCAGTGTTTGTTTGCTACCCCCAAATGGTTTTTTTTAAAATATGGCCATTTATTTACCCATATTCCCCGAGAAGCACAGGACTAAGAGCAGAGGGAATGCCAGAGACTCTGCTCTCCCAGAAATCAGGGAAGAGACGTGGGAGAGGAGAGGGGATTACATTCACCTCTTTCTCGAGATTGGTTACTCCACTCCAGCCTTAAGCTGCCCTGGGAAAGTTGGAACCACTTCAAAAATGAAAGATTTACAATCGAAAACAACGATCATCTTTATTGTAACGGCAACAGTAGTTTCATGAGAGTAAAGAACGTTAAGAGAACTTGAAATTTTTTTATAAGCCAAGGTAAAGTAATTTACCAGCCTCAATAAAAACCAGGGCTATGAACCACACAAGACAAATCACTCGGCTGTTGCATTAATATTCCATTCCCCATCTGAGGCATCCTCAGGCTCCCTATGGATTCAGCCAAGTGTCCTTCCTGATCATATTAGTGTATCACATCTAAGAGCTCTCTAAAATCCAAAACAGGATTACGAATCTGGTAGCATGTGCTACCAGAAATCCAACTAATTAGCTGCCTTATGTTACCTTCAAGAGGCTGGTTACAAAATGTGTAGTTCTGTGACCAAAAAAAAAAAAAAAACCAACAGGATGCAAGGCTTGTCAGCTGGAAGATAACTGTGAGCAACGTACAGAAGCACAAAGGGTTTAAAGGAAAAAAAAAAAAAAAAAGAAAGAAAGAAAAATACCAGGTCCAGTTTTCAATATTTCCACCAACAAACACGGCAGCGACCTCTGCATCAGGGTTTGAAAACCAAGGCTCGTGTAGTTTTAATGGAGGTTTAAAAACAAACAAACAAACAAAAAAAAAACCCCCACCAACAAAAAAAGGACGTGGCTGCTTTGATAAAAGCGCATTAAAATGCCACCACACACATCTCGAGTGTCTTTTGCATTTAGAGGGGCATCCTGCTTTCCTTCTAAAACAGTCCTGCTTCCAACACTCCGCTTCCCCCCACCCCGGGCTCCATCCTTCCCCCGCCGTTCCCTACCCAGCGCTTCCCAGGCTCAGGGAGCCGGGCCAGCCGCCGTGAGGATGGAAGGACGAGGGGATGGAAGCGGGCTGCCGGGGAGGGATGCTCACTGCCTGCGGGCCCATGCTGCGGCTGGAGACGCTGAGGGAGCACTGGAGCTTTGCTGAGGACAGATGGAGGGAAGAGAAGTGAAACGCTAAAGCCTGACTCATGGGATCCGAGACTGACCAGAGCACTGCGGAATCCTTTGCTTCACATTTACAAACGGACATCCCTCGCCCCAAAACCTAAAGAATTTAGTTTTCATACTACCCATTTTTATTTTTTTTTTTTTTCTCTCTCTCCTTGGAAAAAACTCTAAAAGATGTTTTCCACAATGCCAAATGGAAACCAGTTTTAGAAGTTGTTTGCGGTTTCTCTTCCTTATTCTGCCCATCTACAGCCAACCCTGAAGAGATAAAGTGGACTTAATGGATGTGGGAAGCTTGTAAGTTGAATATCTGGGTTTGTATAGAATGGGCTGCAATTTGCCTACAGCAGAACAGTTTTCTATCCAGCAAACACACACACAACAAAAAAAAAAAAAAACAACTCCCATCCTAATCGGAGGGTCTTTTCTAAATCAAAGACACTGGACCATCTCCGGGTCTCTTGATTGCTTTCCATGAAAAACGTGCCTGAATCCAAGGAACACAGGTTTCCTCCCTGTGTCTCCTTTTCCTCCACTGGAATTATATCAATTACAATTTTTTCTGAGAGCCAACTTGTCTCAACAAAAGTCTGTTAAAGCATAGGTTCTTTTTTTTTTTTTTTTGTTTTCTCTCCATATATTCAAATACAGAATAATAGTTTTAAACAACTCTTACCAGCACTGGGAAAATCTATTCTACTTAAGGATTTGTAAGTATGGTTTCCACATATCAGTCCTCAAACCTTATTGCTTCGCAACTGCAATATCCCTTGACAAAAAATATATTTAATGGTCTGTTAATTTGTCTCAAATGGCTTTCAGATTTGCTGGGGGAGGGAGAACGGAATGGCCAACAGAGAACATTGACTTCAAAATATTACTGTATAAGGGTTTCCTCTTATTAAAAAAGGATACACTGTATTAAACAGCTGAAAGTAAAGACAGCATTCAAAGCCCATGAGTCAAGCCACAGCCAAAACCGTGTTCTACCCCTAAGTATGTTTTTCTTTTCCTTTTTCTTTTTTTTTTTTTCTCTTTTTTTTTTTTAACCAAAGATTTCCTCAACTGCCATTTAATCTTCACCAGAGGGTGCTTCATCTTCAGATCCCTCATCCCCTGACTTCTCTGGTGGAGGGCTGGCTGATTTTTTCTTTTCTGGGGGGCTTTCAGGCTCTTCATCCTCTTCTTTGGGGGATGGGGTCTTTTCTTTCGTTGCCTTGGAGGCTGTGGGGCGACCTCCCTTCCCTTTGCCTTTCACTGGACTGGGGGTCACTGAAACAAGAGAAAGCTTGTAAAACTTACCATCAGCAAAGGCAAAAAAATAAAAGTCATACGGTGTACACAAACGGGATTTACAAGTCACTTCAGCAGCAGGTCTCATCTTGCTTTGACCCCACAGACTGTTTTCTGCACTCCCTATGAGCAAAGCTGAAGTGAAAACAAGCTAACAAGATTTTAAAGCTATTTCACTGCAGGTCCTGACTAATTGCTGGATGTGACATGGTGAATGAACACAGCTCTTGTCAAACCAGAACATACATCATTACTAAACTTCGAACTTCCTGCAGAAATGCATCCATTTCTCCTGTGGTTCAGATCTCCCCACCTTCCCCCAGCCTGAAAACATCACAAAGTCCCAAACAAAGCCACAAGTTGTATCATCTGGCTACAAGACAGAAAAAGTCCGAATGCAGCACCTCAACAGGGAAGGTTTTGAATTCTATCTAAGTTTTTACCAACAAGATGCAGACTAATTCAATCCCTGAAGTAAGAATTAAAGCCACCTTATTATTTCATATTACTGCTTTAAATCATGGTGTTTTAGCCCTTCAGCATTTATGTGGATGTCTACTGCCCAAGATTTCTACCAAGTCCTTTAATAGCAGAAAAAGAAAACACCAAAAGCCAACTGAGCAGCTTTCTTTGCAGACTCACCTGTAGCCTTTAGCCTGGGCTTGGGCATTTTCTTTTCTTTCCTCTCTGGCTTGGATTTCTTGGAGACCTTCTTATTCTTCTTTTTTGAACTGCCATAATCACTGTCGTCATCATCTTCCATGAGGAAATCTTCATCACTTCCTGAATCTGCTGGAAGCATAAAGAAATTTCAGATTTTTCACAGGCAAAGAGGAAAGGGAGCAGAAGATGAGAGATCTGCCAGGGAGACAGGACGCAGACCCTGTGAGCTCCCACTTATCTGCCGGGGTAAAACATTTGACTCGGTTTTTATATCACCTGAGAGCAGCATCAATGCCCTAAAACCAGAGGGATAGCAAGAAGCAGCGAGAGCTTTACAAAAATCCTTTAGGGTTGTTTACAAAAACATGCATCTGCACACTCTGGGCACAAATTCTAGGCGTGAAAAACCGAAGCTTGGTCTGTTGGACAGTAAAAAGTAAATTACTATGAAGGACAACTGATGCCTTCGGTGCCACAGTCAAAAAGCAAACTGCTCCTTTTGCTGCGTGGCCAGACCCAAAAACTCACATCTGCTACTAAACCCACGTCACAACCAGTGTGAACTTTTTACAATCCCATTTACTCACTCTCCTGGAACTGGGCCTCATCATCCTCCTGCTCCTCCTCCTCGCTCCCCACATCATCCATGAGCATCTCCCGCTGTTTAGAAGCTGCTTTGGACGCCGCCTGTCGCTGCTGACGGACGTTTTTGTGATCCTCCTTCTCATCCTCACTGTCCTCTGCAGCAAAAGGCACCAGGTTATGATGGATGCACAACACAGACTCCCTGTCTTGAGGCACCAAGTCATTCATAAGAGGGTAAATCAAGACACTCACTGATAACTGAGCTGTGAGGACAACACAGTCACACTCAACATAATTAACACCTTCCTGTAGTCACCCAGCTACCACCAGTAAACCTCTTTTTGCTTTTTATTTTTTTTACCTGCTGGCCTTTTCCTGGATTTGGAGGCTGCTCTCTTATTCTTGTCTGGTTTAGCCTTTTTTCCTTTTTTGCTTTTTTGAGAGCTCTCATAGTCACTGTCAGCTTTGCCGTCATCTGCTCCTATATCATCATCTTCACTGCCAAAATCTTCATCTGGAAGGAAAAGGCACCAAGATGAAGTTTTCTTGTATCATCCTGAAACATGGATGAAAACTACAGGGAGGAGATTAACAAGTCTATGCCCCTGTGAAGACAAACTTTATAGTACCACGACATTACACCGAAAAACCTCCACATTATCCCAAACCAGGGTGGGAAGTAACAGCAGGAGAGGCAAAATCCAACTTAAGTGTATTAGACAAGTGCTGCTTTTCTAGTCAGAATTATGCCAAATCCTACTCCTGCAACTCTCACAAGCTGGTTTTGAAGAGACCCTGCTGGTTCTGAAGATGCATCAGTGCAATGTGGTTACCTGCTGAGTGTGAATCATCTTTCTTAGTCTTCACATCTTTGTCTTCTGAATCCTCACTGAAAACGAGAGAAAGATAAAGTCTGACTGCTGTTCTAACTTTGACTTCAGTCGCTGTTGTGTGGAAAATAACGATTTTTAAAGAGCAAACTGATGTCTAGGCTGGGAATATGCACTTTTCCTGGACATTACCATGTAATACTTCAGGATTACCCTGGTGTTACGTGCAGTTATCACAGTTATAAAGGTAATGTTCAAACCCAATCACATATAAACTTACACGGAATCGAGTGAACCAACCAGGCAATAATCAGGTGGAGGTGAAAAAGTTTCACTCTGAAACCTATCAAGATGGGTTCCATTTTAGTTGGAATTTTGACGGTTTATATGCTGAGTCTATAAAGGGAATAAAGGTTGATTCTGAATAGATTTATAGCATTTAGATCCCACTCTGTGCACGCTGCTGTACAGCTCTGAGCTGGCACAGGTTTGGTCCAGGCTCTCTCAAATGATCTCTGATGGAGAGTAAAAGACACCTCAGGGTTACAGGACAAGAAGCAGCTGGCAGAACCTCCACCCCTGAAGCTGACTGATGTCTGCCATGAAAACAGATAAATGATTTAACAGGTCTTATGGCAATTATTTGGGGATCACAGTTATTGTGAGATGGAAGATACCCTACTGAGTGAAAGTACCTCTGATCACTGAGTGCTTCCACGCTGCTGGAGCAACTTGGTTACCAGAACAAGTTTATGAATTAAACAAACTGATGGAAAAAAGAACCACAAAACTAACAAATGGCCCTGCACCATCCCACTTAACCTGTAAGGCCAGGAATGCCCCGAGCACACAGCAAATGTGGAAAATGAACTGCATCTCGCCACCAACTCACCTGGAGAATCGTCCCAGCTGCCAACTTTCGTAACTCGGATCATATTCCTCCCCATTCCAACTGCCTGGCTCCAGAAAGCTATTTCAGTGATGAAGCACCAGCGACAAGTGCTTCACACATGATTTCTCTGTCTACTGAGATAAGGAAGAACCAGCTCACTGTCTAAGCTGGTTATGCAAGTTCTGAGCCTGAGAGCTCCCAGGCTCACCCTGCAGACTCGAATTCCACCTACAATCACTCCTCTTGCAAGGTCCTGCCCCACACGCTCAGGAAAAGGTTTGGAGACACGATCCTAAGAGATGAAGTGCTTCTTTTACCTGTCCTCCTGAGAATTCTTCCCAGATCGCCTCTTATTTTTGGCCTCTCGGGGAGACGAGCGGATTTTCTTGGATGGGGGACCTGAATCTCTTCCGTAATCTTCATCTGGACGGGACAGTACAAAATGGGTTTGAATCAAACTCCTACTTCCCAGCAAACTGCCTTCCTCAGCTCTAACTTAAACTGATCATTTCATGCACAACAAAAAGAGGCCCTTCAAAATAAAAAAAAAAATAAAACAAACAAACAAAAATCACAAAGCTTCCAACGAGATTTTACAGACGCAAAGTCCCGCCTTAAACTCGTGATTGGTGCCAACAAGCACAATAAAAATGCTGTGTACAGTCAAGTCTGACACAGGGGTGTTAAGAAACATTAAAAAAACCTCACAAGAGGACACAGTATCTCATTTCACACCTAGTCAGTTATTATATAAACCTGTTAAAAATTAACATCCATACATATTTCTCCACGCTTTTAACGGCAAACACTATTTACTCTCCTATGCTGGGGAAAAGCATGTCATTATATAGGAGTTTACAGCACAACTTTTTACAACTCTTACACAATACCTTATTAACAGAGCTGCAATTAAGAGCTAAGCATATTTGTCTCGTATTAATTATCAGGGTAATCTGATAAACAAACAGCAGTATTGTGTCTGCCTTCTAAGAACTCCAAACATATTCCAGAAAACGTTCCAAACATACTCCCAGAAAACGTTCTTCAATTCACACAGAACATAAAGATTATAAATTTTTTTAGATGCCATTCCCCTAAATGCCTGGTATTATGGGCTCAACTAGAGTCCACTAAAATAAATGGAAAACATATTTTACTGAAAAAAGTGACATTAGGGAGATTCAGGGCATAACATAGACCAAGGAAGGAAGTTGCTGCCAAGAGCCTCAAGGCACTACAACAATACAGGCATTAAATAATAAGATTTCTATCACCATTGTTTGTTTAATACAAAACATATGAAAATGGTTACATTTTCAAATACTTATTAACAGTTCAGGCTGTGAAGAGCAGGAACTCCTCAGACTTTGAGTTAAAGACAAACAATTAATATGCAAGGCAAAAATGAACTGCTCTACCCAAGAATATGATACTGTTAAGAAAAAAAAAAAGTCACTTACCAGCATCATCTGATTCCTGAAACTGGGAGTAATCGACCACCTTCCTGTTCCTGGTAAAAAAGCAGGGAAAAAAAATAAATTAGGAATTCATAATTAAAGAGATACAAAAGCTTTCTTTAAGAAACAAGGAAGTGCCCTATCCTGGCTTCCAGTGCTAGATTTGTAGCCCAAAAATATCCCAAGGAAACTCTCATAATCAGCCACCTACACCCCTGAAGTCAGAAGTGAACACACGGTATATTCCAGCATTTTCCTAAGGAAATAATAGTAAAAATATTCCTAAGGAAATAATTGTAATAGTCTGGATTATAATCTCAGAGACTGAAAAGGCTTTTTGGTAAGCACACAAATATTAACGTTACTAAACATTTCTCAACTGCTCTGTTTTGTACTTCTGCTTCTCACAGCTCAACACACGCCACAAAAACTCTCCCGGAATTGTTGTTTTCCCCGTGTGATCCCCCGTTTCTAAAGCATTTTTCAAAGTTTTCACTGGGGCTCCTGGGAGTTTTCTCCATGAATTCCAGCGATTCCCTAAGAAGATGCCAGAGCTGTGACACTGCTCAGCTGTAGGACTGGGCACAACAAGGAACCCAAGACACACATTTCACCCAAGCTGTGTTTCTAGTGAATGAACCTGTGTTTTTTTTACCTCCCTGACACCCTCCTCCCTGACAGGCACTGAGGGACCATTAACTGTGCAAATGCAATGGCCAGTTCCACACAAAATTAGTTACCTACACAAGCAGCTATTACTGAAACCGAAGCCTCACTGGTCAAGAAAATTAGATCTTCTCTAACTTACTGAAAGCTCAAAAATTAAATGAAATGTAAGGAATTGGTGGCCATTTTATCAGCACCTTGTCAATTGAGGTCCAACTGCTTTATTGACAAGAGATAACTGCCCTGTAAGGCAGCTACTAGAGGGAACCAAGACAGACACAGAAATGAATTATATTTGAGTTCACTGAGAGTATCTCAGCCAAACTCGGGCTCCAAACCCTTCCTTGTAACCACTCACATGGAATGGGAGGAGGAGGCACAGCTGGAAAAGCCCCCAGAAGTTTAAACACCCCTCCCTCCACAGCCACTTTTTTTTTTTTACAATCCTTTTGGCCCAAAGCCAACGAGAAATCTGATTTTGCAGGAATCATCACGTGAGCTCACTTGTACAGCTGGAGAAGTCAGGAAAACCCTGATGGAAGTGCCCTACCCAGCACCTCAGCCCTGAGGAGCACTGCAAGGGGAAGGCAAGAGCAGCTCCATATCCACACAAGGATCCACCTTTCCCCTCTCCTGCTCTGCAGGGCACAACTGGGCAACATCCAGCTCCCAGAGCAGAGCTGCACCTTGGCATTAACATCAGGCACTGCTGATAAGCCTGTTTAGCTGAAAGACACCCAAAGTCATCACTGTTCTGGCTGCTGATCCCTTCCCAATCAATTTGAAGCTGCCCTCCTGTACAGGTACCTCTAATTCGTGGCTTACAGCACCAGCCTTCAAAGGGGGAAAGAGCAAAATTGGGTTTCAGCCCTACACCGAGGCTCTGAAAACAATTACAAAGCAAAAAAACAGAACCAATCTCTCAAATAAAAAAGCCAAACACAACCAAACCGAAAAAACACCCCCCCCAAAAAAATCAAATAAGGCAAATAAAAGGCGGGCAAGAGCAGTGATTGGATTTCTCCAGGCTGAATCCCATCCAAGCCTCCAGAGCACGTGTGAGTGGAACAAAGTACAACAGCACCGTGGTGCAGAGCAACTGCTCACTCACTCACAGCCTGAGCACGGTAAAATACCAATTTAGGAACACAATTATTGGCAAGGCTTGTTACGGCTCATCCTCCAGGGATTTACATTCCTATTCCAACAGGTAGTCCTCCTGAAGATTGCCTCCTGACCCAGCTCTCACGGGAAAACACTGATTTTTATCCTGGTGAGCAGTTACACCAAACCCAACATCTTATTTAGTAAGCACCAAGTATTACAGGGGTTTTTTCCCCTCCAAAGGCATAAATGGGGAAAAAAAGGCAAAATTTCCACATATTCTGTTCCAGCAGCTTTGTAAAACAACAGTTTTGGACACGTCTCATCTAACAAACAAGCTGGAAATTGTAATCCTGCCACCCTGCAAGTTGGTCATGCACAGTTCCATTTTGCTTCCTTCAGTCAGACACACATTAAATCAGGTACTGAAAATGCAACAGTGCCAGCTAAAGCACTAACAAAAACACTGTCCCTATGGAAAACATCCTTTCTCCGAGCACTGCCCCCCTGTGTTTTCAGGTGGGAAGTAAACCCAGCTCAGCTCTCCCTACCTGGTGAACAGGAGTGGTGGTATTTGTATTAAAAAACCATAAATCACTATTTCAGAAGAAAACAGAAGGCTGCTTCCTTGTGCCATCATCTTATTTTGCAGGACAAGGAGAGAGGGGTGGAGTAAAGAAGGAATATCTGCACTGATAAAAATCTGCCAGATCCCAACAGAACCAGAGAAGCTCAGAGGGACAGAAACACCAACAAACCTCCTCCGGCCCTTCTCCTCACTTTATCCCCATCATTCAGCTCATTTGGATCAACTGATGGTTTTATTTAGAACTGTCAACAGTGCTGATAATTAAGAGTTTGCAACGAGGGACTGCAACGTTTCTTACAGCAAGGAGATAAAAACACACTGTGGAAGTTGACTGCAAGAGCCAGAAAAAGATACTGATGGTGTTGTCAATGAGGAGGCTCTTTGCCACGAGCAAAATCTAGAAGATGTTAAGGCAAGCAACCAGACATAAAAATAAACTCTTTGTTAAATCCAGTTAGACTGAGCATAAAAAGACAGGCTAGTGGACAGCTGGGATGGGTATTGTTCAATCTGGCTTCAAATGTGCACTGAAATTTAAAGGTAACTTCCTTGCTAATTCAGCTTTATATATAAAGTGTGTGTGTGTGAAGGAACTGGGGGACAAAAGGTACAGAGAGAGGTCTAATAGCACAAGTTTTAATAACACTCAGTCCAGTATTTTTGGAATAAACAGCAAGTCATCTAGCAAGGCATCAACATGTTGGGATGGAAGCACTCAGCAAAGTAAATAAGTAATTTAAATACAACTCAGAAATGCAGAGTAATTCTTGCAACCTCTACTTGACGCTGACCAAACAGCTATTTGGAAATTATGAGAAGTAATGTCAACGTGTAAAAGTGTCACTAAATGTCTCTAAAACTGTGCAGGGGTTGTACAGTAGCACCTCATCTTCAGCTAGTGACGTCCCTAAAGCCTCAGTCTTTGTAAGCCAACACATCAGAAGAGAC
Organism: Cephalopterus ornatus; assembly: GCA_013396775.1. NCBI lineage: Eukaryota > Metazoa > Chordata > Aves > Passeriformes > Cotingidae > Cephalopterus > Cephalopterus ornatus. The sequence continues at coordinate 71,074 of VZRE01014703.1, forward strand.
ACTACAATCAGGGAGAAATATTCTGGGGTTTTTTAAAGGGAACGTTAGATCCCCAGGTATTTCAGCAGGCATTAAAATCCATAGATAAAGCCCAGGTTTAAAAAAAACCCACAACACATACTCCTGAAAAGCAGTGCTAAAAGGAGCCTGCAAAACTCGAGTCACTGCTCTGAGTCTCATCCTGCACTGGAGAGGAATGTTCAGGTCAAATGACAAGCAGCAGAAGCGACAACCTACCCTCTAAAATACAACACAGCAAGGGAAGCGAACGAGATTAAATGGTTACTGAGATTCTGTACACTGTTAACCACAGCATTTAACCAATATAACCATCAGACCAGGCATCTGTGAGCAAAGCTACAGCCTCACCCTCAGGGCTGGGGCAGCTCTGCCTCAGTGGGGCTTCACTTTCTGGTTCTCACTCTCAAAGGTGTCCCCCCTGAGGCCAATATTAGCAATAAATATTGCCACGAAAAGAACCTTTGGACGCCTTTTTTTTTTTAATACGCAGAAAATGAAAATACCTGCAAGAAACACTTCTGGCTGTAATTCTTAAAGCCGCACAAAGCAGGGCTGGATTTGGGCCTTCCATGCCCACGGACTTACAATCCCCATCAGGAGCTGACACATGGCACGTGGTGACAGTTACGGACCCAAAACACGTCACACGTGGCTTGGAACTCCATCAAACAGTGAAAGGATTTCTGCAGCAACAGTTTTAAGCAGCCTTGGGCCCGTTCTCTAGTGGAATCCGACTATAATTGAGAAGATTTTAATACAGAAGTGTTCTGGTGCAGGGGAGGGGGAAGCAAACCCAAACACCCACCCCACTCCCCCCGCCCAAATCACTTCGGCAGCTTGTGCTGTCCCTGGGATTTTGACCTTTTCTGTACCCTTACCTTCTCTCTGTTTCTCTTTAGACTGAAAGACAGCAAGGATCAGCTTTTTACTCATCTGCAAAGTGTCCACACCTATCTCTGGGCCACCACACAGCATCTCTCAGGTTTTATTGACTGCCAATCCCCAAGGAACTGTTGCTTTCCTGCTTCCTATGGAAGTTTGTCCAGAATCAAAACATTTATGCTTTAAATTCCCCAAGTACAACACTGGCAACATGTTATTTTTAATAGATATATTTTTTTCCTGCTGGTAAAATTTTACCCTTCCACTGCAGTGCCAACAGGAGACTGGGATTCAAATCCAGGAAAATTAAGGATGTAAAGCCTTGAAGCACTGAGATCAATTCATGACTGGCTTTAATCCTAAAATGAACCACCAAAAAACCCCTGGGATTTCCATACCTGCCCACAGCATCTCAGTTTGCACTGACTCCAGGAAAGGGCCAGCAAGTGGAAGTGACCAGTGAGGAAAAGCAGAAGCAGACTCCATTGCAAGTCAAAATTCTGACTTAAAACACACTGATATTTTATGTTATATGGATATAATAATATAATTTTATATTACAGGGATATAATATTTTGTATTATAGGGATATAATAACCAGCCCCAGCTGCTCTTTGCAGTTCTCAGGTGAGTTACCCACAAGATGCAGATGTTCAGTCATTTCAGGTTCCTTTGCTTTTTACCTCTTGCCTTTTTCTAACAGTGCAAATACCATAAATATCCATCCAGGTGAAATTTAATTGTGTAGAAAGTACTTGGCACACGAAGCCTGTAAATACCAGCACTTTATTACTACTCCTTAACAATTTTAAAGAACCGACTTCAACAACCAGACTCAAGTTTTAAGGCAGCATTCCACGACAAGTGCAGTAAAAACTGGAGATATATATGGTGGATTTTATTAACTTCACTGTTTTAAGGGTATATATTCACTAGAAGCCAGCAGACATCATATATCAATTCAAAGAACACTGACTAGAGGAAAACTTTTCCAACACTAAATCTTACTCTGATGAAGAGCCTTTCACCAGGCTTCCACATCACCAACCACAAGCTGAGATGGCCAGAAAAGAATCCATTTCAGAATTAATTTATTAATGGATTTAAATCTATTAGCCGAGCTCTCCAGTTAATATTTATAGTAGGGCAATAAATATAATGGAGCAGCTCCTGAGTGTTTACCTTTTTTCCCCCCTGCAAGGGCTGTTAAATACAGGTAGACAGAGGACTGCTACATCTCTGCTGCCAACAGGTTTTGTGCTCCCAACAACCTGCTGGACTTTGGTGCTTTATTTCCCTGCAGACCTGGGCCTGTCAGCTGAGGGTGAGACGAGTCAAACCTTTCACAACACTGCAGGACTTGGACAGGGGAGGTTTATTTTAATTATTTTTTAGGAACGGTTGCAAAGGTTGTTTTGTTTTTTTTTTACCCCAACGAGCTCAGAAGCTCTGCGCTTTTAGAGACACAGCCCTTCCCTGACCTGCAGCAAGACTCCAGTGCTGGCAAGAGAACCACCAGCATTTAAAGTGTTCCCCCAGGCAGCAGAGTCACACCACCAGTGATTCGGGAACACAGGCACTGCCACTCAGGATCACACCACTGGTCCATCCAGCACAACATCCTGCCTTGCAAAAGGCCAAAAACCTGATGTTTCAGAGCAGAGTACACCGTAGTTTCATTAATGCACTTTTTGGATCCTGGACAACTCCCCCAGGGAGCTTTATTTGCCCTTCCCTCTCCATGCAGGAACATGCTGTTGGTCAAAAAAATGAGCTACGAAACACCTGTACCACCAACCACTTCCCTGCTTAGCAAAGTACCCCTGGTTTCCATTTATTTTTTAAACTCTCACGAGTTAGAGGCGTCACTTAAGCATCAAGTATATCACCTATAAATGTATATATGTATCATAACCACAATTAATTTGTATTTATTATTTAGAATATCCAAAATACCCACGCATCCACAACCCAGACCAGGCTTGCTGGGAATAAAAACACAACCAGTCACTGAACTACCCTGAGAACGAAAAAAATTTCAGAGCATCAGGAGAACAACTTAAGAAACTTCTTTCCTTTTCTATAAAAACGACTTAAATTGCAAAATCACAAGTTCACTCTCTCTGCAGAAAGGAGTAAAAAGGAAGACACTCCTCCCCCCCTTGGTAAACTCTGCGCTACAAGGCAAGTTCATAGAATCACAGAATTCATGCAGAATGTCCCGAGTTGGATGGGACACACAAGGATCATCCAGTCCAACCCCTGACACCGCAGAGACACCCCAAAATCCCACCCTGTGCATCAGAGCGTTGTCCAAACCCTCCTGGAGCTCTGGCAGCCTTGGGGCCGTGCCCCACCACCCTCTGGGGGAAGAACCTTTTCCCTGACACCCACCTAAACCCTCCCTGACACAGCTCCAGCCCTTCCACGGGCACCAGCTCCCCGTGCCGCAGACCTCCAAACCCAAGCACGACGCACCCCCAGCTCAGCCCGCCCCCAGCAGCTCCTCAAGGCCCAGCGCCGCTTAACCACAGCCACAACCACCACACCTACCTCTGGCGAACGCACAGCTCCCACACAGCACCGCTAAGAGCCTTTTTTTCCTCCCC
>VZRE01014706.1:0-28109 GCA_013396775.1 Cephalopterus ornatus
GACAAGACGGCGCAGGTCGGTGTAAAATTACAGTTAAACCTGAATCATATATACGTAGAGAGGAGGGCGACCAAGGTGGTGGAAGACCTCGTGGGCAAGACTTGGGATGAGTGGCTGAAGCCACTTGGTTTGCTCAGCTTGAAGAAGACAAGGCTGAGGGGTGACCTCCTGGCAGCCTACAACTTCCTGAAGGGGGGGAAGTGGAGGAGGAGGTGCTGTTCTCCTCTCTCTGGTGACTGGACATGAGGAGATGGAATGAGACTGGTTCAGGGGAAGTTCACACTGGGCATTAGCAAAAGGTTCTTCACTGGAACAGGCTCCCCAGGGAAGTGTCGCAGCACCAACCGTGTCAGAGCTCAAGGAGCATCTGGACAAAGCTCTTGGTCATATGGATTACTTGTGAGAACCAGGGAGTTGGACTCCATGACCCACATGGGTCCCTTCCAGCTTGAGGCATTCTATAGTTATATGATTCTATACTTACCTTTTGTGGAAGTTTTGACCCTCTCAGTTCAGTGCATACAGAGATTAATATAATAAAAGGATTGCATAAATACGCTTCGATATAGCACCTTCTTTTGTAAACAAAATATTTGGCCTCTCCTGAGCTGAAGGTAATTTGGTAACTCATCTTGTGTAAGACCACAACAAAAATCTGTCTAAGTTGTTGTTCTGAGAGTAGCAGTTGCATAAGAGAGAGTGTATGAGACAAGCAGGTAAATATATTTCTCTTGTGCGGCCCCCACAGCCTGCTCCTGATCTTCAGGTTATAATTTTGAATATAAGAATCCTGGAGGGGTTTCTCTTCTACTTTGTGAATCCTGCATAAACTTATGGCATCCACAGCATTACATGGAAACGAATTCTACACTTGAGTTTGGTTTGTAACAAGGAAGTATATACTATCATTTATTTTCAATATGTGACTTCATAATTTATTTAATGCCCCTGTTAGGAAAGACTTGTTCTTTCTTAGTTTCTTGTGGTCACACCATTTCATAGTTCTCTGTCCTGTCCCTCATCAGTTGTCCGTTTTTGAGGATAAAGGGTCATATTTATTTATTCATTCTTCACACAGTTGTTGTTCCATAGCTTTAATCTTCTTTGTCACGTCTTTGAATGGTTTTTCTCTGTCCGGTTTGTAGCATGGGAACCAAAACACCATGTGAGGCACAACAAGGACCTAGGTAGTGGCACAGTGTTCCATTCTGTGCCAATTCTAATATTTGGATTGCTTTTCTTGACAGCTGCTGGACATTTCCTATTCATTACAATTCACTTCCCTAAATAGCAGTAACTTGTTCACAGCACATTTTTTCTGTATGTGCAGTGAGGGTTGCCTTTTTCCCCCTGTGTTCATTACTTTGCTGTTTGTTATACTTAGGTTTGTGCATTAGCAAGAGTTAATGCACTGAAAGAATGCTCACTGTTCTAAAGAAGTCCAGCATATTCTCTGGTCATCATTCATAATGTTATTTATATACTTTACAGTAGTAAATTTTCCAACATCTTGCCTGAAGAGTATGCTAACATTTTGATTGATGCTTTCTGAGCATCTTGCATTGATTTTTCAGAATTGATGATATTGGCCTTCTGAAAATCATGTCTTGAAGATGCAATTAGCTATTGAAAATTATTTAGGGTTTTTCATCCTAATTTGACATACATATGTGTATAGAAAGAATATATGATAATAAAACTAAAAGAACTAAGCTGAAGTTTCCATAAGGGGCAAAGGGCCAGGCTTCTAAAGTATTTAGACAATAAACTACTTTTGTGGGTAGTGAGAGTTGGCCGCCTCAATTTCTTTAAAAATGTGATCTTGAAACCATTTTTCAGGCTGTCAAGACTAAGGATTTCTTAAACTGTGCTATAAACTCCAAAATCACTTACCAAGGGCAGCATTTTCTGAAAGACTTAGTTTTTTCTATAGAGATATAAAAGCTATTTGAATACTATGTAGTGACTTAAAACTACAACCGAAACTCTAAAATCTTTACTTAAGTTCATTTTAGCATTAAATATTTGAAAATAAATATTTGAATGAAAGGTCACTGCTTTCTTAACCAATAAAAGTTCTATCATTTCCCAAGAGCCTACTTCAAAAAGAAATATAGCAGCTGGTGAGGCTCTGAAGTTGGGCTTCAGAAAATAGTGGCTTCTGTTTGACAATAATAAAATTCATGGCAAAGTCTCTGGGATTTTTCTTCCAAGGTAAAAACAAAGCTTTAGTATTTCATTAGCCACTGATATACTGGTGATCAAATGACAAAAAAATAAATTGTCTAGCCTTTCTGCACAAGCAAAAGCATCACATTTTTGTATTTAAGTCTATCAGAAGAGTATACAGGCATAAGAAAGCAGACTTGATTACAGAGCTCGGTGAAAGGCATTTGTCTGCTTAATTAGTCCACAGAGCTGTTGTTGCTGCCCGGTCAACCATAACAGAAAAAAAAGAAGGAAAAAAAAACTCCCCAGGAATCTAGAATAAATGCAGGAAAAAAGCTGCTTAGATGCTTTGGGAGTGAACATTTTATCTTGAAAAGGAAACAAAAAGAATGTGACTTCTTCAATCTGCCAGACCGGAAGAGGGATCCCTGTAAAATTCATATGGCAAGGAAGAAGACTGCCCAGGCATTTTGCATTTCATCTGTGCTAGAAAAGCTGAAGGATGAAGACAGAGGCAGAAACTTAGCAGATGGGGTGAAGAGAAGGAGGAAGTAGGTAAATGCAGGGGGAGGAATATCCAAGTTTAAGGTGCAAGTCATATAATGGGAAGAAGAGAACTCACATCAGGCAATATTTTTATTTATCTTAGTTCTGTATCTGGTGTTTATGTAATGTAATAAACTGACAGTGCTGTAAGTATCCTTGTAGAGAGCATTCAAAAAAGCAACAGTCTGTTTTCCACGGCTGATATATGTGATGGAAGTTGACCTATACTGTCTGGGAAGCAATGTGCTTGTCTGAATACTGTCTGGGAAGCAATGCACTTGTCTGAATAGTAGACAGTATACACATTTCTTTGACACAGGACAAGTGCTTGCAGTGGATGAATTAACATGATTGACAGAGTTCTAACAGCTCAACATGAGGTAGTTTATCCATTTCTCTTCGGGAAATTTTGCTGAAAGATAATATTTCATTAAACAACTTCAAGCTCTGATAAAAGCATTTCTTTGCTTAGGAGTTTGCTTTTGTTAACTGGACCAAATCAGGGTTTTTAAAAATTATTTTATCTTCTTGAATCTTATTTTAAGTCTCATGCATGGCACTCTAAGGATATTTCAGAAAGTGTATCTAAAAATACAGTCTTTCATACTGTTTATTTGCAGTATTTTAAATAATTTATCTTGTGTAATACTATGGATTCAATAGTATATAGCTCTATTCGATAGCTCAGCAATCAGAAATATATACCCATGCTAACTTAAAATCAGAAATGCAGGCTCACCTAATTTTGTCTTTAGACCAAGGCTTGATACTCTAGTTTTTGAGACATAGTGTTTAAAAAGCAAGGTTCTGTTTTTTTGACCTGCCAAATGTCTTTCATTGTGCTTAAGAAAATAGATGGCAAAGCTGAGTATTCTCAGTAGCAAAACTTATGACAGAATAATACATAACACAATGATGTTGAAAAGTAAGCTGTAATAATCTTTGAACTGTTTTGTGTTTGCTGTGGACATCACATGTGTGAGGATTTGTCTTCCAGAAGAGATTCTGATGTGGTTATTTACGAAGCTTCTTTTGTTTTTATGTGAGTTTGATGGCTTTTTTTTTTAGGTCAGCTTCAGTTGCTTCTTGATCTAACATGAGCTGAGTCTTCCCTAATCTCTGTATGCACACTCAAAACAAGCCTTATTAATCTGGGAATATCACACAAGTCTTACGTAGATAGGAAAGTTGAGTATGCACAAATATGCTTGTTATAGGAAAAACAATTCCAAGTGTGAAGCCCAGTAATAAAATAGAAACTTTGCAGACCTCCATAAAAAAATAGAGAAATTGTGACCTAACATTTCCTTTCCAAACCTTTTGTTGTTCTTTCTATTGGATAGATTTTTGCCCCACTGTGTTGTGTGGAATTTACTTTTTTTAGAAATCTCTTTTTCTGCTTCCTATTGGCTCTCACATAATCATCTTACGTATTCTCTTTTTAATTTCAGGGGCAAAAATCTGTCAGCTGAGTCTTTCAGATTCCTTAAACTGATTGAAAAGCATCTCTTGAAAGATGCTACGAAATCAACACTGGTTACTCTCCATCTTCTATTGTCTCTTTTAATATGATTATAGTTGCCTTCTGGTAGTATTGATAAACTTTTATCAGTTGATACAACTAATATAAAACTCTTATTAAATTTTATGTCTTGAAATCCTGTTTTGTTTATGAAAACTGATATGCAAGTTGGTTTGGATGCTTCTGGAGTGTATGTCTGGCTCCTTTCTGGTTTCAGTAGCAAACTGGTCTTCTGATCATCTCTGGTCAATGCACGTTATTTTTTTATTTTCCTGAACTCTTTCCTATAAGGAGCTTCAGGTTTCCTTTCGAGAGGGAATTTGTGCATAGTTGACACTTCAGTTTTATATACTGAAGACAGTATAAAGGTATGTTCACGCTGTGTCAGGCCATAGAAGTGGCTTGCTGGCCAGATGTGGATCTTTGTGAGCGTAGCCAGCTCAGTCCAGAGAGACAGCTCTCAGCATGTGAGTACATCAGAACCTGGGACTTGGTCCCTGTAGTTATCTAAGAGAGTTAACAGTACTAGCACTGACTGTGGAAATCTTTCAATCCTACATTCCTAATTGGCAAAAGATACAGGCACTTGTATGCCCAAATTTAGCAATTCTTAATTCAGGTATATGAGATTACTTACAACACCTGTGTACAGAATGAGTTCAGTTATCCAGACTCAGCTGTGACATTTCCACTGGTAACTTTTTAAAATGCGGTTCAAATTATGATTTAAATCCATCCATTGAATCACAGCACAGATCTTTGCACTTATATATAACAAATTGTTTATCCAATACATAAAAATAAATGTACGATTCTGCTTTGTTTTCCAGTAGAATTCTAGAAATTACCTCATGCGTATGCAATGTACCTAACTTAGTTTACTGTTTCATTAAGGTCTTGGCATTGACAACAGGACATCTTTATCACAGAGCAATTCTTCTCCATGGGATGATACGCTTTTCAATATATCCATGCATGCAGCAATACGACATGGAAAATGGAAGTTACTAACTGGATATCCAGGTAATGAAATAACTCCTTTTTATACAGTGTGACCTGCCTCTCATCTGCCATGAACAGTTTAATTCCGTTCCAAGTGTTTTAATTTGTTAGTAATTCTGCCAACTTCTTAGGTTTTTGACCACATGCAAAAATCTAGAATGAGCACTTCTGAAATCCAAACAATATACTTTTTCATTTTCTGAATACTTTGTCTACAAATTACTTTAACTCTAGTGGAAAAACTGTCATAGAATATCTCAAGTTGAAAGGGACCCATAAGGATAATAGAATCCAAGAAGAAATCAATTGATGTGAAATGAAGTGACACAGAATTTTGAATCCCAGTGCTGCAGCTTTTTTTCTGCATAAATAGGTAGCCTTGGACTAGAGAGACTCTGGTGCAGGGGTAGAGTTAAGGAGTGCAGCAACAGTCCCTGCCCAGGGGCTTGTCAAGGGACCTAATGAATTTGTCAATACAGCATAGCTCTGTGTCTCCACACTGCTGCTCCATGTCTGAGAAATGACCCTTGGTCTGTTTCTGTTTGTTCAGGCTGTGGTCATTGGTTCCCCCCACCGTCTTTGTTCAGTGAGTCGGAGATTCAGTCGTCTGATCCATCAATGAAGAGACTTTGGCTGTTTGATATTGTTCATGATCCTGAAGAGAGATATGATTTGTCTGAAAAATATCCTCATGTGGTGGAAAAACTGCTCTCACGGCTTCAGTATTATCATAAACGTTCAGTGCCCGTATTCTACCCTGATGAGGATCCCCGCTGTGATCCAGCAGCAACTGCGGCTTGGGGTCCTTGGGCATAGTGCAGCTTTGCATCCTGCAAACAACAAACCCTAGCAGAGTCTGTATGTGGACTCAGAGTCCTAGTCAATATATCCTACTTTCTTTAATGACCTGTTGCTAATTGTGAACTTATCCCTTGAGTAATTCAGTATTTCTTACTCTTCACATGTTTGGAATTTTTTCAGTCTTTTCCCACACTCTTGTTCCCAAAAATTGTATGTGAAGTGTTAGTAAGATTATAAATCTATTTTTTTTAATATTCTTTGTCTGGAATATGCTTTGAATGCAGAGGATAAAATAATGCTGCCTTCCTTGAAAGAGATTACTTTTCTTAAAAAGCTGAAAGTAATTGTGGCAGCAGGGACATCCAGAACGCATCCATACTGTGGAATAAACTGATTTTTGGTTTCGTGTGTAGCAGCTTCTCCTGGAAGCTGTTACATTGTAAAGACTAGAAAAACACAATACAGGAGTTGGCATGATAATTTTTGCCTTTAATATGTACCTCCATCCAGAAAAGGGAAAAGATGGAATTACCCCATAGTGAAAAAAGGAAACCTCACAGCATAGAGCAAAATCCATATTACTTGTTCACTCTTAATGTATCAAACTGGACTAGATAGTGGTGGTCGACTGGAGTGCCAGGGCTCTCAGGCAGCGTGATCTTGACAAGCTGGAGAAATGGGTTAATAAAGATATCATGAAGTTCGATAACTGCAGAGTCCCCCACTTGGGGTAGGGTAGCTGCAAGCAGCAGTACGCGCTGGGCCACGACCAGATAAAAGCATTTTTGTAGTGGAAAAAAATTTAGACATCCTGCTTGGTGATAATTAGGACAAGGGTTGCCATTTTCTCTCTTGATGGAGAAGACCAACCACATGTTGTTCCATGTAAGCAAGAATGTAGCCAGCACTTTAGTAGAAGCCTTAATTCCCCTCTATCAGCACTGGAGCATAACATAACATTTTGAGCTTCCCTGTACAAGAGAAGTATTGACCAATTTGAGTGAATTCAGTGGAGAACGGGGAGGACAGCAAACAAGAGGAGGCTAAAGAAATGGGTTATTTATGCTGAAGAAGAAAAGGGATGTTGCTATCTTCAGGTACCTAATGTGAGGGCATAGAAAAGAGGAAGCCACACTCTCCTCAGAGGTGCACAAAGATGAAAAGCACACAGGGAATATCTGGAGTTCCAATACAATATAAGAAAATAAAAAAAAATCATACCATGCATTTAGTCAAATAAGGGAACTGAGAGACAATGGCAACCCTATTCCTGGATATGTTCACTCTTTGCCTGGAGAAGATTCTGAACAACATGATCTGTCCCTGAAGTTGGACCAAATTTGAAGTTGACCCTGCTTTGTTAGAGGTGGTGAGGAACAAATGGGTGACCTCCGAAGGCCCTTTCTGCATGAATTACTCAGCAATTCTATGATGAACAAAACCTTACTTTTTCTACCTACCTACCCTTTCTTCTCCTATTTTGTTTCTTTATTACCACAGTGGAGTCTGTTTTCGTTCTGGAGTGGGCTCTGAGCCATGGGGAAAACAGGCCAAGCAACATTTCTCAGTTACTCATCAAATCAATGTGAGAGCAACCCACCAGCTCTGTTAATGTCAAACCTTGAATTCTGGTACTGCTTCTCAGTGTCCTTGACCAGGTTTCAGGATGCAGAGCTCAATCTGTCATCATCTCCAGAAAACAGGGATCTAATTGCCTATTTTCTGGCTCCAGGACCAACTCATATAATTGCACTAAAATTTTGCACAACTTTTCCCAGTTTTCTCTCAGGAGATTTTGTGCCTTTACCACTTGCAACTTGCTTTCTACTGCTGCTCTAATCCTTCCTATTGATTGTCAGTTTCTTCAGAATCCACTAACTTGTGGAAATCGTGCAGACCAAACTTTCAGGCTGGAAGGAGTAAATACAACAGCTTGCCCAAAGTGCTTTTGAAGCATGCCCAGCATAAGCCAGGCTGCTGAGGCTTTCATGCTTCCTGGTGTGATATATGGGAGCCTTCACCGTGATGGAGCAGGAAGGATGAGCTCTCTCATCATCAGCTAGGGGAGTATTTTGCTTAGAGGTGTGTAAAGTACAAGTTTAGAATTAGACAACTTGTGAGTTAGAACCCTCATGAATTAAGGAATGGATTAGTGAATTCTCCTGCTAGTCTAGTCTGTACAAAGGGGACTGAGCCCTTGTTAGTTTCTTTTCCTAATGAGCTCATAAAATAATTTACAGACTATGTTGTCCTGTAAATTAGAGAGATCCAGCTGGACAGTAACAATCTTGGCTTCAGAGCATAGCAGCATTTCACTTTTGAGCTTTTGAAGATTCTTTATGATAACTGAGGCTCAGGCTCAGTTATTTGCTGACCACATCAAGGGATGGAAAATAAAAGCAACAAAACCTTTTTATAAGCTTTTGCATGACGTTGAAAAAGCCTGCACCTTTCTTCAGTGGGTCTAGGAAAATTTCAGAGGTAAGCAGAGCTTTTATGTGTTCTCTTTTCTCTGTGTCCTACAATCTGCATTTTAATATCTTACTGCTCTTCTAGTTCATACAGCTAATTTACTAGGAAGAGACTGTGGCTCATCACTGTCTTGTATAGGTATTCAATTCACGCTCTGTTTTCTCTCACTCTATTTTAAAATCCAAAGATTCATTATTTTCTCAGCTACAGTATATATCATTATTTATTTTCTAGTTTTCCATGGGTGGTCCTTCATAAAACATTTTAACTGAACTGGGTTAGGGGAAAAAAAACCCCATCTGTCTGACACATTTACGTTGGCATCTGCAAAGAGTTGTATACTGTTCAATTGTTTCAAATTGGGAAATAGAGAATTCTTTATGTATTTTGTGGTTACTTAACATTCAAAAATGCAAGTATTTTGAACGCTCTAAATAAAACTTCATTTCATCCCTTTCCAAGTTGAGATTAATTCTTAATCTAGCAAACATCTGAGCATTTTGAATTCAAAAGCCTTAATTTTTATGCTTTAGAAATTATTTAAGCTTCAGAAAAGTAACCAAGTTTAGGAAGAATGCTCACACTGGCTACTCATTTTGCATTGCTAATTTACAAAAAACATGCATCCAGTCAAGGAGGGGATGATCTTATAAGCAAAACAGAAGATCTGGATCTGTTATTGGGTGAAAAACTCTATATTCAGCCTGCAAAGAACCTGTCCAACCTCCCTAAAGTTGATAGACAGGTCTTGGGTAAAGATCTGAGTTTAATCCTCTTCAGAATCTCTGAAGAAGAACGTGGAGTTTAAACACTTGTAGTCTGTTTGGATTTGAAGCTCCACTACCGGTGCCTGTCAGCCTCTGTGAATTTGCCTCTCATCTTATTTTCTGACAAAGTGATTTAATGGCAGTAAGGCTACTTGGGATATTCCCAAAAGCTTTTCTGTGCTTGTGTGATGGAGTCTGGCACACAAGGACAAGTGGTCCATATGTGTAGCCATGTTTGTAATCCTAGGGCCAGGGACACCTGAATGAGAAATAGGTAAGTGAATCACAAAACATGCAAGTCAAAGTCTAAATGAAAGATTACTCGGCAAGTAAAAAATATACAATGTCGAGCATTACCAGGGGATCCAGAATCTAACCAGAGGTTTCTGTCCTGAGTCTACGAACACCAAACCATTTCCAAAGACGTAGCAGTTATGAAGGGAGAATTTGTTTTCCTGCCTAGCTGCTCCTTTGGCAGTCCACCACAGGCGCCCCTCCAGCTGGAACCTGAGGCTGTGTCTCTCTAACGTTAACCGTAGCTCTGGCGTGATGGAGGGGTCAGAGGACCCTTGCTACAGCCAGCCCTTCCCTTGGCAGCCCCTTTGCAACCCCGCCCTAAGTAGGCCCATAGGCTTCATGTCTCTCTAACTATAAATAAGCTGAGGTTTGTAATGAGAAAGTAGTGTTTTTGCTAAGAGAAGGGGAAAAAACCTGCCAATTCAAAGTTTGAGGAGGTTAAGCAATTTTTTTGCCAGCAGGTTTCCAACTGAGTGTTTTAACTCCTTCAGCTTATTTTCTTTGTCAGCTACAGGCAGTGCACTCAGTTTTCTTTCAAGCTGGGTTGTTATATGAGAAGATCCTGTTTAAATATACGGTGTAGAGAGTTCCCTGGGGTCTCAAGCTGCTTTTTCTGATTCCATGCTCTCACATGTCTTCTTCTGGTGCCTTATGATTCATGTATAAACTCATCTACATCAAGCAGAATGCTGCAAGGAACAGTAAAAACTTTTTTTGGCATAAAGCAGTCAGAGTGAGTCAGCTGTGCAACTGTGGACAGGATCAGTGACAGCCCATGTGATAATTGCATACTGTAGTTAAGCAGAGGCAAAGAGGATGATGCATTAGTTCTTGTTGTGTTAGTTGTTCCCTCCTGAGACTGTTATTTTTGTGGGGTGGAGTGGAGAGATATTGGAAAGGTTGGCGATATATCTGCTGCCAAGTTTCAATAAAGTGACTACCAGCTGCCATCATCAAAGCAGCTACCGGATGTTGATCCCCTAATCCTGGCTGAACTCAACAGCAATAAAGGCAGTTATATTTTGTCTGCAGGACTATAGTTAGAAAAAAGTACAGTCAGAATCGCTAGATTCGGATCTAAGGAATGCAGTGTTTATTTGGACGAATCTTCAAAAGCCACAACAAGGTACTGCACCAAAGCCACAATGCTGGGCTGCCAGATTTTGGCATTCAGGACAGTGATAAAAATAAAAGAGCTCTGTCTTGCTTCTCTGCCATGCATTCTTGCTATTTCTTCAAGCAAACAAGGAGTCAGAACACAGTGAATACATGTACAAACAAAGTAAGCTGTGTTCAGTGTTCAGCAATGCTTATTGAGTAGTTTTGAGCATAGAGCCCATGGTAATGAATGGAAAACTTTGATCAGGACATCTGTGGCCTGCCTAAATCATTTCATTGGATCTGTAATTCTGCCAGGAGTACCATTCCATGGCCCTATTAACCAGGGATATTGGAGCCTTTCTTTATTGCATACATTCTCCAAGCACATTCATGAAGTAGGAGTCATCAATTTTTATTGGATAGAAAGCTCCAAAATGGCTTACTCAAGGACATCTGAACCCTTACGTTTATCCTTCACAGTTATCCTGCTTCAGTGGAAAAAAAAGTTTAATGAGTCTATGAAGGCTGAGAAAATGAATGTTGAGAGCATTGAGTCAATTGAGGCTGGACCTCATTTCTAGCAAACGTACTCTCATTTCCAGCTAAACTGTACTTAACTACAGAAGCAAATAGTTTGGGAGCTTTTTATCTATAGATTGCAGTCATGGCAATTCTGTGATTCCAACCTGTTTTCTCTATGTTGCTCATCAGTGTGTGGTTATCCAGGGGAATAGTCAGTTTCTGGAGGATGATAATTTCTTCCTCTCTTCCCTGTGTATTAGAGGTACGAGGAGTCTTTTTAAAAGGCTGTGAGCATCATAATAACTGCCAGCCCAAGAACCATGAATGCACTGCTGCCCTGTAGGTGGCCGCTATAGATGTACTGAATTTTCACTTTAATTCTTGTCCCTTTTGCTTTGTTTTCAAATATTCTGTTTTACTAGTCATACTTGATTGATAAAGCACTGTCTGAAATAATCCCAAAGGGGCTGTTAGTCTGGTCTGGTCATACCCCCAGCCCCAGCAGTGACATGTTGTCGAAACAAAGTTGTTCTCCTGCCTTTTCAGTTCTGTTTTGACTTTGCTCTGTAATAAAGAGAGCATGGTCATGGTACATTAAAGAACTGGGTAAGAGCAACGTATACATTACCATTACACTGCTTCTAGCTAAAGCTCCAGAACTAATATAGTGGAGAAAGCTGGCTAAGAATTTACTGACAGTTTTCTTTTGCCATAAGTTTAGCATTAGGAAAAGAATCCAGAACAGCTGAAATGGCATAGCCTTTGGCTGAGTAAAAAATAGACACATTTATAATATCAGAGAAGACTTAGGAAAATATCCCATCTGGATTTTGAAAAATAAGGAGGGAATAGAGTAAAACAATTGCATTTCTGTTTGTATTTGCCCTAGGAAGTAGCCCACTTGGAAGAAATATTTAAGAATGTGAATGATTGAGAGATTGTTTCTTAGAGGCAGCAGGTATAAGATAAAAGACTGAAATTCCTTTGAGTTATAATTGCTGGTTAACAACAGGATTTTTAGGTAATTATTTCTACCCACAATGCAAAAGAATTTTAATGTATATTGTTTTATGTGGAGAAGTTTTTAGAATTCACCTTTTTCTATATTTACTTTGTAATAAAGAAAGGCCATGGTATAATGGAAAAATACCTAGGAGCAAATTTTTCTTTAATTACAATTCCAACAATAAAAAATGGAGAGCATTTTCTTACAAAAATAAGGTTTTCTATGTAAATGTTCGTTCTATTAATAGCATTAAATACAATAGCAAGAATCCATCTTCCTGTAAACTCAGTAAACACTGAGTGTACTGTTAAGAAGCAAGTGTAATTATTAACCTAAAAATATAATTCAGGATTTTTGTACTATGCAGTGATTTATACACTTTATATTTAACTTGTGACATAAAATATGCACGATATATATGGACCTAATCCAAAACTCAAATCTGAAAAAAGTGAGCTCTTTGTCTGAGTTTGTTGTACTTCTAAATTTTGTATTTTGATTCTTTGGTTCTAGATACCAATATGAAATTACTCAGTATCTGTTCTTTCAGAAGCAGTAAGGATGCTGAAATCCTGCTATCACAACATTGCTAAATAACCATTCTTTTCAGGTCCTACAGTGCTATAAGCATCATAAACTGCTAGCAAAAGCAGACTTCTTAATAGCTGCCACTATTCATCCTTTTACTTAATGTGATTTAATGACTTTTGTTTGATGACACGTTCAAATAAAGTAGTGGTCCCTTTTTAAATGTAAATGCTGATTTTATCTATGGTTTATTTTTATTGTACTTTTCATAAATGTACTGCTGATATGCATTAGAATAGAAGAAAATATTTTAGGAACACTTGGTTTCATCCTAAACATTATTGAGGTAATAAGTGACTATAATACACTGATAACCATCAAAATTCTACATGTAGCAGAGATCTGGCTGTGCCTGGCTCCATAACTCTCAGCTCCAAATGCACACACAACTGCAGTGTCCTTAAAGCATTGTTTCCGTCTGCTGCTGTCATAGGAATTGATTACTGCCCAGATCTCTCCATACTATCAGGGTAAAAGTCGGAGTAATTCTGCTCAAGGCCATAACTTTAACTGAGTGCAGTGTTTATGGAACATACTTGCCCACGGGCCGCACTCAGAAGATTCTGAATTAATTAATGATTAATTAGTATCTGTGTGTCCTGGTTGCTCATACGACAAGATGGTGAGGACAGGATTTTGTGAGAAACAGAGACAGGGCTGTGCTTGGACAAACTTTGTTTAGGATGTTGATCACTCAGCCTGAGTGCAGTCATTGTTCCAGCTTGTTTTATGGGCTGGCCCAGTCCAGTTATAGAGCAGAATTAGATATTCCTGTTTATCGTATAAGCTAGAGTCATGTTTTAGTTTAGAGAAAACTCTTTTGTTATTTTTCACTGATAAAGTTATATTTGATGTGGAATCATGGGCTTATTTTGAAGATGTGATGACAACGGTTATTCTGTGTCACTGTTGGAAGAGGAGAAATGTACTCTTTCAGTTAATAACCCTTAGTTTTTTAATCTGTGCATATTGCAAACATTCTATTCTTGTTTAATGTTATTTTAGTTTTTTCAATGCGTGTTTATCTTCAAAATAAATGTTAGCTAGATATGGCTCCAGAGAAAGTTAGCAAACATACATTTATTCACAGAACTTCCGTTTCAGAACAGACCTTAAGAGCTATCATTAGTAAAATATACTGCACTGAAAATTTTATAATCTCCGTTTTCTCATCCTTCTGCTCAAAAACCTGGGAATGAGAAGTTTTTTTAATAAAGAATAAATTATAGCTATAAGCACTAGAAAGAAAACATACGTTTAAGATAGAGTTTTCTTTTGGTGGACCCATAATAAAGTACATAGGGACAGAGAGGCCAATAAACCCTGTAGATTTCTGTAGCTTAAACTGGCCCCGTATTTAACTTTACATTACTGCTTAGAAATCAAGTTCTAAAAAGCCGTAACAGTGGCTACTGTTCTTTCCCTTAGGGTCTGAACAAGGAAATCCAATGTTTTCTGGTCAGCAGTAGAAATTCCACTTTGTAATCTGACACTCTTCGTTCCTCTTCTCTCAAAGGCAGTAAACCAAAAATTAAAGGCAGAACAGATTTTCAAATCGTGTAGCGTTTGTAAATCCTCACGCACCTTTAATGATTTGTTGGCATGTACGAACTGAAAGCGTCATGACCTGGCCTTTCTCTTGTCAGTTCCTGCTCTCGTCACGTCGTCTAATTATGCGTGTTTCACTAAGAATTCATGCTTTTGCATTTCTCTGATTTCAGCTGTATTGTTCCAAATCCATGAGGAATAAAAAGAGTCATAGAAAAGCCAAGATCTTCTTATTAGGAGGCTGATATAGCTACATTGTAGCCAACTGAGCTATGCTGATTCATAACAATAAGTACTATGCAGTTATTGGGAAGATATTAGTCCTTTTTTTTCCTATTTTTTGATATCTGAGCTCTAGCAAGCATGTGGCAGTGGCATGCTTCTGCATATTTATGTAGTGGTAACAATTGGATCTTTTCATGCTCAGAGCGAGTAACTGAACTCTAGTCAGTCTGTAATTTCTTTCTGACAGACTCATTATTTCTCTGCCAATTATATGGTTATGGTTATGGGCAGCTGTACAATTTAAAAAAAGACAATTTTTCTGTAAGCACAAGTGTGCCTGTTCAAGCACAGTTCTGTCCTAACAGCGCATAACCCTGCTCATCCGATGACCATGGCTGCATTTGTTGTACAACATGGTTGTAACATCGGAATAAAGCAAGCATCTTGCCATACAGTTTTACTTGCTGCTGTTGTTTCTGTTAATTCATCTTTCTGCCATGAATATGTTTTTTTACAATAGTCATTGCAAAGTCTGTGGACTCTGGACTAAGAAAGTTATCCAGTTGATTTGGCTCCTTGTTCTCATATAGGATTTGTTCAAGTTCATGCTGATGTCAGCATGCCCTCTGACTTCATTGGAAGATCTCAGTGCTATTTGAAAAAAAAAAATATTTGCAACCATGGTACAAGCTGCAAACTCAGTTGGAACTGTATAAACTTCTGTAAGACTTGTTTGTAGTAGGGACAAATGTAGTAAGGAGAGCAGTTAGGAAATCTCTGCTTTTCTCTGTGCTTTCAGTGTATGTGCTGCGCTTTATCTGTATATGTTGACCTTCCTTAGTCACTCCTGTGACTTGTCTCTTAGAGGTGCTTTTGAAGAGAGATGTATTTTTGGAACATTTCTTAAAACTGTGATATTCACTAGACTGGCATAAGAAGTTCTGAGAAGTCCACTCCTGCAGCTAGTGCAAATTTCTTGGGGAAATCATAGGGAGGATTTGGTATATTTTACACCGTGAGTTTGAGTACATCCCTACAGTTGACACCTCTGGTGTATGACATTGAGCTTGGATCCATATCCAAACTATTATTGTAAATCAGAAAAATAAAAGCCTGTACATTTCTGTATGTTTACTGTAAGGTTGCAACAGTAAATTTCAGCACAATGACTTTATTCTAATAGGAAATGATGTGGATATCGTTCATTGTCTCTCTTATCAGCATCTGAAGTTTATGCATTGCCTACAAAGCAGAGAGAAGGCATTGGCTATTTCTACACCCTGTTCTTCATAGGTCCAACATCTTAGACTTTCTGCACCACCATCTGAAATCAGCTGCTGGGAGGAAGGAACTCTGGCAATAGCATTCAGGAAGTGCAGTCTCAGGCTCTGCACTCTGTTAATTAGAAGTCTGAAACTCATGTTAATTGTGATTAATGTTCCTTGCTATTTTGCTAGCTTTTTCCTTGTGGGAAGACATCACAGAAAGCTGAAATATTTTCAAATAACTATTGATAGTAATGATTTTCTTAAAAAAAAAAAAAAAAGTTATTTCGAAATCCGTTAATGAGAGATTAGGAATAAAACTCTCATCAGAGAATGTGTCATTTAACGACACTTGATGAACATAACTGCACCTAACTGTTGTAGTTACTCCTTTTTCCCACACTGTTGTTTAATTTTTTTAAACTTCAAAGTCTCCTCTTGATTGATGCACAGATATTTTTACAATGTCTTTGTTATGTACTGCAATCAGACAAGTGCTAATCCCCTTGAGGAATCTGGCAGGACTGTGGGAATCTTCCAGCCATAATTGTATCTCTATCGTAAATGTGATGATATTGGCAACTTCAGCTGAGTTGACAGAATGTGCTGTTGCTGAGGGTGAATTATATCAACTTTCTCTACTGACCTGCAAGTCTAAGGGTCACTCATTTATGCATTCTTCACTGTCTCTGGTAAGGGTTTTTTTGATGCTGTTATGGAATATGTTAGAGACAATAACGCCTGCTGTATTTGAACAAAGAAAGACTGTAATCAGAGAAAACTAAAAGGAAAAAAACAACAGGAAATCCTAATTACATAGTTAAATAAAATTACTACCATAATGAATTATAATCAGTGAAACTGAATTTTAATGGTGTACTAATGGGGTAAAAAAGACATCTTTCATTTTTACTAGTTTGAACATTATGGGGAGAATAAAGCAATGTAAAGATGCTGAATGTAGATCCACTTACTGTAAAACTCTGTTACCCAAAGACTTTGATTTATTTGTTTGATTATTTAGAAGTTACTTTAGCTGAACACTTTAATATGTTTGTTTTTCTTTAACATGCCTAAATGTGTAACCTCCTCATATTTATTCAGTTTTTGGATTTCTGCCTCAAGCCATGATTATCACTTGTTCAAATACTGGCACAGACCATCCATTTCTCTGGTAATAAATATGGTTTCCATAAGTATAGGGGAAAAAGCTTGATTTTTATTCTTGTGAGTTACTCCACTGATCTTCTTTCTTTGTATTTACATGAGAAAAATATAAGGTACCCATCATTCGAAGTATCTAACAGACCCATGACTTGTTATTCACTGGATTTTTTTTTTATGACCAAACCATGAAGAAAAAAATAAGGATTGCTATTTAGTTGTTGCTTTTGGTTTTTTAAAGAGGGAGTGATTAATTTAGTCTGATTTGAATAGCACTAATGGAGCTTCAGGGCCATTATAATAATTTAATTAATGCGAAAACAGGAGATAAAACGGCACTTTGTTTTACTGCATATGCCCTATCTGGGCTTCCTGAAGTCCACTTGGCCTGCAGTCAGTTTCAGAAAGACCATATTTTGGCTGTGAGTCAAATGTTTTGATTGAAATCAGATAGCCAAAACCACAAGAATCTTAACTTGTTAGAAATGGTGACTGTTCCAAAAACATGAATCCAGAAGATTGGCATATACGCAAGAAGTAGAGAACATACATAAAAGCTCCTGAAGTACCCTTAGCTTAGGTTTTTATTAATTTTGCTGCTATTATATCATTGGGAAACCACGTGCACTTCGCCATGCAAGGCTGGTTTTCTTTGTTGGCTGTTCCAAAGCCAGAATATGTATATTCTGTATATTAACTGTGATTTCAGTCCAAATTTTAACTGTCTAGCTATTGGTCAGAAACTGCTTGATGGAGACATTTCATAATCACCTTGCACCTCTCCTTTATTTCTGCAGCGCTCGGAATGACTATTTGTACTAACTGCATCCTGAACATACTGTGAATTCCCAGACAGAACATGATGCATCACTCCATCAGAGCAAAGAGGGCTAAATTATAGTTAAAGTTTTCTTCTGTAAAGTTTTCTCCAAGTGCTGTCTCAATAATTTGTAACCAAGTCTGACTTGCAGGAAAGATCATCAACTGCATTTATTTTGATGTGAGAATAGGACTTGTGCTTACTTGTCATTCAGTGACTTTGCAAATGTACCTACCACTTTCTCATGTAACCTGCCCTTGACTACCAAATAAGAAAAATCTAGGAAAAAACTCGTAAGCTGAAATTGGTCATTTTGTTAAAACTGACTCACCTAGCAAAACCCCATATTTAAAGGTTTCCATGGGATAGTTAACCAGCTTTATTACTGTGTGGTGGCCACTACAGTATTATTTTGTGAACTACTGCTGATGTACTATATAATTGTTGTATTTGGCTATGATGCCAAGCTCTAAGGTGTCGGTGATAGCGAAGTACGATCTTATACATTGAAATTGCAATTTTTTTTATTTTGGTTTTGGAAGTTGGAATTTTCTTTTTTCACTCTTTATGGATTTTTGGTAGTGCAGGAAAAGCATGCACTAATGACTATGCAACATACTCTTCATCAATGTATGCCTTATTTTTCTCTTTAATTAATTTCTTCCTTTCTCTTTCCTCTTATCTTTAGTAGCCCTATGATTATCATTATTAACAATGTTCACTTTTAATCAGTTGTGGTATTTTAATTCTCATGTCTTATTTCTTTTTTCCTTATTATTTTCATGATTGCAGTGTCCTTGCAATATCAGTATCATCTCCAGCTAAATGCCAATATTTTGTTTACAAGCTACTATTTTGATTCCGTCTTATCTGTCCAAATAGGGAAAGCATGAATTGCTAGGAATCACTGTAGTGTTTCATTACTATTATCTCCAGTTAATAATTTGCATTTTTGTTTTAATGTAGATCATTCATCACATCTTAAAAAGCTAATTTAATTCTTTTAGAGATGAAAATCATAAAAATGCGATTTAAAGTTTCCTACTTACAACATAGTTAAAGATTAGGCATAACTTAGCATGTGAGAGAATCTTTGAGAAATAAAAGGCTGTTGTTGTGCTTCTAAGTGTGTGATCCAAGACATCCGTCTTTAATAAGGACAGATACTGTGGAAACAAGTTTTATACTGCAGTCAAACAGGACTGTAAGAGGGGAGTAAGATTATTTGATTGTTTCACAGAGACAAGGCAATTGACTCATCAGAAGACAGGGCTGTCACTGAGCATACACAAATACAAACCAGTGACATAGAAGAGAAATTTACATACCTTGTAGCTGGAGTACTTACAGGGTAGGTAACTTTAAGGGTTGCGAAAAAACTTATCATTTTCCATGAGTGCCATCAACCTATATTAAGGGATTCGAATTCTGAGTTTTGGTAATGTGGCACGTGGAATCCTGACTTCAAGATCGCAGCAAATCTCTCACACTAACATACACAGATATGCACCTGAAGGGTAAATAAGCAATAAGGTGAAAGGAAGTGTTAAAAAAATGCCAGTCTTCAGTTTAAAGGAAAGCTAAGGGTAGTGAGAAATACGTATTTTAGCCTAGGGCTAGATCCCTAAAGAATTTTAGCAGCCTGTAGTCCAGAATCCTCAACCTGTAGACCAGCAATAGCTCATATTTAGGTCTCATGTATTTATATTGAGGCTGATTTTCACATTCTTTTACAGTTGATATAGAAATGCCATATCAGACAATTGATATGGTTCAATTCATGTTCAATTCAGGTTACAGTGAATAATTGAAGAAAGATAATGTTCCCTATAGGGAAATACCATAAATACTAATTACAGGCTCCTTCAGCAAGGTTTTCTTAGTCATTAAATTTATTTTTGAAGTTTGTTTTATGGAGCTTTCTGGTCAACACAATTCATTATTGCTAAAATCTAGTAAGATCAGTTACGTGGAATTTAAAACCAAAACACTGAATGAACATTTTGTGGCTTAGTGATACATACAAGCTATTATTAAGTGGAAATACAAAGTCAGAGTGTTACTTTACAGAAACGACATTTTTTTACGAAAAGGCACAATATGTTCAAAGAAACTTCATGTAGCACCATGCTCTTTCTGAAGACACTTCAGTGTGTTATGTAAAAAATAAGGGTTTATTGCATTACTCTGGTTTTACACTATTATCCAAAAAAGAATTTAATACTCTGTCGTTAAGAGCTTCAGGTACTGAAATGATTGTAAGTGTGCTGACACAAATTTGGGGCTTTTTAATAGACTCGTGTTCAATCTCTCTAAACAGGCGCTGAGGTTACATGTTTTCTTCTAAATAGGGCAAAATTAACAAATCTGTTTGCTAGTTTTAAGCCAATAGTTGTTCAGTCTTCATAGTTTGTTCAGCATATGTTCTTTGAAAGCATCGAATGTTTAGGCTGACCTAAGTTCAGTATTGTACGTGGCAGTGAACATTGAAATCTCGTTTCTAAAGTGCTGGAGTTTTTAAAGTATCATAGTTAAAGCTCTTAGTATTTCTTACATGAATTTTTTTCTTCTTAAATTAAGAACACGTGGCCACGTCCTGGAAGTTAACATTATAATACTCTGTAGTTTGCCCGGTTTCAAGGAAGTTGCTATATTGTAACTGATAGTGTGTAATTGTGTTAGTGATCGGCAGAAAAAAGCCCCGGGGTGTCAGTGTGCAGGCTGTATCAAAAAGTACACTATTCAGTCTTAAAAACATTTTCTCAATTTACAAATCTTCTCTTTTAGCAAGATCCAGGTTCCCCCAAGTCGTACAGACGCTGTATGTGATCCTCCACATTAAAAGATCGTCCCCAAATTGATGTCAGGATGTACCGTGCATATCTTTTGTTCTTTGGAAGACACATGCAGTTGTGTGCCCCCAGGCTGCTTAGGACATCTGAATCTCTTTAATCTGACACATGTCAGATTAGTGCTCTTGTGAGGCCGTAAACATGAACATGATGTAACCCTACGAGATGTGTTAGCACTGTTGCAGGCTTTTTTGAGAAAGAGTATGTCTGACCTGTAGTGTTATAATTTTAAATTCACATTTGATGGGTGTTGCAGGTATTCTACAGCTAAAACTGTCTCCAGCTGGTTTTGTTTTGTAATTCGTTTTTTTTTGGTTTTGGTGGTGGGTGGGGAGTTTTTTTGTTTTTTTGCTTTTTTAATTGTATGGGCTAATTGCTAATTGATATGCTGACTGCCTTCTGGAAAAATTAAATACATTCTCTTAATAAAGATGTTGTACAATATGTCCTCCAAAGCTTAGGGTTTTTTTCTAATCTTGAGTGTATTAGAACAGTTTGTGGCAAGGTCCAAGCAGATGTGAAAAGCTCAGGAAGCTTCTCAGGAAGCTCAAATTTAAACACAGAACAAATCCTTTTGTATTTTGTTTTTGCCTTTAATTTATTTTCAGAGTTCTGGACTAACCAAAATGTATAGTGTTGGCAAAAGTGCTCAACTGCATGCTTTCCAATTTGGCTTTATAATCAGTAATCCTCAAAACAAAAATTAAATGCTTCTGAGAGAGAAACAAGGATCAAGGTTGAAAGTGTGATTCAAGACAATATGGCTAACCATATACATGTAAATGAGAATTCCATCCTTCTTTTACACAGTCTGGAAATAGAAAGCTGTTAGATTGGGCCTATTATGTAATTTGATTTTGGAGATGGATGTGATCATTTCATATTATCCATATTCAAAAGTAGGAAGAGTTTCAGTACATTTGTGACAGGAGCAGGAAAGGAATACAGTGAAACTAGAGCCACATGAGACAAGACAGGGAAAGGATTTCAAAAACATCCTAAAGTACTGTATTACAGATGCCTGACAAGTAAAGTCGAGGATAGACTACTAACTCAGACTCCTGCGATGGAAAGCATATCTTGTGTAAGAACAGTTTTTATTAGAGTGCAAGGTGTGGAAATGGGATAGTCTACACGACAAACAAAGGGGAATCCAACAAAAACCAAAACAAAGTGAAGGGAATTCCCAAAAAAAACAATATGCATCATTGTTTGTTCCTTCTTTTCCATCCTGGCAATGCCATGGTTAGTGTGTATAATCCTGAGCATCCAGATATGCTAGGAATCTACTTGTATCCTTGAATGTGGGGAATGTGTGGAAATTAGCTCAAAACCAGCACAAACTGCCAGCAGGAGTAGTTGATGTCTGTAAGTGCTCTGATTTGTGCTGATCCAGTTCTCACTGACATGCCTCATGGTGCTTGAGGAAACTTTAGTTTAATTATGGCTGAATTATTGCCTAGGCAGTATTGGGATGCCCATTTTAATTTTGAAAAATGTTTCAAGCAGTTATTCTAGAACTGGGAATATGAAGTAAGAAGACTGTTTCACTGAATTTCTTTGGATAGTTTGGGTGAATCTTTCCAACTCTTAAGCAATTTCTTCAAGTTTTAAATTGCTTTGAAAAACTTGGCAGTGTTACATTACAGTCTTTGAGATTTTCCTATCTCTAATGATGTTACCAATGAAAGAAACATATTAAATAAATAATTTTGAGATATATAATTCCTAGAAATAGCACTAGGCTATTTCCTTTTATAATTTGTAACACAGGCAATAGAGCTGTAGGATATTTTGGGAAAAGTCCTAGAAAATGTCTCATCTGTAATAAATAAGCTAGTAGTTGAAGAAGGTATCTGAGTTGCTTTTTTTTAACTCAATATATGAGTTGATAGAGTAATTTCGAATATTATATGCATAGTAGCCTGCCTGCTCAGTCATTTAATTGTGTATGTTTTCTCTTAGCACTCCTTAGGACATGAAGCAAGATTTTAAGACATTAGAAGATATACAGATTAGCATAGGTGGTTATTAATGTGGAAATTTCAATAGATGAATATCATATTTAAAACCCAGCCTCTTTAATTATTTATACCTAATGGATGTCTTGATTTGTTCAGTAGAAAGGATATTGTTAATTTAAATTCCCATTAATTACTGCCTCAAAGTACACTTTAAAATATTCACTGTCCTAGATCCCCAAATTATGGGAAAGGAGATAGAACAGCTGCTACTGCTGTTGTGTCAGGCAACATTTATTTGGCTAGACAGCTTTTTTTTTTCATAATACTTACAATAATATGTGATTCAAAAATACAGATTAGACACAGTGATAAATCTGGATCACTTCAGTGAACCTGGGTGTCTGCATTCAATTACAGCCTTCTTAAAATACAGTGGTGAATTCCTCTGTTGCACCACACTGGCGGAGTCCCAAATTAGTTTAACAATTAGTGTCCGCAAAACACCAAGCTTAATTCAGAGCTGGAATCCGAGACCTCAGAATACTCAACCAAGGTCAACAGATACCTCCTGACACCCACCAAAGGGCTTTGTCTCTTATCACGTTGCCTTCTTTTTAATAGTCTTCGACTGTGAGATACTGTTTTAAGTGACCTTATTTTTTTCAATTTGTTTTTATTTTGATGAATTTATGCTGCTGCCTTGCATTGGTTTGTAGGTCTCTAAGAGTGTTTTCTTCATCTCTTTCCCATGGAAACTTAAGCAGCTCTGTCCTTTGTCCCCTTCACTTATTCTTAGTATCAAAATAATCTGCAGGTTATTAAACCAGTTTTCCTGAGTCACTCTAGACTTCCTTCTCCTGTAGAGATTAAAAATATCAAGATATCTCTCTGGACTTATTGGAATTAAGCCATCAATTCAAATTCAGTATGGTATAAGAGATCCAGATCTTTCCTTCCGAACCTTCTTCCCATTTCCTTACTCTTTGCAGAGAGAAGCATCTCCGTGCTTTCTGCTACTCAGCACTGATCTCTCCCTAGATCACCACATGCAGATAGTCTAGATACTGTGCATTGATTCTGTACGTAACAAGTTTGAGACAGTAATTTTTCTGTTTATCCATGGCTAAAACTCTCACATAAACTTTATTTGGGGTATGAACTCTAAAATTCTTTTTTTTTCTGAAATCTGTCAATACAATATAGTACTGCTGTTATCCACTCAGGATGCTCTTGCACCTTTTTTTATTATCTACCACATAAGGTGCTAATTTTGAATGACCTTTGCAGCTTAACTGCAGCCTCTTCTCATTTCTCATTTGTTTCTGAAGTGCCCATTATGAACAGATGGGTTTCCCCATTCTTCAAATGTCTTTTTTTTTTCATCCTTACTGTCACTGGCTATGCAGTAGAAGGATCAGGTTGTTTTCTGTAACACCATATACTCGTTTACACCAGAGAAACGAACTACTGAAAAATAAAATGTCATAACTAAGTGCTTACAGGAACTGAGATTTCTGAAGCTGCAAACAAAAACAAGCATTACTTGAGACAGACACATTTTCTTGGAGATTTATTTCAGCTGATGTTTTACATCTTACTTTTATTTGAGGTAGAAGAACAAAAAAGCCCACAATAAAATAACACCCGTGTCCTCACTCAATTCCCTCTGACTTTTCCAGAGTTGAGTCCTCCCTTTTATATATTTCCCACCATCTTCTGTCTCTTTAACTCCTCTTTTTCCATTTTTGTTGGAGTTCTTGGGACAAGTTCCAAATGTAGCATTTTTTTAACATTATTTTACTCCAAAAGAAATTCTTCCCTGTGTGTTTCTATAGCCGGACAATTCATTTCAATAGAATATTGAGATTTATTCCATTTTTCTATAGTGAGAAGATTTTGGAACAGCAGCAACTTTAAAAAAAAAAGAACAACAACAGAAAGAAACAGAAAAGTAAATACCATGAGGGAACAGATCTAATATGAATATATCTGAAGCTTAAAAATTTGAGATTGATTTGCTGTTTAGTCTCTTCTAATTGCAGTAGGTATACATGATATTCCCTGTGTTCAATTTTAGCTTTTTGTAGGTACCATAAAGTCATTTTTGTATCTTCTCCAATATTTTTAATAGTTTCCAGTGACTATTCACAGACTAAGTGAGAACTTCATTTTGAGCCAAACAGTGTCTGTTCTTCTTTCCAACCTGTATGTTATTTGCTAGTTATTTGGATGTCACAGTCTCTTTGGTTGTATTGTCTGCTATCCTGTTTTGTCTGCCCTGTCTGTAGTCTATTCTTACAACCTTCAGAAAATGTTTTCTGGGCCACATCCAAGCCTGTATTTGTTCAGGTGAACTTCAGGAAATTTCAGGGGGAAAATAATCCTTCATTCTAACAGTCCATGGAGAATTTAAATCGATCAGTCAAAATGAGGTCAGGTAGTACTATTTGGGGTATAAGTAAACCAATATTTAGGGAGGAAAACTGTCTAAACAGATGAATGCCTATGAAGTTAATACTTGGAAAGATCTATGAGCAAGAGGAAAAAACAGTATATCATCTTTTCCATCTCATATATTACTTAATCCAAAGTGTGCTTGTTTGACATCTGTTTCCTGTTTGGATAATGTGTATGTGCTAAGTTCTGGTGATGAGTTATTTGTTTGTGCAGTTGGGCTTCAGATAAGCAAAATAAAAATGTTTAAAGCTGCACATCAAAGCCAATATTAGTTAGCATTAAAACCTTACTGCTTCAATAGAAGGAAATACCAAGTTCCTCACACCAATTCCAAATAGATAAGAAGTTCAACTTAAGAAAATTATATGCTATGCTTCAATCTGTCTAGGTCCCAATCCTTGGCCTTCAGGGCTGAATCAGGGGATTTCAGAGTTCTGCTTCCTAGCTCCTACCAAAGGTAGGAAAAGCCAGCCTGCTTGTGGCTGTTTTTCTAAGATGCAGACTCCTTTAGCTCCACAACCTGATGCACTGAGCTTGCCACATGAGTTTCTGCATCCAGGGTAGTATGGTAAAAAGTACCTGTAACAATATGTGCTGAGGACCAGACAGAATCCAATGGGGTCAGACTGTTCTATGGGTTATCATTTGCTTATTATCAGGTGTCACCATTTCCATTAATAATTCCAATGGCTAAACCTGCACTGCTTGATAGCAGCACTGTGTAATTGTTCCTACTGTGTATTTTTAAATAGCAAACAATTTCTAAACAGTTAATGGAGGAGGAAGAAGAGGTTACTGCTGCCACTAGCTCCAGTAGTGCAGCAACCATCACAACATCACTGTTTATCCAATATCTTAATTGCTGTGCAACTTATATGTGATTTGGATGCACATGGGTGTCTAGGTTTAAAAGCAGACTTCATAAATGAAGATACGGATGCTTTAATAATTATTTCCTTTCATTCTGGGTAAGCTTTGCTGAATCAATTAGCATTTCACTTATCATTTTAAAAATTAATAGATGACCAGTTAGAAAACTGATATTTGCTACATGCATTCTTGCAATGCAGATTTTATACTTTTTGGTTTCACATTATTGATGGACTATCATGGTTCTTACACATGGAGCATTTATCTGTTTCAGAAAGCACTGATCCAAAAGTAGCAGACTCATGTGTTATGGATACTAGCTCAAAGTCACTCCAAAACTGGAATGCTCAAGGTGCATAGCATTTTGAAAACTAATAGGACTATTATACTAGTTTTGTGTTATTGAATAATGTTGTCACATCACTATTTGTGTGAAGTCTCTTGGGTTAAAATATTCTTTAAATGGTGCTTATTTTTGGACAGACCTATTGTATATTAAGTAGCTGCTCTCAGAGGTCAGAGAGAGCTCAGCTTTACAAATACACCCTTATTTTGTAGAAAATGAATTTTCAGAGTCTTTAAAGGAAACAAACACAAATATGTCTAATGAAACTTTTTTTAGAACATTTCATTTGATGACTTTTCCAGAAAGAGGAAAACTAATGTAAGGATACAAGTTTGGACAATAACCAGACATAGGAACATCATTCTTGGGGTTTTGTGCTTCTTTTGAATTCCTCAGCCTATGTACTTGGGAAAACATTAACTGACTTTTGGTTTTCTGAGCAGTGGACTCCAAATAAAAAAGATCTACCAGCTGGGTCCAGTCAGATGGAATGTGCTTTTGCACAGTTGAAGAATTTGGAGTCCCAGCAGTCAGCAGGACCAGCCTGCACTGATCCCTCTGTATCATCACAGTGAAAAGGTAATTCAGACCAAAGTCATAGCTTCAAGTAAAAGCAGTGTCTGTGAAAGATATCATTCTGATAGGTGTGAAAAGAGAACTCCTTACTTTTTCACAGGAGGAGAACAGCTTTAGCTGCAGCAAATTAAGTTTTGCACTGGTATAGCACTTCATTTATGTCTGTGAGATGCCCAGAGTGATTTATTTTATTGACTCACTTAGCAGCTGGTTTTATCTATTGCAACAGCCAGTTCCAATCTAGCAAATGAAGTTGACACTGAGATGAGATGTATGAAGTTAGACACCTGTCATCCACTTGCAACGATAAGCATACTGCACAGGGGTGCAACAGCAGGGGATAGCAGAGGCATGTAGAGACATATCCAAGCCTAAACCTTAATTTTCTCTGCAGATGCTTTGTATGAGTATCACTGCTTGTAGATACGTATGTGCTTAGCACTAGACATCTGAAGATATTTGTAAAATTACAAAGTTCTGGAAAACCCTGGGTCATCAGTTTGAAAGTGATGTTAGTTTGAGTGTTAAAGTGTTAACTGTGGTTTGAAAGGGAGACTGGTGGGAAATTATTTGTTCTAAGGGGAAAAGGTTTGAAAAGAAAACCATTGCAGGCAATTTTTTAGACGTTTTCTTGCAATGTAAATTGTATTTCAGAAGAGAAAGAAGAGACTAAGAGGAATGTTTGGAGACCTTCAGTGCATCCACCATGGCTAGGTCCAGTGGAGCAGACTGACTGTGATGCGAAGTGCAGTGGGCAGGACCGGGGGTCTGACACCGCCAGTCGTGCATCCCAGCGCCCGTTCTCGGCCGGCAGCGTCGGAGGGGATAGAACGAGAAGCCTTGGTTATTCAAACGCCAGGGTGGCAGGGCAGAGGTTATTCCGACTGTTCCCAGAGCCTGTCCCCGCAGCTGTGACGCTGACCGCGGCCGCGCACCCGTGCCCGCGGTGCCTCCCTCCCCTCGCTCGCCTCCCGCCCGGCCCCGCTCCGGGCGCTTCCCCGCGGCCGGCGGTGTGAGAGCGGGGCACGTCAGTGTGAGGGGGCCGGTCCTGGGCAGGGCAGGGCGGCCGCGTCCCGTCCCTCCCCGCCCCTCGGCGCGGCTCCTTCCCTCCCTCCGGCTGGGGGTGGCCGGGTCGGCGCTCACAGGGATCCAGTTCCTTCCCTCTCGGTGCATGGTCGCGGCGGGAGCCGAGTAGGGCGAGCCCGGCGGGGCGCGGGCCGGAGGCGGCG
>VZRE01014706.1:28651-75753 GCA_013396775.1 Cephalopterus ornatus
GGAACGGCGGGGCGGCGGGGGCGCCCCCGGCCGGCTTCGTGCGGGACGGGGAGCGCGGGGAGCGGGAGCCGCGCTGCCCCCGGCCGGCACACCTGCAGCCTCTTCCGTGGGGGCACGGGCGGGGGCTTCTCGTTTTTCCGCGGGCTGCCGTGGAGAGCGAGCGTTCGAAGATCACCGCGGCGCCTTCACACCTCCGACGTGTTCTTGTTCTCACTTCCCCTCGCCTTTCTGGGCCCACTTCTGGAGGGAGGGATGTGTGTGTCTGCGAGGGTGTTTTGTTTCTTAGGGCCCTTCAGGGAAGGGCAAGAAGTAGGTGGCACAGGTCACCAGTGCAAGTTTATTGGCAGTTTAGGCGTCACTTCAAAGGAACGCAATGCTGAGATTGGATCCCGTAATTCAGAAGTCGTGGGTGCGTTGGAGCAACATCAAGTAAAACACCAGAGCTGGCAGTGCTGTGTCCAGACAAGTGCATGTGCTGCCAGTACCTGGTGGCAGAGCATCTGGGTTGCACCGTAGTAATAAGTTTACACCAAGCCAGCAGTAAGCAAACGAGACACTATGAGCATGTGCATCCTAATCAGAGATGTTATTAAGAATAACTGATCACAATTACAAAGCTCTAGCTGATCTCATCCAGAAGAAAATATTATGTATGTTAACTAAAAGTTTTGGCTTTCTTAGGGAAACATTCTTCAGCACCATTACAAATACCTTAATGAAGATGTCTGCTTGATCACAGTCCTACAGTGGGTTCTGGCTGTGCAAGTTCACACCTGCAAGGAGTCCTGTTGTATTCGTGGGTTTGCTTTGGTCGTAGAAACCTCAGTGCTGTAATTCACAGAGGCCTAAATTTATGCTGTGCACAAGGAGTGGCTAATTAGGAAGCGTCACGGACACAGAAATAAATGTTCAGTTTTATTTTTCTGAGTGAAACACTCTATGGAAATATAATCCAAATTAATCTAAGGCACCTTCTGGAGTATTTTCTCCATGTTCACGCATTGTTAGATGCAGGATGTAGACAGACTGTTTGGGCAGTTAATGAGAGGGTTTTATCTCAGACACAGTTTCATGGAACCAATTCCTTGATTGTTTCATTGAATATGATGGTTGCAGCCACTCCAGTTTTAATCATATCACTGCTTTCTTCACAGGATTTCTTTGTGTGGGTCAATAGAGTAGTTTTAATCAGTATGTGGGAAATTGCCCACTTAATCTTTTTTTTTAGTTAAACATCTGTTTTTATTAAGCATTCTGGGAAATGCTTGCGTGATGATGTACCCACATGTCAGGCAAGTAGCAGTAGTGTGTCATCTGCTTTTACAAATATAAATCTCTGGGAGTGGATGCAGCATTTTGGTATAAGAATGTTATAGTACTTTTGTTACCTCCTTAGTCAAAGCATATTCGTCCACGTCTTCTAAGTCACTCTGGATTGTGCTAGGCTGGTAGGTTTGGATCAGGGGTACTTCTGGCACGGGCTGAAAGGAAGTCCATGATTGCTGTGATCTTTTTTCATGTTCTGTCTTATAGCAGTGAAAATTGCTTGTGGTGTTTTGTAACACAGTGGGACAATGACATATTAAGTGCTACGTATTATGGCATCAGCAGGACCTGGTTGAGCTGCAGGTGACTGTGTAGTTGATACCAGACAAGAAATCCAGTGTTTTATTTTGCATATCGTGTAGACATTGATGTTTAAATAATAATTACATGAAAAGGAGGATTCATTATTTTCCTGAGTGTTGTGAAGAACAGAATTATTGTTCATTGAAGTTTGTATTTCCAGAAGCTTCTACGCTGTTAGACATTCAGTACTGGTTGAAGGGCTCCCCAGTAAAAGAGAAGAGGTGGTTGCGACAAGGGGACTGTTGAACACAGGATGGCAGCTCCTATCTGATGAAAGATTTCTGATTATCCACTGCCAGCAAAAAAAAGTTTCTAGGAATTTCACCCTCAGCGTCTTAAAACCAACTTGTTACAAGAGCAAAAAGAAAGAGTCTCCTCATGTAGGACTAGCCCCTGGTGAAGCTTGAAGTGGGAGGGTGAGGCACTGCTCCACTGTCCCTCACTGTCCTTGCATCCTACCCACAGGCACAAGCACACACAGCTCATCCTGTGGGTGACTCTTTGCACCATCCAGCCTGTGGGTAGGAGAGCAATAATCGTCTTCTGAACTGCTGGTGGCAATGAGAGAAGTCCTTTTATGTCCCCATTCGTTCCTTCCCTCCCCTTGAGCAAGGGCTTTCTATGTCTTCCTATTTGCTGCTTTCCTCTGTGTTTTCTGTGCCTCCCTTCTCCCACAACCAGTTTCCATTTCTCTGCTTTCTGCCTAGGGATATATTATTTGGGGTGTCAGCATTTTTAGCTCATTTAGCAACAAGTGTAGAGGTGGCAAGCAGCTGGAAGGTGTTACTGGCTCTCGGAGCTTTTTTTGATGAGGCAATTGCTGATGCGATCATAGTTGACAAGTCTGTTAAAATAATGCAAAAGACTTTTGCTTAGATTATTCCTTCTGGGTTTTCAGCTTTCAGAAAATTGACAGATTTCTCCTGGGTTGTGGAGATCTGCCCTGGAAATGTGGAACTAACAGGATGTATTTTTCCAAAATCATTGTCCTATATACACATGAACTGGAATTAAGCTGAATGTAGGGCATCCATAAAGCCCAGATGAAAAAAATAGTGTTGTCTTATAAAATTGCTGGTGTATTCTGATCAGATACTCTGAAAGCTGTCTGAACAAGTTCTATTATTTTACTTTTAAACAGTCTTCTAAGTAAAGTGATATTTTAATGTTATACTGCTGAAAGTAGTTGATGCATTTTGAAAAATAATGCTAATTTGCGAACTTAATTTCCTATTTAATTACTTTTGTTTCTCCTTATGTTTAGACTTTAGGAAGTCACAGGTAAGTATTTCAATGTCAGTTAATCGGAGAATAATCACTTTTCCTAGAAATATTTTGCTAAAAGATATTTTTGTGGAACGTAATTCCAAAGAAAACAAAGTCCACAATAAAAAAGTAATTGAATTTTAAATTTGCTGCAATGACAAGCAGATGACTGCAAATGTACCTAATTTGTGTGAGTGGATCAGGAATATGTGTGAAATTCTGAACTATGGCAATACATGTAGCAATTGGGCAGTTATATTTTCCATGACTGCATCACAGCAGAAGATGGAGACCATTGTGCTGTTACACAATCGATAGGATACAGTTTCTGATTCACTGTATGTAATTAAAAAAAATAAATAAATCATGGTCTGTAGCTAAATATTAATTTTTCCAGTCTTCCTTGTCTTTTGGTTCTTGTAATCATACTGTCATTTTCAGCTTGGAGCTACATAGTCAAGTTAGATGTGGGCTCTTCAAAGGAGAATCTAGAATATTTAAGACGTCGCTGTATGAGGAGAATGCTGCAGCGATTTGTTTCTTAAAATATTTCTTATGTATTTTGCTTTAGATGTTGTTGGTTGGGGTTTTCTTTGAGGATTTCTCTGAGACCCATGGTGAAAACATGACAACTAAATGACAAACTACAAGAATGAAATATAATGAAAAGAGGAAAAAAAATGTCTTGGAGAGAGTGTCATTTCCTGTTGCAAACAGTCAGAGTACTATAACAAATGAACCCAGACACTCAAAGAAGACTTACTTTAAGCTGATTTTCAAGTATTTTCATTTTCACCTTTAGCAGCTTCTAGTGCTCAGAAACGATTAATGAAACAATGTTGCTGAAGCAGCTGTACAGCCTCCCTTGTTGTTGGTGTCAGTGCTCTACTTCAAAATTCTTTGTCTTAATATTGTCTCATTATCTTGAAGACTGTGAAGGTATTGTTAGATTCATGTGTTCTACATGGTATCTAACATCTTACTGGTGTAAATGTCTTGGATTTGAATTTACACACACACACAGAGAATTAGTTTGAGAGTTCACTAATTGATCTTCATGTTTGCTGACACTTGACACTGTGTATGTTGTACGCCTTCTCTCATACACAATTTCTGACAATTCACCAATAGGTATTAATGCTGTCACTCTATTCCAGATGAATAGCAGTAAATTTTCTAGATAAAATTATAGGATAGTCTTTAATATTACAATTGTTACTTTCACTAAAGTTTGACTGTAAGTTGTTGGCCTTTTCATTTTGCAGAATTCTTTCTGAGCCCAAGTAGGCTTTTCTGTAATACTGCTTTAGGAAAAAATCTTGTCAATTTCTTGCTAATACAAATGGTCAACATGATAATTGTAGCAATTATAGCCAGGGCCTGATCTGAACTTTGTTAAAAAGCTTTATTAAAAGATGTACAGTTCTTAAATCAGTTTATTTTGCGTAGTGTGTCTTCTTAGGGTGGATGAGACTTTGGGTAGCTGTGACAGAACTGTTTTGGTTCAGCTTCCAAGCATAATCCCTTAAACCTGTTTGGAAAGAATCACCTGTGAAGTGGGAGGATAAATTCAGTCTCTGTATCTATTTGATCTTCTGCCGAGATTGCAAGAAGAGTGCCAGTTGGTGCCATCTGTGTTTATAGATTTTGCAACAGTATTCACTGGGAGATTATCTGAAAGCCAAATCAGTTTACATAGGTCAGTGAATTGCAGCTTGCAGGGCTTGTGTCTGGGATCACTGTAAACAGGTTTTTCAGCCGTTTCATTGAACTTTCGTTGGTCAAAACCTGACCTCATCACTAAAGTGCATGATGGTGATAGTGCACAGTGGTGATAGTGCACCAGTTTTATACTTTGGCAAACACATTTGAGAAAAACCTTATTTTAATGGGTAAGTACTCTTGTTTTTTTTCTTAGCAGTATTAGTGCATATTGCTTAGATACATCCTATGCAAGTAGTAGTTTTGAGGAGGGAAGGCTGTACTGAAAATACTTTCATACATAGGGGTGGTGTTTTTTTCGTAAATCTTTAGTAAGTCATATATAAACAGTGCTGTAAATATAGTTACTGTTCCTGCAATTAAAGTACCTGTAAAAGAGAGGGTGCTGCAGATAAGAGAACAGTTTGTCATATATTAGAAGTTTACTGATGTTCTGCTTTCAGCTGGGTTAGAGTTAATTTCCTTCCTGGTAGCTGGTGTCATGCTCTGTTTTGGGTTTAGTGTGAGACTAATGTTGATAATGCACTGATGTTTTAGTTGTTGCTAAGCAGTGCTTACACCAAGTCAAGGACTTTTTAGCTTCTCAAGCTCTCCCAGCAAGTAGACTGGGGGGTGCACAAGAAACTGGGAGGGGACATAACTGGGACAGCTGACCCCAACTGACCACAGGGATATTCCATACCATGTGGCAATGTGCTCAGCATGTAAAGCTGGGGGAAGAAGAAGAAGGAGAGGGAATGATTGCAGTGATGGCATTTGTCTTCCCAGTTGTGATGGAGACCTGCTTTCCTGGAAATGGATGAACTCTGGCCTGCCTGTGGAAAGCAGTGAATGAATTCCTTGTTTTGCTTTGCTTGCATGAGTGGCTTTTGCTTTACCTATTAAAGTGTCTGTATGTCAACCAGTGAGTTCTCTCACTTTTAGTCTTCTGATTCTCTTGCCCATCTCATGGAGGGGGAGTGAGTAAGTGGCAGTCATGACACTAAAGCAAGATTTGTAGAGAATTTCTCGAGAGTTCTTGAGTATAAGGAATTTTAGCATCTTTCTGCACAACTGTTTAGTACTGATAATATGTATTGAAATATAAGTATTGGAGGGTATCTCATGCAAATCCTCTAGTTCTCACAGCCTTCTAAAAAGCTTATTTCACGGTAAGTATACGTGACCATCATGATAATTTTAGCAATTG
The DNA here is from genome assembly GCA_013396775.1 of Cephalopterus ornatus. Lineage (NCBI taxonomy): Eukaryota > Metazoa > Chordata > Aves > Passeriformes > Cotingidae > Cephalopterus > Cephalopterus ornatus. The sequence continues at coordinate 34,458 of VZRE01014706.1, forward strand.
TAACTTGATTTCAGAACAGACACCTGATAAAACCTGAATGTCATTTTGCCCAAGCAAGTCCTAGTAATTTAAAGTTTACAAGAAAATTTCAAATATAAATTCTAGTCTAAATATGGTCACATAGTCGTTTATTTTACATGTTCGGAATAATAACATTTTATATTTATTCATATTTGTGGTATTGCTTCTGTACTTTTAGAAAATTATTTTAACTTGTAAGTTCAACATTAAGTGGTGGGACAAATTAGGCATAATAATAAAAGTTTCATGCATTCTTATGTCTCTTCTCTCTCTCTCTGCACTGATTTTTCTCAGGCTAGTGTTCCTCTTGTATGGTTTACCTTTGAGGAGTTAACAAAGATCTCATTTTTCTCTGGTTTAGGTTTTCTTTAAGCTACTAATAGACATAGTACATGACAGCTGGCATGCAAGATGTTCCACAGACTGCCCAGCTGATTGCTCTGCTGAGATGGTAGATAATTTAGCAGAGGTATCCAGTTTGCAGAAATGTGCATGAGGTTTGTGTTGCATATACATGTTTATTCAATCATTAGTCATGATCATGACTGCATAAAATCAGTGTAATTACCTTCAACCAATCTTTACATCTAAGTGACCCAGACCGCATTCCATGACAGCCCTGACAGCTTGAATTAGAGCTTGCCTTTTATCGCGGCCAGATTTGGAGTACACAAATATCCAGCCTTTCTTGAGCTTGGTTAGTGCAGGAATGATACATGTTAATGTGAAAAAGTGAAAGTTCAGTAGAAAGCAGAGCCTTAGAAATACTCTAATTTATTGGTATTTGACCAGCTCATATCGGCAGAGTTTACTTCAATTTTCTGTTGCCCGCTGCGTGCATTGCACAGTAGGTAAACGATCTATTGCTGTAAGAGTGTATTGGAAGTGTCTCACATGTACGTGTGCACTGTCCTCTGCATAGTATGCCTCTGCTTCCAAGCCAGATTTGAAGCAAGGTCAGAGAATAGAAGTCCACATTTTCAGCACAGTGTCTCCAGCTCTTGGCTGCTGGTCTCCCATTCTTTCCACAGGCTTCTTGGAGTTGGGCAGGGAAAGGATCTAAACGAAAAATTTGTCTGAGCAGGTTGTAACCCAGTTTTTTTCAAGGCAACCCTGTACTTCTCTTTAACCTCCACTTTTATTTTATTGTTGTTAAATAAGTGAAAAGAAGGTCCCAAAAAGATCATAAAAATATAGGATTGAGGAGACCTTATGCAGTCATCTAGTCTCTTCTTCTACGTCAGGTTAGGATCTTCCATATAATTTGTGACTTATTCTGAGGACTCAACGGTCTGCCTTACATCATCATGCCATGAGGAAATTTTCTTTTCATGTTATCCGATTCACACCTTTCCTGTTGCAATTTAACATCACAACTGCCCATCCTACATCTGTCTTGGACACAGAAAGTAGTTGTTTTTCTTCTCACACTCTGTCTTATTAACTGCCATAGCCTCCTGTTTCTCATCCCACAGATGCTGGTTCTCGTGCACCAGTTATGTTTGTTGCTTTTCTTTGAGTTACCTTTCATTACTTCACGTCTATTTTTTGTTAGTCCAAGTTAAGACTGTGTTCCCCTTAAGGCTTTAGTGATGTTGAATAAAACAGCATAGGATCCTCTTCATACTTACTGACAGGATGAGGATGTTTTTTGTGACTCTTTTTCATGGTCAGGCAGTGATCCATCGGATCCTCATCCAAGGACTCTTTTCTAAGACATTACTCTCACTGATCACTTTGTAGCTGTCTATTTCTGCCTAACTGTAGCATCTTGCACATGTTTTTACTGAAAATGGCATTGTTTTTTCAGGTAATTCTTCCAGTTTGTCATTTTGAGCTCTCATATTTTTCTCCAGTAAATAAGCTACCTTTTCTAGACTAGCATTGCCTGGTTATATAGTAGGTTACTTTATCACATCATACAGACCCTGAAAATACTGAACAAACATTCTTCAGAAATTTTACCTGAAAAAAGGGACAAATTTTTAAATAAGTCTCTTTTTTTTTTTTTTTCCTGTAAAGGGAAGAAAATGTAGAGGAGAGAAAATTTTAAGAGAAAGTATTTTCTGTGCAGTGTAAGTGATTTAAATTAGCAATGTGTATTGAAGAATCTGTGGTAAGAAAAAATCACCCTATTCGTGGTTGTCTTGTGGCCTGGGCAAAGCAATTCATGTCACTTGTAATGCTCAGTGGGAAACTTTCTTTCTCCTCCTGTCTTTCTATTAATTTGCAGGTGATGGAGGTAAATATTTTCACAAGAATCTCTTGGCCTTCATAATTGACTATTTTTTGCAACATTAATAGTAGTTCATTGTATAATGAAAATTGGAAAATGCACTTTCAGGGGTAGTAGGTGTACTTAAAAAGGTACAAGTTGCATGTGAAAGAGAAAGACAGAAAGGTCAAATTCTGGCAGAAATGAGTGGCCGTAAGAACTTGGGTTAGAAAAGAATCTGGGGAGTAAGTCAGTGAGCGGAAAGTCTGCTACAGAGAGCCAGCAGATAAGTGAAGAGTACAGGGAAGGGGAAGGCAAGGCACTGGCAAGGACAGCCAGAGATGCATTAACACCTTCCTTACAAAGAACACTTAAATTGCTGAGTAGAAGAGACAACTGGGGATGCAATGATAGTTCTATAAAAACACGAATGGCATGGCGAGGGGCTTTGGGATCAATTGTTCATTTTCTCTCCCAGCACAAGAACTAATGAGCATGAAAATCTAGCAGATCTAACAGGTGTTGGATTTGGAATAGCAAAAAGAGGAGTTTTGTCATGCATATATATTAAGTTGTGTAACTCCACAGGATGTTGTGGATACTGAAAATCTATACTGATTCAAAGTGAGACTGGACAAAGTGAGTGGAAAAAAAGAGTCTGTAGGGGATTATTAAATACATAAGCATGACCTCTGGCTTTGAAAGTTCCCAAGCTGCAAATTATTGGAGACGAGTGCATTTGGGGAAAGTATGACTAAATGCTTACGCTATTCTTATGCTCTTCCCCAGACATCTGCTTTTTGCTGCTTTTGGAGACAGAGGTACTGGGTAGAAGATTTGACCTGGCATAATTTTAGATTTGTCTTTTTAAGTTGTAAAAACTCAAGACACATTTTCCTGTGAGTTAGCAGCTCAGGGTAGCATCTGCAAATCTTGTACTTTTTAGACCAAAAGCCTCCGATCCATTTTCCATATAATTTAAGACAGAAGTACTTTTTTAATAAAACACAAAGATTACCAGGAACATTTGTCTCCTGCCAGTTGGCGTCAACTGCAAATTATGTTTCATTTCAGTCATGCTAAACTGCCAGATGAGATAATACGTATTGTCTCATTTAGGCAATCTAAGCAGCTATGTCTGTAATCCCAACTTGGCTTTTCTGATTTATTTTCTCCTACGTGTGTGTGAAATTGAATTAATAGAAAAGTTTTTTTGTTTCTCTGCCCATCTGCCTCCTACTATAGATGCATTTTAACTGCTTACATGAGCACAAGCTACACGAGTGCATCCCTCCAGAGTTAGAGAAAAGACTCAAAGCTCTTAGATCTCCAATGAGGACAGCACAGTATAGAGGGAAGAGGATGCTGTGTTACTTCTTACCCTATAGGCACTGATTTACTGGCTTGAGTTAGAATGTGGATGTAATGATATGTCTTTAGGGTACTAGTCAGCAGATCAAAAACCCATAACCACACATGTAAACATAACTTTTCATCCCCAGCTTTACTGTTTACCTTATACTAGTGGGTGTTCTGCTCTGTCAGATGTTGTTCATGTCTCTATGACTCTGACAATGCCTGAGCAGGTATTGTTTATATTTCTTCAGCTGGTATGAAGTCAGCATGAATGCAGCATCCTGTGCTCATGCAAACTTAAACGTAATTGTGTCTGCACCTGCTTAGGCATAGATTTGCATGGTGGTCATACTAAATGATAATGTACCAAATGGTAATCTGGCATTAATGAAGACACTGCCATGTGTTGCACGTGCCCTCTTTGCTTTTCTGTCATGTATTAATACATTTAACATACTTCTGCTGGTTTTCCAAAGTGACTGTGGGGGTTAAATGAACAATGTCTTTCTCTCCAGACTCTTATCAGTGGGCTTCTTCATGTCTTACCCCCTAAGTGTTTCGTCTCTTCTTGTAATGCCAAATAAACAGTTGTATGCTCCTTTTCTCACTGGTTTGAGGCATGAGGGAGTACGATTTTGACTGGAGGTGGAAAGCCTGTGCAGTGATTATAGTGCCAGTGAGAGATTTTTGTACCAGGTGTTAGACTGTTCTATGTTATCAGTGCTTGAGTGCCCAGATTTATCCTGTGCTGCTGCAGTGGCATCTGGGTTAAAGAGGCAAGGATTGTGCAGTTTAGGAAGTTCCTTCCTGAGCCCCTGTAGTCTGTTCCTGTGTCTGCTGCTGGTGTAGATGGATCATACTCCGAAGAATTTGCTTCACAAAGCAGAGTGGGCTTTATTGAAGTGTGTGGCTTTGGAGGTGGGGAATGAAAGGCAACATTTGGGTTTGTGTAGGTGAGACTATTGAATTTTCTTGTAAATAACTGTGAGTGCTGTTTTGTTATTGTTGGGATGTTTGTATATAGTAACTACTTTGATCTCTACACACAGATTGAAAGTTGATTCATGTTACTACAGCAGAGTTGCTTTGTGATTACCTCAAGAATGGACTCTAGAAAAACCCAGAAGTGTTCTTGTTTTCAAATATTATCATCCGATACCTGCAAATATTTGAACTGATAGTGTATTTGCATATAGCAAATAGAATTCTCTTCTCTAAAGGTTTATTAAATCTGTGCCAAATGCAATTAGTCATAGTCAACAGCATCACAGCTGAGTATTTTGGAACTGATAAGGCAAGTTAACTTTGCTGTTTAGACAGTAAAGTTGTCCAGCTCTTCTCTTGGACTAAAACGCCTCTCCTGTATGGACAGGGGAAGATTCATCTGTGCCTTTAACTAATTATACTCAGAAGTGTATCAGGTAACATGAAGCTAATCTTTAGATATCTAACTGCCTTTTAGCTGAAGAATAATGTAAGGTTCTTTGCTAGAGATTCAGGGAATATATCTGAGGGACTCATACTTAAGATATGATCTGTGAAGACAGTAAAAAAAAAAATCTTTTTAGTGGTTTTTCTTCATTAAACCTTTTGCTATTGAGTTGTGCTGCAAAAGAAAGAAAAGAAAAATAGCCTTATTTCTATCAATCAATTGATTGATTAACCATTGACCTCAGATATTTATGATCATGATTCTTCTTCTAAGACTGTACTTTTTAGAAGAAAGCTAATAATAACAAGCATATCTGACAAAGTTGTCAGACACTATTTTATTCTCCATTCTATATTATACAATACTTAAGGAAGTCTGAAATTGTCTTAAATGCACATGAAGTTCTAGTGTAATAAAAAATAATTTAATAACCGATTAGCAAATCTTCGAAGTTTTTCATGATGAATCCATACCTATAGTCATAGAATTCTCTCCTAAGGGATAGTCTACATTTGCAGGCTTCACTTTCCATTCATCCTTGCAGTTCTGACTAAGTAGAATGTATTATTTTATTGATTACTTTTTTTTTTGTCAGTGAGAATGAAGTGTTCAGATTTGCCTTAAACAAGCCAGATAATTTGAAAAACAAATATCTCTCTTTCCAATGTACTTTCATTTACTGAAAGTCTGAACAGAGGCTGATCAAAATGAATGCTATCGTTACTCGAGTTTTTCTGTGTCTGATAATGTGAAAGGTTATTAAATTAATAGTTAATTAAAATCCAGTACCTCAGACTTGTGACTGTCTGGGCTGAGGCATCATTTATCAGCTTAAGAGAGCAAGCAGTGTGTGTGTAGCCATCTTTGCAAATATGTGTAACATATTCCACACTGTCTCTAAAGTCCTCAGATATTATAGCCCATATGAGGAAGACATTGGTCTGATAATTGAGGAATGGACAATTACAGTCCACAATGTAGAGTGAAGCAGTCTGCAGTCTGGGAGGAAAAAATTACCTGCTTCTTGTTTTTGGTCTGACTTAGACCATTAAGTGTTCCTCTTCAGTCAAATTCTCAGAAATATAAAGTTTCTTTTTTAGAAAACAGTGTTTTGTTTTTAATGTTAGTTTCCTGTAGTTTTCTGCACAGCCTCAGAAGCTCAGGACATCACTATGGATCTTATTTAGAGAGGAAGCAGGTATGGTCAAGCATTTGTTTTTTCTAAAGGAATAGCAATTTGGAAGAATAACAAAAAAGCATTACATGAGATAGTAGCAAATAAGCACTGGCTTAATATTCAGAGATGTATACAGTCCTGTGCATGGACATTGTCATCATAAAGAGAGGAGAAGGCAGATGGTTCAAGTGACAGTTGCAATGGTGGATGCAACGGCTCAGCAAACTCCAAAGTCTGGGCTCTTACTGGCAAAACCCACAGATCTCTCACCCCAACAGCTTCTCTTTGTGAGCTTGCTTGCTCAGGGCAGGGATCTTGATTTTGCTTGAGAGAAGCAAAGAACGTATCTCTTAATTTGTGTTTGTCGCATTACCCAATGATAGAAATAGTTTGTCTGCTGGTCTTGCAGTGAAGCTAGTGTCCTGCTTAAAGAATAACAGCTACGTCCACCTACCAGTTCAGTCTGCTGTTCACAACTGGCAGCTTGCTAAAGTCTCTTTGCTGTACACTGCTGTTCTGTTTTTGCATATGACTACTGTTCTGGTTTTGCATATAATTCTAAATTAATTATTTGATCCTGGATGAGTAATATGTCCCAGTAGCTCTGCATTTAAGTAGTTCAAATTGTGCATTTCTGTTGTTTTAACGTGTGCATGCCATTATTCTACTAATGGTTTAGTAATGAAGTAATAGTCTCGGTTTGTGAACCAAAAGAGGAATGAAAATTGCTGTTCAGCATTGTCCTTAGTGAGTAGAGGCTGATTTTAAGCTTTGAATCTCAATTTTTCCATGAACTATGTTTTAGTTGTTTTTATTTTTGTGTGTGTGTTTTCATTTGACTGAGATAAAGTTTTAGAGTGGAAAATGGCTATAGTCAGCATAAGCCTGTCTGTGCTGCAGAAGCTGGATCATTTTTTTCTATTTGGTCCCTCCCCTCCCCCCGCCCTTTTTTCTTCGAAGGTCGCATGCTCTCACACTGGAGTAAGATTCAGGACCTGGTCCCTCCCCCTGGATTATGGCTTTGCTGAGAACCAAGTTTCTGAATGGCTTCTATGTCATCTGTCTTATTTTGAAGATAGGGTACATTTGGTTTTCCGAAAGGGCAGACATACCTAACCTGTCAGCCAGTTGGAGGAGAAGCAACTGTTGAATGAAAAATTCCATATTCCTTCTTCTGTAATGTAACATGATCAGAAAGTAGTTGATTTTCCTTTTCCTTTTGCATGTAGGTTAGGATGTTTGTAATTTGTAGGCTGGCACAAAATGATCCATACCCATTTCTGTGGTTGCTGTCTGGGGTTCGAAGAGCTCTGCAGTTCTGAGGGCCTTTGCATCCTGAAGTTTAAAAAAAATAAATGAAGCAGCCAAAGACTTTCTCTAAAAATGTTTTTTTTTTCTCCTCTTGCATTGGAGTTATTGGGGAGTGTAAGCCGGTGGAGAGGCCTGCAGCTATTCCTGCATTCTTAAATGCCACTGGCATAGCTGGCATTCAGCTTGGCAATGTTAGTAGTTCTTAAGGTGCTGGTAACCATTTGGTGAATGTCTCTCTCTGCTTTTCTAGTCATATGTAAGTGATCTGAGCATTGCCCTGAGTGGGTGAGTTGCTTCATCACTAATATGTGTGACTTTCTGGAGGGAGTGTGTGGTCCAAGAGACCTCACAGATTTCCTGGACGTGGCCCATACTGTAATTGTGTCTGTTATTTATTATATCCTTTCAGAAAGAGAAGATAAACTAGTTTCCCTAATGACTATGTTTTTTCATATGCTTAAATGAGTTTCTGCCTTTAGAGGGGAGATATTTTGGCTCCCTTTCACTTATTTTTCTGTGTGCTAATGTTTTTGCTCAGCTCAGCTGGAAGATTCACCACCTACGCATTGGTTTGTTCCAGCACAAGATAGATAGCTGCTTAAATATTTGAACAGTTAAATTTTTAAACATGTGCACTGTCTGGAAAATATTATAGAAGCAAGTTGTTCTGTGTTGCAGTTTTTATGGTATTTAATATTTATAATAATGTGATTGCTTGTTACGGTGGAAATTTTTGGGTTGCACTTTGAGTCTTGCAAAAACACACAGTCTTAATTTTGTTTGATTGGACGTGAAAAAGGTGTTGTTTGATGATAATTGAAGTGATTTCATAAATAATTTTTAGAACTCACAGTTAGGTCTTTTGCAGAACTGATACATAATTTTTTGGGACAGAAATCAGTGAAGGAAATACCACCAGAGACAGAAATCATGGTATCATCCCTCATTCAGCATCAAGCCTTCCAAATTCAATGAGGAAGAAAGATATTGTATTGGGTTTTATCTTGAAAAGTTATTTGATACTATGCAGCTATGCAGTTTAAATAGAAAATGGGTCTGGGAAACCTAAAAACTGTTAGTATTTAAGGAACCCAGAAAAATACATACGATCTGAGTTTGAGGTAGTAATGAAAAAAGATGAGTTCCAGTTGTCTGCAAAATATTCTGGGGACCAAGAAAGGGAGGAAAGAAAAAGTGGTTCTTTCCTATGTTATAGCACACCTCTTTGTTCTGGAGTGCATTTGCATTTGTTTGAATTGCAAGCATTTCAAGGTTCCTGTTATGAAACAATGTCGATGGAATCAAAGGAATTAAGAAGAAGGTGTCAAAAGGATCAAAGGATTGGTGGGATGATTTATGAGGAAAACAAAACTACTCTTGACGTTTTTGTTAAACAGTGGTGACATGAGGTCAGAAAAGCAAGGTGTTAATAGGATGACATGAAGAAAATGTGGGCTGTGTGTCAGTGTTATTTTGTGTATTGAAATAATTTTCTCTGGAACTGTTTCCTGTCAAATACCAAAAATTGCATTAGTCAGATATGATAAAATTAAATAGGATGCTTTGTTCAGAAAGCAATGCTGTATTGAGCAGTCCTGCATTGACCTAGACAGGGCAGACTGTCTGTTCCCTATCTCCAGTTTCTAAGAACAACTTGTGGGGTTTGTTTTGCTTTTAGATGCACTTTAGCTTCATTGCTGCTAAAGTTCACTCGTTCTTGAACTTGAGTTAGAAGTTGTAATGGAAATATTTGCTGCGTATTGATCTTAGTATGCAGAATCTGTTACACATCTCAGTACTTAGATGTGTAGGTTTGTAGTTAACTCTTTCACTCTCCGTGTCTGGGACATTTTTTGACTTCATGCATTTTAACTGACATGTTTTCCGTTTCTTCCCCTCTTTTTGTTTTTCTGTTTTGCTTCCTGTAATGATGCAATCAAACCTGTCATTCTTGTCTCCTCTCTTGAGGCACATCAGTCATAAGCAGAGAGAGGGCACTGAGTTGGATGAATTGCAAACATCCTGTTCCCATCTTCCTCACTCCTGAGGACTCCACAGTCCTAAAGGCAGCAGGATGTGAATGCTTTGCCATGTGACTGGAGGACACCTGCCAATCATGAATCCAGAGGACATGCCCTACCTGTTAAGTTAACTGGGATTTATATGTTTTGACTGGATGAGCATATGTACCTGCAGTTATTTAGGACTGAATATTTGAGAAGCTGTATGTCTTGCAGTAACCAGAAGGGTGGACACTCCATTTTGTCAAACATCCACCAGACATATTTCCGCAATTCATTTTAGGTGAAGCTCATTTGAAGTCACTATTATCTTAAAAGCGTGGGCAAATACCGGAGGCTTGTGTATTTTGGATAGGGATGGTACAGCTGGTAGAAGACTTCCCAGTCTTTTATGTGGGATGATGTCAAGAGGTGGTTCATGCAGTCATTCACTGGAAACTTTAAGTGTAACCAACAGACAATGAACTACATCAAACAAAACAAGCAAATACGACCACTGCTTTAAACAATAGGGAAATGTTAATACAGATTTTTTTGAACAAGAGAAACAGCTGAGTTATTTCCATTCCCTTTCCAAAACCTCATAACTATATCCCTTCATATGAATTAATGAGTACTACTCACAATGTGCTTCTCAGATAGCTTAGTGACTGACCACATGGTAGTCATACATTCTTCTGGTGTTTCCTGGAGAGGTGGGTTTGGCACACTGCCAGGAAGTGTGGCTTATTAAATTAATTACCTATGGTAAATGCAAATTTTGAAGTTATGAGGCACTTGCTTACTTCATAATTTTAGGCAGCTTTCTGTGATTCTGCCTGCTTTTATTTTATGTTGTGCGTTTACATTTGAAACTTTAAAAAGATGAATGTTGCCCAAAAAATGAACACAGTTAGTTCCTAAAGGCAAAGTTAGTTCATCGCTTTTTACAGTTATTTTTTCATAGTGTTGGTGAACTACTAGGCTTTTTAATTGCATGAATGGTTTGTGTTGGTTGAATTTTGAAGAAGCAACCAAATCCTCAGCTTCCCTGTATTCTGGCATGGCTACTGTTGAGAAAAAGTGCTTTTAAGAAACCTCAGTATTCTGAAAAATAACTGAGGGATATTGTTGTGTGATTAGTAAAACATGTATGGTATCAGTTGGTCTTTCGTTTATAGCAAGGCGTTTGAACATGAATGTTTTATTCTAAAACAGACTCCTGTAGCATTTTTATTTTCCTCTTATAAACAGATGAAGATGCAAAATTAGATTTGAAATTGGAATTTCCTTTGTTTAGACAGGAACAAAACACCACCTTGACTGGTTGGTGCCAGTTTCTTGATACAATTTCAAGTACTGATTTTTATATTGTAAATATGCCTGTTAAAGGGAGCCTATCTGTCTTGTTCCAGCTGAAATGAAGATACTTGCTTCAAAGGTATGCATTTTCACTTTAGTACCTTGAATTTTTTTATCTCCCGTGCCTGGCAATTCCTCAGACCCTGTATTTATTATTCTTTTAGTCAATTAATAAAGCTAATATTGAGCATTTGAGAAAGAAATGAGTGCAGATAATAGGGAAAGGAGAGGGATATTTACTTATAAGATCTATTGCTGTTTTTAAGAAAGCATATGCTGACCTATGTGCTGTGTATGTTAGCGCATTTTTCACGTGCTCTTCATGTGTGTGGTGTTCATTTCCATATTCTGAGCATATGATCCCATTTTGTGGCACTTCTGATTAGCTTTTGGCATCAAGATCACATAAGTCTCCCACATGTGATGGAGAACTCTTGAAATTTTATTCTTTTCCCATCCTGAAACACAAGTTTGCCTTTAGGAGTGTGATCATGGAGCAAGAAATTGTCATACTTAAATTGGTGCTTCTTGTGGATACATCACAGTGTTTTTTTTTTTTTTTAAGATCAGGCTGACTTTGATAGAAGAAGAATTTTCTGAGACTGCATGTCAGCAGCTTTTGTAGAGGGCATCCAGTAAAGGGAGGTGGTCACAAACAGGGCACATTTTCAATCACTTACCAAAGCTTAATTCCATTTATTTATTTAACTTACTTATTCATTTAATGTAGCATTGAAGACATAAATTCCAATTCTTAGAATACAGGTAAGCCTGTATAACAGTTACACCACGAATTGTCTATGATATACTTTCAGGTGTTTTCAGGAGAACTGTAATTGCTAGGGTGATAGGACACAGTTTTAGTTTTGGGGTTTAAAAGACAGATAAAAGGAACTGGAATATGTTAAATAATTCTATGAGCGTTCTATCTACTTCTCTTTCTCTTCAGTAGGGACTACTGTTTAAGGTTGTCTGGAGCTTGTTTCTTTTTAAGGCCGTAATAGTGTTCTTGTTGATGAGAGTTTGGGGGTTTTTTAAAGTTACCTCGGAAGCTGACTGGCATTTAAGAGATGCAATCTTCTTTTCCTTTATAAAACTTGGCTTACTGACTATATAGGAAAATACCAGCATCCTGTTTTAACAGGAACTGATGCTAGAAATTTTAACAACTAGTAATAGCTATAGACAGCCTTTAACTATATATTGATATTTCAAGTTCATATGAATCTGTTGATCTAAAGTGGAAGAAACTTTTCTCAGAGGTGTTGAAAGACAGATGACCCATTTGGAAGTGATGGTGTTGCAATACCATGGATATCTGACTTCAGTTTATAGAGGGGGTAAAAGGAAGTGAATTGAAATGTATGATTTCCACCCATCAAGATTATACAGGATTTATATACTTAGGATCACATAGATGAGAAGAAATTAGTTCTGCATGTGCAGAAATGGAGATGGTAAGCTGGAAATTTGATTAAAAACCCCAATCCAGCATAGCTGTTGTAGTCCCTGTTAAAGCCCTTTTCCAGCAGCAACTGCTCCATGCCAGTGTTCAGTTGTCTAAAAATTCTCAAAGAACATCCAGGCACTTTCTTTATGAATTATTTAAGAGCACAGAATTGCCAGAGGGCCTCTGGGTCCCGAAGTCTGGCCTTCAGCTGCCGGATGCAGCTATACAGTAGATTTTTAATTTTAAGAGCTTTGCAGAGTATCTTGGCTCACCATGACACATATCTCAGAATGCTTCCCAGTGCCACCTATTAAACTTTAGATGTCTGCTCATTTCTAGGATACACAGTGTATCTGTGTTAAATCTGAAATACAAAAAAAGTTTGATTTTTGCATTAATTCTTTAATTCATTAGGGTAGGATAATAACCAGTGTTCTCAGAACTCAGTTTCCTCTTATTTCATGTTACAGGTGACTTCAGTATTTGGACAGTGATAAGGAGTCAGCTACAAATCTTTTTTAGAAGAAGTCAAGACTCTGCCCCATGGGTGTGATTATCCTGATCCCTGTATTGAGGGCTGTTGATTTTTTCCTATAAGGAGCTAATCAAACTGCAGCATTACAGTTGGAGCTTTACTCAATAGGAATGAAATAACTATAAATGAGAGTGCAAAACCAACAAGGATTTTATAATTAGTGTTCAGTATTTGGAAGAGATACTGTAGCTCTTTTCATAGGTCTATAACAAAACGGATTCCAATCCGATTACTCCGTCTGTAACACCATCCTTTAAAATTACCAGAGCTAAAGGAAGTATGTCCAGAAAATTTGGAAAAGCTGAGCAGTAAGTTCTCTGCTCTGTTAATGCTATTTATATCCCCATCCTCACCACTCTTCCTACCAATTTATTGAATTTTTTTCTTCTGGAGAAGTTTCAGAGACCTAGAGTATGACACAAGTGTTCTGTCTCTAGTTTATTAGATAATGTGTGATGAGTTAATGTTGTATGATAGAATTGTGGGCAGGATCTGTGTTTTGTTATGAGCTGCTGGGGAGGAGAGGTTAGGAAGACAGCTGAAGGTACAGATGTGTGAGTGGACTGTGCTGTCAGCCCTGATCAGCTGGAGTGCTGTTGCTGCCTGAGAAGGTAAGAGTAGTTGATGGTGGAGGGCAGTGATATACCAGAAATGGTCGTGGCTCCCATCACCAGTAGTTTCAGCCTGACCTTCTGCATCAAGTTGTGGTAGGTAGCAATATTTTGCTTCTCAGGGAGTGAGTGGGTGCTACCTGAAAGCCACAGTCTTCTTCCTCCAGAGTGCTGGGTGGACTGGATAGAAATGCTGAAAAGCCAGACAGGGGGGGACACTGGGCTGTCTATAATGAGATGTAGGCACTGGAATACGTGTATAAAACTGATACTAACTGTTAACTCTTTGTGGAAAATTCATCTGATGAAATTAACTGAATGTTTTTTTCATGTGAAGTGACAAGTTCAGTTGATGAATAAAGATGTGTAATAGGCTTAGGTGAAGTACTTAACATTTCAACACCCTTCGTGTTCCAAAGTAAATCAAAGCAAAATCAAAGTATCAGTTTTGACCTGGCTGACTGACAGATGTAATGTAACTGTAACTGTGGAGTTGTCGTTGTTTGCCTGGGTTTGCAGATAAGCTGCTAGGTCTTCACTGATCATTTTACTAGTGATGTGAAACAAAAATTCACATTACCCGTGTGAGCCTCTGAAAACTCACAAAACCAGAGATTGCAAGGCCCTAAAGGACCCCTGTGGTCAGGCAGTCTGACTTTCAGGCAGCAGAGGCATTGGAATATTTCTGGATTAATTCTTGTTTAAGCTGCAATATAAAGAGAGCATTCAAAAATTACCAGTGATGGGAAAAAAAAAATGACTCTTTCCCTGCCAATGGCATACAGCAATTAGTGGAATGACAACAGAAAGAGACAGTGATGTAGACATGTTGATAAGCTGAATCTGGTTAATGACAATTCTGAAGTCAGAGTCATCCTGATGGGAAATACAAGTAACTGCTGGGGGTTACTCATGTTATGTGGAGATGTGGCAACTCCGAATAGAGGGTCACAGCAGATAATCAGCTCAGCCTGAGTTCTCAATGTAGCAGGATGTGAGAAAACAACTGTCACCATTCCTGGGTATAAAAATGAGATGCTCTGCGTGGGAGTAGAGATAATATAATTTGGCACTAGTACATTTGCTACTGGAATAACCTGCTAATGTCTATGAACCACAGATGATGTTGACTGTGACCATAGAAGAGCAAGAAAAACCTATATAGTGGACTGAGGTAAGATGTCAGAAAGTTAGGGGCAGTTCTAGAATCAAGATTACACTTTTTTTCTCCCCCAAAAATAAACTGTAATTCAACAATGAATTGTTTCAGGAAAGCCATATGGCTTGGTTATGTGGCAGTCCTTCCTTTCTGGTTCCATAAGGTATGAATCTGGTCCATAGAACTGTAGAATAGTTTGGTTGGAAATAACCTTTAAAGTCATCTAGTCCGAGCCCCCTACAATGGGCTGGGACATTTTCAACTAGATGAAGTTGCTCAGAGCTCTGTCCAACCTGACACTGAACATTTCCTGGGATGGTGCATCCACCACTCTCTGGGCAACATGTCCCAGTGTTTCACCACTCTCATTGTAAAAAACTTCTTCCTTATGTGTAATCTGAATCTGCCCTCTTTTAGTTTAAAGTGATTACCCCTAGTAAATGGGTTTTTTACAAGAGCATGTCACTATATGCCCTTGTAGAAATCCTCCTCCAGCTTTCTTGTAGGCTCCCTTTAGGTACTGGAAGGCTGCTATAAGCTCTCCCTGGAGCCTTCTCTTCTCTAGGCTGAAAAACCCCAACTCTCTCAGCCTGTCCTCACAGGAGAGGTGCTCTGGCCCTCTCACCATTTTTGTGGCCTCCTGAGGACCCATTCCAACAGGTTGATGTCCTTCCTGTCCTGTCCTGTGAGGAACCCCATAGCTGGATGCAGTATTCCAGGTGGGGTATCACGAGAATGGAGTAGAATCACCTCCCTTAACCTGCTGGCCATGCTTCGTTTCTAGTTGTGTGTATTTACATAGAGACTATAAACCAGCGGTTTTCATGTGTCAGATTCTTGGCTTATATGTATACCATACAGTACTTGTGAACCCCTCAAGGAGTTACTCTTTAGGAACTTGTCCTGATTAAAAAAAAAAGAAAAAAAAAAAAGAAAAAAAATGCTGCTGAACTTGGTTGAGCTACAGCACTGTTGTCGTGGCAGTCAGGATCACTTGTGCTTTCTACCTGGCAGTGCTTTCTACCCTGGTTAGCTTGTTGTGGGATAGTCCCTCTTGTAGTGCAGTCACCTACACATCAATGCAGTTATAGACACATTTAGCTGGCCAGATGAACCCTACTAGTGCTTAACCTTGACAGCAACTGGTGGCCTAGGATTTTTACCCCCATCACAAGCTTGAACACTTTTTTGGAGGCGTCTCCTCTGTGAAATAATTCATTCTTGAAGAGCTGAATGTAGTTGAGAATGTCCATAAATCCAAATGATTTCTATAGGTATATTACTCTTCGGCAATAAACCATGGCAGCTGGGGGATTGCATTATTTGTACCTGCAATGTCATATTTCCAGGCTGAAATGCTACATATGTATTTGATTCCTTTAGAAACAAAAAATATCTTCCCAGCTGCAATGTACAACTCCTTCAGACTGAAAGAAAGGTATCTTTTCTTGAGCTTTTGTCATTGTCATTCTACTGTATGTCATGATAAGGTGCTAGTTTTGGCATGATCTCATTAGCTGAACACTTGCCATGTCACCACAGCTCTACTTGAATTTCAAGTCCTTGCTTTCTAGTATGACTTCTGCTGTTTCACACACAAAAAAATAAATCCCATGAATTAAACAAGTAAATAAAATTTTTGTCCTTTTTTTTTGCCCTTCTCAGACAAATTAGTTTAGTTTGAGATCCTTTGTGGTATAGTAAAATAAAACCAAACCTTGATCTGATGAGTGCTTTGAAGAAAATCCTGTGTACTGAGTTATGCTGTGAAATAAAGCCTTCATAATTCACTGATTGAAACATAAACTTCTAGATACACATCTGGATATTTAGTTTAAAAATAAATACTACAATGCTTTATTAGCTGATGTAACCCATTTCAGATGTTAAATTAAAAAAAAAAGAAAAAGCATGCCTTAACAATGTAGATTTACTATTATTTTCCAAAAATTATAGTTCGAAAATGGGATAAAAATGCAAAATTAAGTAAAAATGCTAGAAATATAAAGCTGAACTGTTTTCAGTTCATGTTATGATTTTCCCATGTGAGTGTGCAATGGCTTTTAGCTAATGAGAAAAGGAGTGAATAATCAGTTCTTTCTAGCAATTAACTGATATGCCTGCAGGATGATAATTAAAATGAGTCATGCATGTAAAAGGAAACTGAATCTTTCCCTTGACTCATTTTTCTTCCATAAATTTATTTTCAGAATGACATACAAGTATATTAAGTTATAAAAGTGCTGGGTGCAGCTTCAAAGCAACTCCGTGTTCGAATTGCATGTAGCACTGAAAAATTTGCCACCTGATTCATGCTACTTGATCTTAGAGCCTGCAATGTTTGTAGAGTCAGTAGAGAGAACCAGAGATCTCCAAGGGAATGGTGCAGGTTTCAGAATCAGCCCATGGAAACAGTTGCTGCTTGTTGCCTTCCTGTCTTTGGAGTGGAAGTACCTGGCTGGTTGGTGCTGGTCACCTCTGCCAACATGGGATCCTCTCCTGAGGATGTGTAGGTAAAAGATCCGTGCCTGCTCCATAGTCCTACAGCATATTGGTTAAAGAGGTAACCTCCCTTTGTCTGCCAGTTTGGGTGCTTGCACTGAAAATGAATGGACCTGTATTCACATATTTTTGCAGGCCGGGGACCTGCAGGCAGTCACCGTCTCTGAGTGCTGTGTCCTCACCATCTCAGGTCACAGAATTGCCAGAAGGAGAGGAGTTGGGGGATCTTCCTGTCTTAGTAAAGCTGATCCACTCATTTTGAGAGTAAGAAAGCCAGGAGGAAGGAAAAAATGGTCAAAAGAACCCCATTTTGTGAGACTTTTTAGGTGTTACCTGCAGTTGGGAGTGGGAAGTTACCATTTCTCATCCCTATGCATAGGAGAATGACTGGTTTTAGGTGACTTCTTAAAAATATAAAAAACATAAAATGTCCAGAGAGTCTGGGGAATGTGAAGCATCACATCCATCTCATGATTTAATCAGAATTTCGTGTTGTTACCAGTGACTGCAGATGATGGCTGGTGTTAGGCTTCCAATACAGAAAAAATGCATGTGAAAAGCACCCATGTTTTGGCACCAGTGAAAGCAGCTTTTCAGCCCAACAAAGAACTGCCTGCTGAGCTGTCAGTACCGTGGGGCAGGCTGGCTGCTGCACCGTTGTCTCCTTAGATATGTATTTCAGAAACCAACTTCCTCCCAATTCTAGTTTTAGGCGTCAGCACAAGCAACTTGATGTTTACTTTGCAAACCTAACTATCAACTCTGTTGAAAATTTCACTCACAGTATCATCAGAAAAATGGACTTAACTGCTGTTTGCTAGTATGTTTTGGAAGTATATCGTGTGATGTATCCTTTGTTTATCACTTTGATACATTCTCATATTCAAGGCTTGATTATTTCCTAGGAGCTGAAAACCAGTAAAAATCAGTGGAAGATGTACTACTTGCTATACCTGACTGCTTTTTATTAAAGATCAAAAGCAAATAACCTTGATTCTCTTTAATATGCTAGGATT
Organism: Cephalopterus ornatus; assembly: GCA_013396775.1. Classification (NCBI taxonomy): domain Eukaryota; kingdom Metazoa; phylum Chordata; class Aves; order Passeriformes; family Cotingidae; genus Cephalopterus; species Cephalopterus ornatus. The sequence continues at coordinate 52,605 of VZRE01014706.1, forward strand.
AAAGGTAAAATTCAGCTACTGTTTTGCTTTTGGTGCTTGCTTAAAAATCTTTACTTGGAGCTGGGCTAATGAGCTGCTCAGAAATGGATTTTTTTATTTTTAAGCTTTGCTTTCTAAAATTGGTGTTCCTCTTCTGAAGGAATATAAGAAAAGGCTCTGCTTTCTGTTTCTTGGAAAAATGAGATTTGTCCAGCAGTTGAGTTCAGATGTTTGACCAGGTGAATTTTTCAGAGATCGTTTTTTTTACTAGGTAAGATTTTAAAAACTTTAGTTGAGAAAATTGGTTTAAAATAGTTTCTTGGATCATAAAGAATCAGAAATAGCAAACAACCAGGTTCCTAGTTATAATTAACGTAAATCTTAGAAAAAGTTACTTTGTGTGTGTAAATGTTGCAATTTGCTAGTGGCTATTTTGTTTATTTCCACATCAAAGCAAATGAGCTGCAAATAGGATTTTTTTAAGTAGCTGGCTTATACTTTTTGCACACTGTAAATGTTAATGTTTAAACGCATGGAATCAAGGGGTTAACTTCTCTTTGATTATTCAGACTAGTTAAGTATTTTGCCAATTAAGAAGCAGCGGATTTTATCTGACCCACTGGAGTGGGGTGGGATTTTTAACGCTTAATCATTTATAAGCTATGTTTGATGTAAGGGGCTAATGCTTATTGATTGAACTCTTGGGTTTAACAGATTTTTTTTCTGAAATACAGTGGAATCTAATTTAATGTTGTCAGAGAAGCATTGTGGGGTGTTTTATGTGTTTGTTTTTTTCTTTGCAAAACACTGAAAATACTCAGAAGTTACTGATGCAGTTAACTAAACATCCATGAAACTATGCTTACTAGAGGTACAGGTGGCAGGTGCACACACAGAGAAATGCATATGTCCTGGAAGTGCATTCATTTGATTTAAAGGCAGCTCTTCTGTGGATGGGTCTAAAATTTGAAATATCTTGAAGACTGTTTTGAGTTTTCCTGTATTTATTGAGAATTGAGCTTCACTGTATGCATTGTGTAAGTAGTATACTGGCCACATGAGGATTAATTAAAAGTATGGGCCTGTCAGATTGTATCTGCAACACCTGTGATAGGAGTTTGACATGGAGAGGAGAGCTAGAAGGAAAGGATCAGGTTACATTTTTTTTTATTTAATTTTGTAAGGAGGCTGGTCATATCCAGAAAGAAGGAAAAAGAAACATTTTCCTGGGAAGGTAGGTCTTGCTGTGGCTGGGTTGGAGCAAAGAAGTGGGGCTCTGCTAAACACATACAGAATGTTTTTTTTCTTGAGTGGTTTTTTCTCTTTTATTTAGGGTACTGATCAAATCAAAGGAATATAACTGAAGAATGCCTTCAAGTGAACTAAAATGCCTTCCAAGTGAATTAAAACATCCCTTCATTTGCAAAAGGATCCAGTGCAGATAGGTTTCAGGAAGCTTGATGTAGTCAACAAAGAGCCACTGACCTGTTCCTTGATGAGCTGTGGTCAGTGTTTTGTTCATGGCATGTACGCTGCTGGACTGAATGCAACTTACACTGGTTTTATTAATATGCCTGTTTTTCTGTGCAGTTAACTTCATACATTTTTGCTACTCCTAGAATTACAGGAACCTTTGTGTCTTTTATCACATCTAGCAGAAGAACTATAGGATCTCTTATTACCAGCTTGTGCTAAATTTGTGATAACTAGGTGCTGTTCTTGAAAGCTTGAAAATTCTTTGTTAAAGGGTGGGGTTTTTTGTTAATTTGAGTTGGGTTTTTTTTTCCCCCTAAGATCTCCACCATCTTAAGATATGAGCTGCCAGTTCTCTTACTACAAAAGAAGGATGCAAATGAAATCTTATCTGAAAAAAGATATCTTTATCTAGATTGGAACAGGAGGTTCACAATTTACCTTGTTACCACTAAAAAGATAACCAGTAGTTTTCCATAATGTCCAGCTCTTGATGTTTTTATTAGGAGTCAGTTTAGCTTCAGAGGGTATTCACTATTGCAAGTAATGAAATTTGGGTATCAAGCTTATCCTGACATTATTTTAGCACTCTCTTTTAAGTAGGAGTATTCAGATGGTATGAGGCAAATAATTTTTTTGTTTGCTTTTTTGGTCAATTGACCATTGAAGACTTTCTGCTGATGTTCAAAACAGTGGTGATAGGGCAGACTTTTTTAAGATCACTGTCTCTATATTTAAAAATCACAGGAAGGAGGTGCTGTATCACTTGATGCACTCTTCAAGTGATCGAATGTGTGTTCAGATGTGGTCAGATAAATTAGTTAGTTAACTGATACATAAGTTTAAGACAATTAAATTCCTGTTCTTTAATCAAGCTCATAATTCTAAACCACTTTAAAATACAGGTAGTATTCTGGGAGATCCTGGATGCTTGCATAGTGGAGGTTTGTGTTTTATTGTAACATTAAGTATCCTTTAAAAGGTAGGTCAGTATATCATTAGCAGTTATTATGTTGTACTTTAAAATTAGTTTTCTCAAAATTAGTTTTCTGAAACAAGTGAAGATAGGTGTCAGGCACTAGGCATATTATTCTGTGGAAGAGTTGTGTTTTTTAACTGAACTGTGAAATGTGCATTTGACCCTGAAGTTGGATAATTTTATGCACACATTTGTAAAATATGTCCATTTGCAGTTTACCACACAAAATACTGTGAATATGCCTGTGTAAAATACTTAGGACACACAATGCTAGCATGCCCTGTTACTTAATTTACAGATGTTTTATTTTAATGAAATAGTGGGCTATAAAGAAGAAAATGGGTTTGTTTATGTTAAACGTTTGTACCCTTCAGTCAGTTAAAAGAAACCAGCAAGCTAATAGCATTGTTAGGTAGAGTCTCTCCTAAATCTGAAGGAGTTTCTGTTTATCTTCTGCCATGGCTGAAGAAAGTTTTAGCATGAGGAGTTACCAGGGCTGAGTATTTGTGCAGTACTGCAGTCCTAATAGAAAGCAGAACTGTCTGGAGTAATCAGAAAAAAAAAAAAGTGTGTGGGCCTGACTCTGGTCAAATGATATAAAAAAAAAAATATTACAGAGGAGGCAAATTAAAGGTGTTCTAAGATCCCATGGGTGAGCAGTCTTGGGAGCAACCCAGTGTCTAAATCCCCCAGAACTGAAAGAGGGCATAGATTGGCTCTGCTTCTGAGCAGCCACGCTCTTCCCCTGTCCCAGACTAACTCAAGAGAAAAAGTACCCAGGCTTTTCAATGCAGTGTCGTGTTAGGGTGGCCTGTTGTGCTCTCATGTAAGGGTGGGAAGGAGAGGGGACCGAGTGGTCCTGTGCAAGGCAGAGAGAAGGGAGGGTAGGAGAGGAAGCCCTCTGCCATGTTCTTTTTCAGGTGGCCAAAAAAAAATTCGAACTGGTTTGGCTGCTCCTGAAGCCGCAGCCTTGGGGTTACAGGCAGGCCTCTTTCTTCTAAGAGATGCTTTCATTTTGTGTGCAAAAGGGGCAACTCATCATTTTGATCAAAGGAGGTCAGTGAATACAGGAGACTATAAGATGTATGAGAGTTTTAGGAACAGATTTCAGGCTTGGCTGCCTGTAAGGCCATGACATGAATGATACCACGGAACTGGCCTTGCTCTGCTTCAGATCAAAGCTTTGCAATCTTCTCCCCATTTTACTTCTACTTCCAGATAATTGTGGACAAGCACAGCAGGACACTGTCTGTCTGACACATCTAAATAAATTCTTAATGCGGAGATTCCTGTTCAAAGCATTCCCCCGTTACCCTCCTCAGCGGTTGTGTTTCACAGATGGAAGGAAGCCATTTTGTTTTCACAACTTCTGTTGTTACTGTTTGATTCTCCCCTGGGTATCTCTTTTTCCAGGATTACAGTAGCAGTGTGTTAGTTTTGGAAAGAGTAAAATAAACTGGTCTGTTCCTGGAAATCAAAGTAGTGCTTTATGCAATGAAGAGAGACGTGGTGCTGTGGCCCCTGTACGTAGTACTCTGGATTGAGGAGTGACGGGGAGACGTGGCACTGGCCATGCTGAGTGTTTCCAGGTACAAGGCTATGCCCAAAAAAACATAAATGGAAGACACAGTTGCCAGCAGTGAAGATTTAAGTGATATCACAGAAACAAAGCCTAGCTCCTCCTGATACCTCTTTGCTGTCTTGCAGAGGCAGACTGGTTGAGTTACAGTGGTTGAGTTACTTATCTGGTGGCTCTGGATGTCTCCTGTCTATGTCCTCATCTGCTGTGAGGATCATCCACTTCTACATCTGTTGGCAGTAAAGAGCAATTTCTGTTTGAAGGGATCTTTCTGATTTGGCTGAGGTGAAGGGCATTTGAGGGTCTGCTCCATTTATGTGCCGCTCCCTGAGGTGTTGCACTGCTCCTGCCTGCATGAATAGCCAGCGTGTGCTGGTGAGTACATCTATATTTGTTATGAAAGCTGCTGTTATGCCTGACCTGCAGAGTGATTCTCCTGTTCCAGGGGAATGAGAGTTTCCCGTTGCTTTGTGAACTGTCCATGGACTTCTTGTGTTTACATGAAGGAAGATGGACCAGCGCTTGTGTGACAGTGCTGGCGGACGGAGGAGTTCTCGCAGCTGGGAGGAAATACGTAGCAGTTCATGAGTCCTGCCAGTGGGTTTGTGATCAGTCTCCTTGCATCTGGAAACTAGCAGTAAAAATCCCATTCTGCCAGCCAGTATGTGAGGACAAAGTGGGAACTGCTAGGGTTTTTTTGTGGAATTTTTTTTTGCTTTTAAGGTGTTGTTTTTAATTTTACTTGTCACTTCAGTGATCACCCATAATGGAACAAAAGATAGGACTGAGGGGGTGGCCCTGACACTGTTTTTATACGTTTCTGTCTGGAGAAGTGCTGGCTCTTTGTTTTGTTTAACAAAACTCTCAAGCTTTGCAAATGCACCTTGGCAGAGGGAGTTTCCTGGTGAATAGCAGGCTTCCATCTGGGTTTGTGTGGAATTAAAAGGAGTGTTTTGATGATGCTGAGCTGGGCCCCAGAAAGATGTCAACAAGTGTTGTACGGGTGTATGTAAAATCCAGCAGTTAAATACCGTGTTAAACACGTGAAGTATAACCTTAATGGCTTTTTGTGAAAGTTTGGGCAAGAGTATGATGGTATTATATTGATGATATTAACTCATGCTGGAGAAGTATTCTCTGCCAGGATCCCAGCATTAAATGGTTCCTTAGGGTACAAATTTTATTTCATCCCTGAAGTTTACAGATTGTGACTTCATTTCTTCCAGCACTATATTAAAATGTCTTGCTGTATCTTAAGGTTTACTGAATCTGCACTGGGAGATTTTATTTGAATTTAAGAACTTTCTTAGGAAAAATAATTGTTTCTGTATCATGAAACCATTCTCTATAACTGTCATGGCCATTAACTCTTCTGTATTTATTTCAAAACTGCTTCTCTTTCATTTTAATATTAAGTCCTTTAGGAATTTTCAACCCTGAACAGTTGTACAATTAAAGTAAGGATCTAGTTGTCTGTCAAGTGCTAGTTAAATATTGTGTGCGTTTGTTTTTTGGTCTTGGTCCTTATTTATTGCAGATGTTACCAGTATATCAAATATCTGAGGGAACACAGGAGAATGAGAAAAGCAGAGGTGAAAAGAGCAGATGAAGGAGAGGAATGCTCCTTTATAGTCTACTGTATGTCCACACTGGAACACTCTGCTCTGTTTCCTGGAGAAGCAGACTCTTTCTGACTCTGATCTGCTTCCTGAAAGCACACGTCACCTTCTAATGAATTTGTGGATCTTGATGTAAGGGAAAAAAAAAGAAAGAAAACTTTAATGTTTAACAGAAATTTTATTTTCTTTACAGGATCAACTAAGTCAGCTTAAATAATCTTGCTAAGAAATGGAAATTGACACTGTAGAGTTTGAATTTGCTACTACATAAAATATAGCCTATTTTGCAGATTGAGAAATTAATTGATGTGTGCTTAAAATAATCTGTTATTTAGGAAAGCACCACTTACTGGAAAATACAGGGGTAATGTAGTGTAACAACTTCAGAAAAAGTGGTGATATGCAAGGAAAATGACCAACCATACTAACAGACCTGGATGCATGTGAAATGCAGGTATTTCAGACTTAATTTTCTGTTGTGGCAGGTTTGACCCTTGTTACATTGCTTAATGGTAGAGGAATTCAATTCGATGTTACCTTTTGACTTTTCCAGCTGCGCTCTTACTCTTGCTTAATTTGTGTTCTTCATGGCTCCAGGCTATTCCAAGCTTCAGTACACATGAGAAGGCAAACAACCCCTGCCATCCAAAAACTAAGCTGAAACAAAGCCCCTCTAAAGAGTTTTCCTTGCCTTTTTTTTTCCCCTGCTGTGACATACATAATCTGTCTTGATATTTAAGATTCTTTATTCAAGTTTTATGTACTGTTTCGACCCAGCAAACTTTAAAGGACTAAAAGCTGATGCATGCTTACTTGCCCTTGCTAGTTAGGTGGGACTGAACTGCATCTTTGTGGAAAGTTATAAGATAAAGGGTTTGCTTTATAGTTCAAAAAAAAGATATGAATTTTGCTAAGGAGAACTTTACATCCAGTGCCTGTAAAATTTCCAGAAATATTTGAAAGACACAGATAAATTTTGAAATGAAAATTTGTAACTCAAGTGTAGTATTCACAGTACGACATAGGCACTATTCCGTTGTTTAAAAGGAGCCATTTGTTTACTTCAGGAAAATGTAGGAACTGTGAAGGAGCCAGTGTTGCAAATTTGCTGTAATCAAAACCCAGTGAGACTCATTGGGAAAATACGACACCATATACTACTGGAACAGAAGTTTAACAGGTGGGCCTAGTAAGATTATTTTTAGACATGTAAATTGGTGGAGTGTAATCAGGAACACTTTCTCTTACTTGAACTGCAACCAGTAAGTTTGTCAGTTTTTTCTGCCTAGCTACTCAAAGGTTAAATTAGAGTGTTTTACAAATGATTCTTTTTCTGTCTGTAACTTTGGTTATCAAGATCTACAGACATGAAATAAATAATTAAAAAAATCAAAGTGGATTTTTTTCCACAGTAGAAAAGCAATGCAATATGCTGTTAAACAGATCTGTGGAGAAGATAATTGAAAGCTGTTCAGCAAAGCTCTAGAAAATCATTGTACAAATACAGTTACAGTCTTTGTCGAGCTTTATGGATAACCTACTTTTAAAATGGGCCCCAAGAGTAGAAAAAATTCAGATTAAAGAATAGTGTACTGTGTGCTCCTATGTCCTTGGTTCTGTCTTCTGAAATCTGATTTTCCCAAAGCACTGTAGAGATTACAAGGAGTATACTGACTGTATTTTGGTTTCTATAAAAAAAACCCCGAGGAATTTGAAAATACAGAAACAAGAAAGCAGCAGTTGATCCTGGTGTTACACAGGAACATCTGTCTGGACTTTCAAAGGCAGCTAGCTATCAGCTACGGCAGATTTTCTGTCTGGCTGTGCAAGGACCATGTGAGCTTGTTGTGTCTATATTCAAACTGCTATTGTTCTCCTGCTGTGAAATGACAGATGGACATGTCTATCCTGAGAGATCTGCAAATTTGGCTGACTTGTAGTTTCTGAATCCATGCATAACCTTGCCCTAGTCCTTCAAGAGGGAAGAAGAATATAAATAGAAAAAAAAAATGAATTGTATGGTACCAGGCTGTATTGTGAAATCATCAAAAGTAAATGCCTTTCTTCTTTTTGAAGGCAAATGCGTTGTTTTTCTAAATGGGAGCTATCAGCTTTTAGTTTATTTTTCTAGGGATGTAACATATATACATACATATGCAGTGGATATTTTTCTTTGCCTTACATAAAACAAGTTATGGTGCTGTGCTAGTGTAGATACACAGACAACAAGTACAAACGCATGGAATCCTGAAAATATAGCAATAAAGGAGATTGAATTGATTGAGATGTTGGGAGGGCAAGGTATCCAATTCAGAAAGAGATGATGTGAATTAATGTGTCATTAGAAACATGTTAATTAGTTTTTTAATTATGTGGGTTTGTTTTAATATTTAGCATAAATATATGTTAATTGGGTAATACATATATTTTATGTTTCTGAAAATGGTTTGCCTGGCAAAATCTTATTAAAAACATTTCACCTCTATTCAGTTCAGGTAAATGTGTTTTTCTCTGGAAGTAAATGATCCTCGCATTAAAAAAGGAGACAGAATTACTAGTGGTTTTGAGACATATATTGGGAAAGTACAACTGAATTCACTGGGGTCACTGTTATGATGTAAAGCTAAGTGCTGATGCTTGCTCTTCAGTTTACTGTTTTTTAATTCAAACACTGGCATTTTTGCTTCTGTGATGTTTCTCTGCAAGTTTGTGAATTGTGAAGGTCTGCTAAGGCAATCTGTTAGTCAACTATGTACCACTTTAATTGTTTAAACTGGGAGCTATAAACCATCCTTCTAGACAGAAGAATCTCTTTAAACAAAGTCCTCATTTAAGCCCTGTACAAAGAAATACATAATGAAGAATTATACATAGTAGAAGGGGAAAACATGGAATGGGCTGGGGGTGAAAGCATCACTTTTACAGAATTTTTTGTTGTCATGTGAATAGTAAGTGCATATTTTTAAAATACTAGAAAAACAACTATTAATTTAGTTAAATATTTGTCTTGCCTTTCCTCATGCAGTACTTTAGACAGGTATGATTACAGCTCATCCCTGTGTTACCTTTAGTTCCACACACAATACTTGAAGAAAGCGGATGAGGCAGTGTGACGTGTATCCATTCCACGGACACACAGCAGCGTGTCAGTGTACCCTCCTGAACAAGGGTCAGTCCAGAGTCAGCCAGTGTCTTTCTTTTTCTTAAACCATGAGACTGTCCAATCCAGTTCCTTCAACTGCCATATTCTGTGAAAACTGATTTCTTTCTGCTAATACATAACTTTATAAATCAAAAAGAATTAGTTCAGCACAGTGTATTTGACATCCAGTATTCAGTGAAATTTTGATCCACATCCGGAAGGAAGGATTGCTGCATACCTAAATCGATGATTGCACGTGTCGATCAAGAATCCCTGCCAGCTGTGTTTCTGGGTGACTCAGATGTCATGGTAAAGGCAGAGTTGATTTCAAGTCTTTTTTGAGACTGAATGATAAGGTATAAATAGCTACCGCTGACAAAACAAACAAACAGACAAACATTTCCATTCTGAATTTAATTAATGAAATGTGGACATTCTTCAGGAGTTAGAGTTAAGAAATGAGATAATCCAGTCCTCCTTCATCCATTTATGTTATTGTGGTTCTCTATAGTGTGTCAATACTCATTTAAGTTCTTCTAAATGGATTTTGGATAAGTCTTTTAACTGTTCTACTGATCTACTGTCTGATGAGATACATCACTGTATTGCCAAATACAGAAGGTGTGGTGCCTTGTGCTTGCTCAAGTCCCACGTATGCATTGAACATGGCAAATTGAAATTGTGCAGTAGCTCTGCACAATTGATATCACGGGCCCTGAGCCGATCAAGCTAGAAGAATAAATATCGTTATTTTACTGATGAATTGGATACTGGTAAAAGGAGTCATTCTACTATTATACTTTCTGACTACAAGTAGATTTGAAGCTACAGTGTGTGTGTTAAGCTAATCCAGCATCTGTCATGGCAGCTAGCATTAATGGAGAATGGAGCTGAAGTGCATAAATGCCAGAAATTATGTTAACTGGGGACTCACTTTTCGACTGGTGTCTCTTGCTCTTGGTTTTATTTTTCTTTAAAAAACTTCCTTCTCTTTAATTTTTCTTTCATTAAAAAAAGGAGAGAGAGAGAAGCAGTTTTTGATGTACCTAGATTAGTGTGACCATTTATAGTTAAATTATTTAAATCAGTGCACATATGATAGGGTAGTTTCTGGCAGTACCAGCAGGCCAGTTTAGCTGATCAGTGTGTATCAACACGTATTAGTGGAGTCATGTTCTTCTTCATGTGCTGAATCCAGTCAGCCTACCTTCTAGGTAACCTGACATTTCCATTTACTTCAAGGCAGGTACAGAGAAAAAGATTACCTTCTTGCTATTTCTCCTGCATTCCCCATGTCCTGACAGGCTGTCAGAATGGCTTGTGTCTTTTCTGTCCATGACAGGGTGAGCTGCCTCCCAGTATTATGGAGAATTTTAACTAAAGGCCTTTTTAGGCATTTACATTTTGGGAAAACTGGACAGGAAAGTGACAGTGCTGACTGCAATTCAGAGCCAACAGGGGATTTCCAGTCACATAATAGCCTTCTACTAGAGCAGTAAGGAGTACCTTGGACCAGAACAATGGAGACACCGGCTTCCTGGACTTTACCATCAGTGCAGCTGAAGGCAATACCTCAGTAGACCTCCACCTACCAAATTAGGCCAGAGAGCTTTACTGAGTTGTACAGAAGTATTTCGTTAAACTTCTGTTGAACCAGTCTGTTTTACTGGCCCTGAATAGGCTATTGAAGATAATCAATAAGGTTGGTGGCTTGGACTATTTCTTTACTATCTTTATTTAAAATTAAAAAAAAACAACCAACCACAAACATTTGCTGCCTGAGGGCCTGTCAGTGGTTCAAACTAGTTTGTTTGGTTGGTTGGTTTGCGTTGTTGTTGTTTAAATCTAGGTGGCCAGCACTCACTCTTAGTAAACTCCACCTCTCATTACTTTCCTCTCTCTCTTGTTTCAGCTTCCATGTCATCTACTTACCTTTTGCTTTCACTGATTTTAATAACTTACTGTGCTCAGCTAAGAACTGAAAGATTGCTAAACTGAAAACTCAGCATTATCATTCTTCTCTTTGTCAGATTCTTTAGTCTGAATATTCAGAGACTCTTCAGGAAAGCAGGAGGAGACTCTTCAGAAGACTGGGAAAGGGCAAATGTAAACCTACACTCCCTGCTTTTTCCCTTTTTTAAATACATATATATATTTATATTATATATATATATTTTAAAGGTGCTGGAGAAAATGAAGGGAATGGTAAGCTAGTCAATAAAACCTGAAAGAGGAAAGGAATTACAAGCTGGTCAATGAAACCTTAATCCCTACATATTTTTTTAACAAGTTATTAAACAGTTGCTTTATAAGCACCTCTGGAATAATAAAATTGATAAGCGACCAGTATAGATTTATCAAGTGCCAACTGTGTCAGGTAATTTTAATTTCCTTCCTTGGCAGTACAGCTAGCCTAGTAGATAAAAATGAGCAGCAGATGGATGAGGTATCTTGACTTTGTTATTTTTTTCCTGCAGTGACTGGGTGTGATATTCTTGACTGTCTCTCACATCACTCATAGAAAATGGTGGGGAACTCCACATGAAATGGTTGTAAAGTGAACACACAAGTGGTTGAGAAAAGCTCTCCAACTGTCCTTAATGGTTTACTGATGACTGAGAAGGCATTTCAGAGGGGTCCCGTGTATATTCTGGGGTTTTTTCTGTATTTTTATTAGGTATTTGGCTAGTGGAGTACAGAGAATGTAGTAAATGATTATCAAGCTATAATCTGCAGACCCTGTGGATCCATTGGTTGCTTATAAGGAGTCATGGTGGGTAACTAACAAAAGCAAGCCTATTATCAGTAGGTCTAAATTCACTACACAGGGTCCTATGCCTCAACTGGAAAATTTAAATGGGTCTCACATGGCAAAAAGGATGGTTGAAAAGCAGTTATTTTGACAATTTGGAGAGACAGTCCAAACACAATGAGTTGAACTTCCAACTTGTGATGTTTTGCATACTTGTTGGATGAGGAATAAAAGCCTAAAGTAGTCTGATAGTGAAAATCTGGGGTTTATAGTTAGTTGAAGGACAAATAAATTTATTTATACATCTGAGATGTATAATTAAGGAATGTTGCATGTAAGAGGACATAGCTGTTATTTTCTTTTTAGCACTGCTGAGGTCTCAAGTAGAGGACTCTATGCAGCAGCTCTGTAAAGTACTTTGATACTGTAAACCTTCAGGAAGATTTTGAAGGTATTGACTTAGTTTAGTCTCACAGGGAAAAACCAAGATTTGTGGGAGACATTTTATGAAAAGTGAAAAGCTTTATGGAAGATATCATCTTCCACTAGAGGAGGGCAGAAAAAAAAATAGTAGTATGACTTTGGGTGGATAATAGAAAAATATTAGATAGGCCAGTTTCTGTGGCAGCTGCCTAATACCCTGTGTCTATTATGTGGTTTATGCCTCTACATTTTCTCAATAACTTGTTTCATTTGGTTTAATAGAAGGGACAAGTTCTCACATGTCACATAAGTGGAGATCAGAGAATCTCAGTTGCCAGCCACAGGCATCTGAGTCACCTAGGTTTCCAGGCTGAAGTGCTATTGTCGTTTCTGATGGCAATTGAGCATAGCAGTGAGAAGAATCTGGGCAGCAATCTCTGTCCAAAAGAGCGAAATCCTTTTTCATTATGAACAGGTGATGACAAAATTATACCCTGATGAGTTTGTTGTTTTCCCCAGAGAAAAGATATCAGATTTAATATCACCCTCATTTTTAGAAGGAGTGTTGAAAAGCTCCTCCACACCTGATTCTTCTTACAGTATCTCTAATACAATAAATAACCATACCACTAAAGAAACCCAAACAAACCCCTAAAACACCCTCAAAGCCACCCCATTCCTGCACTTGATTGGCTGATTTACAGATTTCTGGATAAATCTGAAGGGACTGTTGATCGTGATGGAAATTTAATAGGTAATTAGATTGAAAGCAACATTTAAAATGTGAAGGGAACAGAAACCACGGCCTAAATGACTTCTTACTGCTTATACTGGGATTTCTGTACTGTGCTGGGGCATTTCTCAGGTACAGGGCCCACCTGTCCACTCTTGATTTCCACTGAATTAGAAAAGCTTTCTAAAAGTGGACCAGCGTTTAACTGCTTTGTAGAATACAGCCTTGGCTTTTACAACTGGTTGTACCTAATTTGTTTTCCTGTTTGAGAGTTGGCCATGGATCATGGCTTGTTTCCCAGCAGCAAATAAAATCACACATATTGAAGAAGAAAATTAATTTTTTTAATAATTTTTATTTCTCACAATAATTATACATAACTCTGTCTAAGTCTGTTGTGTCTTATATTATACCATGCTGCTTGCAGGAATAGTGATTTATGCTGTTTGTGAAGTGGGAGAGAATTGAGTCTAATGTCTGCATACATTTTGTGCCTGTTGTTTTGCCTTCATCTGGTATTTGGCATGTCTGCCTTTATTTTATGAGAACAGACGACTAGCCATGTTCCAGTCAGGCCAAGTGTCCATTTAGTTCCATAGTCTTTCCAAAGGCAGTTAGTAAAGATTCTTGGGGAGAAAAATGTAAGAAATGCCTGAAGTATATGTAGTAATTTTTTCCCATGGCTAGGTCCCTTAATTAGATGGTTTAGGGACCTCCTTAGCTAAAGGTTGATCCCAAGCATTTGTGTTTTAAATAACCGTCAGTGGGTATGTCATTCAAGAATTTAGTTATTTTTTTGTGTCCATTTGTGTGTGTCCAGTGTCTTGCTGCAATGATTCCATAATTCAGATATACATTGTGAAGAAAAAGCATTTCCTCATTTGTTACAGATCTGTCATTTAGAAGCCTGCCCACTAGTTTTTGTTCTGAGAAATGGTTTCTTGTTGACTTTTCCACACATCAGTCATTCTGCCAGCCTCTGCATTCTTCTCCTTGGTGATTTTTCTTATTTGCTGAAGACGTCCAGTTACTTTGGTCTTGGAAGGTTTGACAGTGTTTTGGTGCAAGAGTCAATCTTACAACACTGCGAAAGCACCACCATCCGCTTCGTGGCCAACACACTGATTTTTTTTCTGCTTTACTATCACTAAAACTGAGTTAAGATTTTTTTAATTAAGGTTCTATGAGTTATGGGTTAAATTACGTGTATTCATTAAGAAGAAACCAGATTGTAGGTTGAAAATTATGATGATTTCCAAAGTAGTATGGTACTGAAGTTCCTCTCTTTGTGTGCTGTACATAATCATTAATGGTGGCTACTGGCATTTTTGGTTGCTAAAAACACTTGTAATAGCTGTGGGGTTTTTTATGGTTTCTTCTTTAAGTTTTGTGTAAAAATTTCAGAATAATGAAGGCAATATTATTATAGCATCTTACTTTGTTCAAAAAGCATATTGACGAACAGCCATCGAGGCTGAGAAACAAATTCAGTTAGACAAATTTCACTTAAATAGGAACAAAATTACTTCAGAATTAAAAAAAATTCAAAAAATTCTAAAGACGCTTTTTATTCCAAAGAAAACCATACATTTACCTGATCATGTATTGGATCTGAATTGTGACCCAGTCTGCTGAGCCTGTAAGTGGATTCTCTCCGAGCACTCTGGCTGTCCCATTTTGTCTCTCTCTTTGCCCATCACCAAGCCATATATGCCTGTTTATCAAATGCCCTGTTATGGCATAAGCAGGGGGTTTAGCTGTGCTACACCTTTATGGCTTGCACAACGGAGTGAGAGTGAATTTGGCATACTGTGGTGGAAAGAATAGTTTGGGTGTATGTTGTGGCAGGTTTAGTTTGTGTATTGGCACTGTGAAGTGCGGAGGATTTAGGGAGCAGGCTGCAATGGGAAGGGCTGGACACTGCAGTGCTGCTGAATGTGTACTGAGCATGAGGGGGTGGATGGTGGGAGAAAGCTATTGAAGTACCTCTTATTTTTGAAAATAGGGGGCCAGTTGGAGGAGGGACTATAAAAGATCCTGTCAGAAATCTTCATCAACTGTTAAGCACGAATCTGACAAGAGTAAGCTTCATTAATAGCAGAACTCATGGATCTGCTTGCTTTAATTAGTTTTCCATAGCTGAGGAATTCTTTACCATATAAGGGTTTATTTCAGATGCAAGTTTTTCATTAGCAGACAAACACAATAAATTTTAACTAGAATAATTCAGACTTCACTCCTTCAAAACTCGATGAAATAGCTCTCTTTGTTTTGAGTGATTTCTTCATATATTTTATTAGGAGCCTTAGTGGTGAGAAGCATTAGATGGATGACTCATCTGTCCTTACTGTGTGCTAGGTTGCATGGAAGATACTGTCTATGTGCTTGTCTGCAACTCTATGCTACAAGTTACAAGGTTGTACTGACCATGTAATCATCTACTACTGTTATCTTGAAGCTTCTTACCTGGGAGAACTTTGGGGAAAGGCTGCCAAAGAGCAGAATAGACCAGATTGGCCGGCAAAAGGTGGGACAAGTATGTGGCCTTCTATGAAATACTAAACTTAAAATTAAGGGGAAATGTTTTATGGGTCTTTCCTCTGCACATTTGTCAATGTTGTTTTGAGTTACAGAGATCAAAAACAAACTGTGGATTTGGTTTAGGTAGGCTAATGCTCTCTAACCCAGTGATCATAAATGATGAGCTAAAACATGTTTTTTAAAAATAAATAGCTCTTACTATTACCTAATAATTTGCACTATGTTTAAGTTAGATTATTACATCCATTGGTGCTTGTCATTTTAAATTGTAAAATGTTCCCTTTCTTTAGAAACAGAAAATTCTGACTGACAAGGCCTAATAGATCAAATTCATTGTAGTACTGAAACAGTATATAAATATTTTTTTATGTTTGAGAATTAAGTCATTCAGTAAAATTTAAAGTTATTCACACTGACGTAAGCAGGAGGAGTTGAATTAAAGCACTACTTAGCACTTTTTAAAATTTACTTAGAATATATAATATTTTTGTTGTTGCTGTAGAGTTGGCGGGTTTTTTGTGTAGCCAAGTGATTTCATATTATAATTTTATACTTGCTTTGTGTTGATAAATACCAGTCAGCAGTGGTTTGGGTGGGGGGATCTCTGTAGCCTTGTTTCTTGGCATTGTTCCAAAACACACAGCTAGAATGCTTCATAGGTTTTGTTTAGGGCAGGGCTTTTAATAGAAAGATCACTGCTGAGTCTTTTTGATACAGTTTGCAAATACTTGTTTCTTGGTCTTGTCTTCAAACTCAACATGACATTGCAGCGGTGGAGTGTGGCTGTTAAAAATACATGTGATTGTCCTGCATACTGTGCTTTAAAGAGGATCAGAGAGCCTGTCAACTTTTTTCTGAACGTGTGATGCTTTTGGAGAAGTCGGGTAATGAGAGAAAGAGGAGAGTACATGAGAATTAATTGTGTCGAAGGCTCAAGATACCATCTTGCTGCAATAAATGTGGAGAACTTCCTTTGGACTGTTTGGGTAAGGTTGTACCCTGATCTACTCCTCACTGCCCATGACTGAAATTTACGATGCATGGTAGATGCCTTTCGGCACAGAATGAGCAGTCAGCTTTTCATTAATTTGTAACAGAGAGACTGGTGGGAACGTTGTTTCATGCTGTGGAGAGCTTGTAGTGAATTCCTTCAACGTTAAGCAAGCTAAAAATAATTCTCTAGGAAATGTATGCTTTAGCTAAGCCCTTTGTTTTCTGAACATACATTTGAACATTTGAACAGATGCGATGAAAGCAAAGAGCAACATGTATCCTCCCTCTTTTTATAGTAATCTTGAAACTATTAAGATTTAAAATTGGTCAGTAAAGTTTACATATCATTGGGGAATTTGTCTATGTGTAATTTAAAGATTATGTTAGAAAACTTTGCAACTATTTTTATGTCCCCTTTGCAACTATTTTTACATATGTTGATTCTGCGAGACAACTGGGGTGGAAGTCTGCAAGTAGGTAAGCTGCTGAATCCAACTGCTCCTAGTAGGCAGAGCAAAGGAAGAATTGCACACTAGATAAAACTAGTTTCCTTTGCTGCTGTTTGGCGGCATAAAGTTTCCCAAAATTTTAGTTTCCGCAGGAAGGGGAACAAAGATAAGAGCCATGTACAGCCCTTTAAAAATTGTGGTGAAGTGGGTTGTGGAGAGAGAGCTGCCAGAGTGGAGAATGAGAACAGCTGTGGAGGGAGCAGAGATACTGTAGCTGAGGGGTGAAACACAGGTGAAGGAGACCAGTTGGAAAGCAAAATGAAAGCTTTGAAAAAGCAGGCAGTGGTTGCATGTGAGATATCTTTGCTATGCATGAATTTCTTGATCTGATTCCCAGGTACAGTCAGGTATTGGGGAACAAGAGGCAGCAAGCTGTCTGTATAGTCTATAATATTTCTGTGAAAATAGAATGTGTTTATATCCTTTTTAAAGTAAATTTTTTAAATGTAGGTCTGTATGTCTCTTCCTTGCTTCAGAGAGCAAAGATGTTAAATGCGGGATGAAACTGCACAGCTGTGTTTTAGACACTGCATCTCCTCGAGGGGCAAATGGTCCATGGCAAAGATGTTTAGTGGTAGAAATCTGTCCCCCGTGAAGGTCTCACACTTCAGTTGCTCAGGAGAGAGGCCTGAACTGGAACCCTTTCCTGGAGAAGAATTATTGCTTTTTCTTTTTTTGCAAAGGGAAAATAAAAATAATTACTGGAGTATTAAGATGCTGTTCTGCTCCCTGTCTGTATGGTAACCAAACCATTAGGGCACTTGGTTGTGAAGGTGTCTTTCTGTCCTCGCTGCAAGGTGGTTCAAACTATCCCACCTCTCATAGCCAGAGAGGCTGGAGCTGACGGGTCACCAGCATGTGGCCACCTTCTGTGGTCCTGCTGAAGCTGCACCACTGCACAGCTGGGAACTCTGCCCTCTTTGTGCGACAGGGAAAGGGAGGTTGGCCCTGGCTTCGTTATTTGGGGAATGTGGAGATCTCATCTCTGGAACAGAGGCTGTTCTTATGGCCTTGAACACTGAACAGTGGCAGACCTCTCTGTGGATCTCATCTTGATTTAAACTTTGGTTTTTATATTTGTGTTGGGGACGGGGTTGTGAGACAGGAAATTGCTGCAAGCTAGACTAATTTAACCTAGTATGTTTCCCTCAAAGGGTATGCATTAGATACAAGTATTCTGTTTTTAAACCAGTTTTACTTTGCTAGCCTAGTTTCCCAGGGCAAAGTGTACTTTTGAAATCACTATTGTAGTTAGTTGTGATTGATTTTGGTGGCTGCAGTGTAGTTTATGTGTCTGTGAATTTAGGAAGAAAGAAAATGAAAATACTTGGTGTGAGGTCAAACAGCATAACACATAAAATTAACTATATGCACATCAGAACATCTCAGCTAGATGCATTTTCATGGTGTTAGGTGTGTGAATAGAGCTTCTGTTTACTCACATAGATGAGGGTCTGGCAAACATAAATCCTTAACTTTTTGGGGGATAATACTAAGAAATAACAAAGATGCATTTATCAGAAAAACCCTTCCTTAAAATTCAAGCAGGAAACAAATGGAAATCCCATTGACATTCTGTTGAGCCAGGAAAATACTCTTAATTTACAGATATTGTTTTGACTAAATACAGAAATTTATTTGATTTGTAAAAGTGTGTAGAAATACTGAATTTAAAAGCTGTTTGGGGCAATGTAAGCATATTACTTACCCAGAACACTTCAAGGAAGGAAGTGTGTACTTCACACCTTTCCTTAGGAATTAATATTTTGCTTTTAAGTAGTAGTAATTTATACAACCTATATTTGCAATAAACAATACAAACTATAAGGAACTAAAGGGTTTTTCTCGTTTTTCCTCTTAAGGAGAGTCTTTCATCTCTTTACTGCTCATAGAATCAGAGACCTTCTATATGAAAAACACTAGTAGGAATTTCATGTTTTCTTACACTTAAGGAATAGCGTTAAATATCAGTTCCTAGTCTTTATTACTTACCTTAATGGTGGCATAAAAGTCATATTTGATTGCTGCATAAGGAAGCTACAAGATGCCCTGAAAGTTTTTTTGTTTTGTAGGAATATTAAAAATTTTTTTTGGCCTCGTGTTTGCCTGCACAACTTCCCTGTGCAGATCTCAAAGTTGTTTTCTTTTTCGGCTGAAAGCGTTAAGCGTAATTATCATCTTGTGTGGAGTTTTATAACATGGACTTCAGTTTTATAATCTAGAGAAAAGCATTCCCTTTGTTTTATACAGACATTCACAAAATGGGGAATTAAAGAGAAATATTGTTGCTTCTCTTTACCTTTATGAATAATTAAAGCGTATTCTCCTACCTCCACTGTATTTTTCCATCCCAATCTATTTTTTTAAAAAATAATTTTCTAAATACTAGCTTAGGTCATTTCCACTTTAGATAATCTGTGCCACAAACTGAAAAATATTAGTCCAAAGTTAATGTTTAAAAGAATTTTTGAACAAGGTTGTCCTTCATACAGACAGAAAAATGGGAGCTGCATCCCTATCAGACTAAGACAAGATTCCCAAAGAAATGGAGGTTTTCCACAAAGCATAAAGGAAAAAAAAAAATGGAATTTTTGTCTGCAGCCAGACTGTTGGTGTGGAGGTGAGGAGTTGTTTGGTCACAGGCTCTTTAGTAATGCAGCTTAGATTTCACCTGTCCAAAAGGCATTTTTGCCTTCATATCCAGCCACTTCATTGCTATCAAGAAGCTCTTTGGCTTGTCCATAAAGTGTTGGATCACTGTTCAGGTTTGAAGTTGCAGAACAGCTTCCGGGTTCATCTTCAAACAGCACCAGTTGGGCTCTTCATTATTTTCACTCTTCAGCAGTTTCTTGTCTAGGCAATTCAGTTCTTTCAATGTGAGCAGACATTAAACAAAACTCTAAAAAAGTTCTCAATAAGCAGGACTTTGCCTTTCATACAGATTGTGGTGCTGGAATAAAGTCTTTGACCAAAAAAGGCAGACTAGAGTAAGATGTTTCCCTGATTAAGCTTCTAAAACCGAATACTAGTGTTTTTGGAACTTGATTGTAGTGTGATCACAGAATCATCATGTATTGTTTAGGAAGAAAATAATGCTGATGATTAGAGAAAATGAAGTAGCATTTAATTAATGAATCTTTAATTCTAGCAATTAAAAAATATTTGTTTCAGGAGCAAGATGCTTTTTATTGACCCTGTGGGAAGCTGTTGTATTAGGCACAAAGATTTGAGAGCCAAGCTTAATAGCAATGTATGCTGTAATCTCATCCAAACCTGCTTGTCTTTCATTAATAGTGAACTGTTTCAGCTGTAGGAATCAAAAAAAAAGACAAACAAACCCAACAACAACAACAACAAAGCACCTATCTTTTATAGACATATAATCTTTTAGAAGAACATGCTTTACAGATAACTATACATGTCCTATATTTAAACTGATATAAGAGATATTTGTTCATGTTGATATTTGAGAGAAATATTACGAGTGTTTGGAATATATCCCTAGAAATTAACAGTGTTTATTATTAGTTTCTGTGTGTCTCTTTTTTTTTTAGTTCAGTTGGACTTTGAGTTAATTATAATCTCTCATCAATGTATTTGTGAATATTCTCTCTCTAAAATCACTTCAGCATGTGAAGTATTTTTAACAGGAATGTCATAGGATCATAGGATGGTCTGGGTTGGAAGGATCCTTTAAAGATCATCTATTTCCAACCACCCTACCTTGGCCAGGGACACCTTTAATTAGACCAGGTTGTTCCAAGTCCCATCCAACCTGGAATGGGGCATCCACAACTTCTCTGGGCAACCTGTTCTAATGCCTCATCACCCTCCCAGTAAAGAATTTCTTCCTTACATCTAATCTGAACTTCTCTTTTAGTTTAGAACTGTTCCCCTTGTTCTATCACTATGTGCCTATGTAAAAAGTCACTCTTCTTTTTGTATAAGCCCCCTGTAAGTTCTGAAAGACTGCAAATATACAGTACTCAGAAGACAAAAAAAGGACAGGTACTGCTAATTGACTGAATTTTTTAAAGCAGCATTTTCTCTTGATGACTTAGAATTTTTGAAGCTGGAACACTGTACCTGGGTGCACGGCCCTGAATGGCCATAGCTGAATGAATGCTGTTTCCGACAATCCAAAAATGTAGCAGAAACTTTAGTGTTTATTTTAACTTATTGGTATCCTTTCTGTCCACTCAGTGATTGTGAAGTAGACTATCCTGCCTATGACTTGTAAAGACACATATTTTAGTGATAGTGGAAACTGTCTTCCTGTTACATGCAGCTTGTATTTCTGATGTTCGTCCTCAGTGTCCATCTTCCAGCAGAGGCCACAAAGCTGACAAGGGGTCTGGAGCATCTCTCTTATGAGGAGAGATTGCAGGAGCTGGGCCGGTTTAGTCAAGAGAAGAGAAGACTGAGAGGAGATCTCATTAATGCACATAAATATCTCAAGGGCAGGTGCCAAGGGAATGGTGCCAGACCCTTTTCAGTGGTGCCCAGTGACAGGACAAGGAGCAACGTCCATAAACCAAAACACAAGTTCCACCTCAACATGTCCTTCACATTGAGGGTGGCAGAGCACTGGAACAGGTTGCCCGGGGAGCTGTGGAGTCTCCATCTCTGGAGACATTCAAAACCCGTCTGGACGAGTTCCTGTGTCACCTGCTCCAGGTAACCCTGCCTTGGCAGGAGGGTTGGACCAGATGATCTCTGGAGGTCCCTTTCAATCCTAACAATTATGTTATTCTGTGATTTTTGTGAATGCATCATTATATGTAAACTAAGGGTTTTGCCATACAAAGAATTTATTTTCGGATGTGCTTCTGGGTTACTCTCTATAACAACCTTCTTGGTTATGTCGAATCTTTCTGATGAATCAAAGACTGAAATTTTTAAGTCCCAACTCTCTGATATATGTTTTTGACCTTGATTAATAATTTTGAAGATGAAAATGGATTTTAGTGTCTTAACAGGTGGTACCCTAGCAATTAAAAGCATGTCTAAGATTTTTTTTTTTTACTTGATATTATTTAAGACTCTGTATAGATGAAGAGCAGTTCTATCTGATTTCTGGTAACCAAAAAAAAAGAAAATAAGTTAAAGAAATGCCTTTATTTAAGCTTCTTGGTTTTTACTCTTCTATTGCTTCTTTTCATCTTTGAAAGCTATCTTTTTCTTTAAATAACTGGAAGACGACCAACTGTAAACTTCTGATCTGTTTCAGAAAGGCTTGGATAAGGCTTTTTAGTATAAGTAAATTCCTTGTTTTGCAAACTTAGACACTTGGCAGATGACTGGAGGACGTTTTGAGTTTCAAAGAAACCGAAGATGCCATTTTGCACAAGTAATCAATTTTCCAAAGACAGAGTAATAGCAAGCACAAAATAGTCCATTCTCAAAAAGAAAAATTCAGAATAACTGGTCTTGCTGTTGCTTAGTTTACTTGTTGCTGTAATAAAAGTGGAGGTGTTGTTGAGCATTTGAGAAATTCCTCAGTATATGTGATAGAATAGCATCTCCATCTGTGTTGAGTACCTGTCACGTTGTTTAGTTATGAGAGGGGGAATCAGTTCAGCTTTGCACATCAGTGCTGCTTTGATCCAAATTCTCCTTTGATTTTTCTTCCTTGCTATCCAGGGTATTGATATACAGTAAAATTAAGTTCCAAACCACTGTTCTCCCTCCTGTAAAGTAAAAGTAAACTCTTTTTTTCTTAGTTCCCATTTTATTTCCTGAATTTGCTCTCTGTTGCTTTGTGTTCGTCCTTCCTTATTTCATAGGTGACATTAAAGACCTGCTGTGATTTTCTTAAGAAGGTATGAAGGGACTCTAATAGGAATTTCTTTTCTGTCTCAGTATGTTAAAATCAATTTGGTGGCTGCCATGTTATGATGCTCTTCCTCCCTCCCCCACTGATGGAAACATGAGTGGATTAATCCAGCCCCAAATTGCTGTATGGAAATCCTTTGCTCTTAAGTCAGAAAAAGTCAGTGCAAGTCTGTGAATCGTTTTATGAAAATACTGGATCAAGTTTCAAGCTTCATGTCCCTGCTGATACATTAAATTCTTCATGATATTGGCAGGGAAGAAGCAGGGGACCTTTCTTTAGCTAGATAAATAAGAGAAGTGTCAACTCCAGATGCCTTAAGGGAGAGACTCCAGACAAGCTTTTAGTACAATTACAGAAGGACAAAGTGGAAGAGACCCATGGGACTCCTGTGTGTATTGAATATCATTTAGCTTTTTGGTACAACAGAGAAAAGCTCTATAGCAGTCTTTAAAGTAGATATGTTTGTAGTCCTTTGTGTATAAATATGAGTATATGGCACTTTTTAAAAAATACATATATGTGTATGTGTATGCTGTGGTGGTTTAGGAAATGCTATTGGCAGAGGGTATTAAAGCTAAAAAAAAAAAAAAA
>VZRE01014706.1:75769-102571 GCA_013396775.1 Cephalopterus ornatus
AAAAGAAGTAGCTTTCTTTCAGTGCCCACGGCACATGGAAGAAAAGTCAAGACCCTTCCTTAGGATGTTTCCCAACATTTGAAGCAAGTGGACTTGCATGGGACTGGTGCACAGCTCAGCAGCATGGATGCTTAGTTTTGGTGCTGTCCTGGCATGAACAGGGTTGTATGTGCAGGAGGGAATTTTGTATATGCAGTGTATCCGCTCTGTGCCTTCTGATTTATGGAATTGTTTGTACTATGCATTTTAAATGGAAGCCTTAATTAAGTAATGTCAGCAATTTTGCTGAGCAGAATACTTTTAGAACCCATCACTGTCCTTTCCTGTAGAAGACAGACTTTTTTTTTTTCCTTATCTGAATAGTTTCTTTTTACACAAACTATAAGCATTCTGTTATTTTAACTTTATTTCTTCTGCACCTTTTCTCCATTTTCATTCTACGAAGTTTCTCTGGTTCTCATTGACATTCTTCATCTGTTTCATCCAGGGTGACACAATGTTTCAGCACTGGCCACATGGTACTACCCAGGTTTAACCTGGTTTCCAGTGTTGCCAGTGTCAAGGGATTGTGTGTGTGTGCATATGTGTGTGTGTAATAGAACTGGAAATAATGTAAATATTAATTTACATATGAAGTTTTTTGTTTTGGTGTGAGGTTTTGGTTTTTTGTGGGTTTTTTTGGGGTTTTTTTTGAGCTTCTGTTGGTGTCCATGTTTCTAACCTTAATGAGTGTGGAGAAAAGTTTGAAAACATTTAGATAATCACATATCACAGGCACCTGCCTTTTTAAGAAAACATCAAGTATTTGCAGTGCCGTTGTAGCACTTGGCAGCAGTATCTGGTTTCTTTGACTGAGGCATCAGTTTTGTGTGACTGAACTGAAATTTTGGGCTTTCTTACATGAGGCATCCTCATGTATGACTAATAGTTACTTTAATCCCAGAATTAATTAAAATAAAGTTTGTAAAAACAGTGTTTCTATCTACCCTGAGCCCTCCCTGTGAATTTTTCTCGGTCACTGTAGATAGTGTCATTCTTGCAGTTGTTATATGTGGAGATCAAACGAAGGTCCAAGCCAACGTCATAAGGCCATAAATGAAATAGTTAACCAGAACTACCTAGTAGTAGCCAGTGGCCTAAAATACAGGGCAAATTTGTACTGATGTTTTCACAGTTTCCACTGCTCTGCACCTAAAGGACTTTGTGGGTCAAAGGAGGCAGTTGTTTCATTTAAGGCTGTCTGTGGATCTTTTCTTCATTAATTTGTCCAATTATTTCTTGAGCAAATGTGGAATTTAGCATCCTCAGCAAACTGTGGCAAATTTCCTCAACAGAACTGCATCTTGCATGGCAGAAGTGCTTTTTTAAGCTCAACGTATTGCAATATGCTTTGTTGCTGCCTACACTTGCACTGGCAAATACAGTGAAGAATTGCTACCTAGTCTTCCTTTCTGTGCTTATCAGCATTTTGTAGAGCTCAGAAGAAAATACATCCTTAACACTTAAATCTGCAATCCACTCAAAAGATGCTGGCTGTCATACTATTACAGCCTGGAACATTCTCTCACAACTGCGGAGCTCCATGACAAAACCATATGTTTTCTGTGTTGTTGTTCTGTGGGATTTTACCACTTCTGCATAACTTTTAAAAGTTACCTGACGGGCCATAAAATGGATTTTTGCTCTCTGGGTAAACTACCGGGACGTGAAATTATGACCTTTAGGAAGAAAATCTGGATATTGTTTTGCCTTTTTAGTTATAGTCTATGACTTCTTAAGCATTTATTAATCATTTCCATCTGAGAGCATCTTATTTTTTTATCTTACTTAGAAAAGAAACAAAAACATTCAGCAGAAAAAGCCTCTTAGACTCATGGTGTTTTCCCCTAGCACTTTGGGATACTATTACACATGCTTGTGATTATCTACTCTGCAAACAATTGTCAGGAAACTTCAGCTGTTTTCCAAGTCCCACAGAAGAACAGATGTGGAAATAAATTTCAAACAATGTACTGTTAATCACGTACATGTGGACACAAAATGAACTGGACCTCAGTGAGAACTGATGGGATGCTTTGTTAGCTGAGCAGGGAGTGGAGAATTTGCACTTTTCTTAGCCTTCATTGTCTGAACAGTCCTTTGAAAACAGTACTAATATATGGAAAGGGTAAGGGTCTGGTTCAGATATTTAACTCCTTCTGGAGAGCCAAATCCACGGGGGACCACCTGAATGGAACTGGACTATATTATGTATATGAATACAAGTGATTGTGTATGTATGTGTAATTTTCTTTTATTTGAGGGCACTTTTGATGCTGTAAAGGATATTGAGGAGTAAAGTAGCTGCATATCATCAGTGTGCTTTCAAAAACAATTATTTAAACCAGCCAGCTTTGCCTGTAAGAGATTTGAAGTGCATGTTCAATTGCTGGAAAACCATAAGAAAGCAATTATGTCAGAAAACCTACTCATGCTGTGTTCTAAACCTCAAACTTCCTTGGAAAAATCACTTAAAAAGACAGTCCATACAATTTCAGAAAGCTGGTTTTGGGGGAGAATGGATTAGTTTTTAGGAACTCTGAAACTTAGAGCTTCAACTTTACAGAATTATTATTTTGAATCAGTGTATTAGACAGTCATTGAGCCTTAAGGAATTGCTGGATTGTTGTTCTTGGAAATCTTTTTTTTTCATGGGTAAGAAAACTCATGGTAAAAGGGGTATTGATACTTGTTCTGAGTGTGATTTTCCTTATTGAAGTATGTATAGGTCTTGAAAAATAGTACCTACTAGTAGGAATCTGCATTTTCTGCTGCTACAGAATTGAAACTATTGTTAAAATATGTAGCTTATATATGTGTGGTTATTTTCAGTTATTTGATCCCATGTAGCCTGGAAATAATTTGCCTTCCTGAACCTACAAAATAGAAGAGGAGGAGGGGTGTGAAAAGAGAGTGTAATAAATTTATGGCTTCTTAAATTTGATGAACTTGATTAAGCAGACAAGATTATGTCTTGTTTCAGGGTTAATAGTAGTTTCTTGGAATTTTTTAGACCCTCTTAGAAGTTTTAGAATGAGCCTTATCATATTATATTGAAGGCTTTTAAAGGCTGTAAACTTGGCTGCCTGTGGCTTTTGGATTGAAAACAATAGAGTTGCCCCACAAGCTTGAAATAGTGTATGGCGACACTAGTAGTGATGCATTTTCCTGCCTCCCAAGTTCTCCATCTAACTTCCTCATTGGCTGTTCCTTAACTTCTCACCTTGCACGTCCATTGTTATGTTTATTCTGGTAGTAAGCAAATGGCCAAGGCCAATTAAAATGTTAATTCCTACTAAAATAGCAAATACAATGTTTTGAGAGATGGAGAGAACAGAAGGAACTTTCAGAAATCTTTATATGTTCCAAAGACATGTTGTCTCTTAGCTTGACTTCTGGAGAGATCTGTGAAGGTTATATTAGAGTTTATGTATTCTTTAAAAAAATCTTTCGTATGGATTTCCTGGGGCTGTTTTTCTTGTGCTCTGTGAAGTGACCAATTTCTTCCTTTTCTTTGTTTTTAGGGAGGTCTGCTTGACCTTAATTTTTCATGTTTTCTTTCAAAATAACTTTCTTTCCTGGATATTGCTTTGTTTATAGGCTTTGCCAAAGAAAAAAAGAGATAATAACATTCAAAATAAACATCTTTATACCCCCATGTCTTGTTTCTTAGCCTTTGTCTAGAATGACATAAGTGGCTAAGTATTTTCATGTTCTTCAAAACATGATTTTGTGAATGTAGCTGATGTGAACATTGTGTGCTTTATGAAGACTTAATAAGTGCAGTTATCTTCTACCTTTAATAATTAGAAAAAATGGGATGCAGACGGTAGTTCTGTGTGGTGCTAGTTAAACTTAAGAAGAAACTGCATTTTTGATGTGAGAGTATTTTAAATGGGCTTAGAATGCATGTTTTGATTTTAACAGTGGGGTTTGGGATAGCTTTAAGTTGTTTAATATGTACTTTCTGAGGGGAGATTAGAAGGTATGCTAATATACTTTAATGATGGGAAGGCCTTTGTTATTGCAGGCAGTCAGGTTGTGTGCGACTTGTTTCATCACATCATGAGCCTTTGACTTAAAGCTAGAAAGCCTTTTTGCCTCTGCTTTTGTTCTTGAAAGGCTATTGCAGAATCTTGCTCTTTAATATGGTTTAGCAATCGTCTCTTAAGCTGCATCTTAAATGTGTTTACAGTCAGTTCACAGTTATTTTGTTCCTGCTGCAATGTTGACTTTCAATGTAAATATCTCTTCTTCCTGCTAATTAGCTGCCTACAGTAATGGTAGGAAATAATTACACTTCATTTTTTGTCAACATTTCGTTAGGCTAAAGAAGACAAGACCTCATATTTTTTCTTAGCTCTCTTCCCTCGATCAGTATAGTATTCCTTTCATGTTCTTATTCCAGCTTGGATGTCCTACTCTTCCCATCACTTACGGATTATAAGAATTCTGTGTAGTGTTCAAAGTAAAACCTCACTGCAGTCTTCAGTAACTGGTAAGACTATCTATCCTTTGGGTTGATGATATAATCCAAGATTATACTGCCGTTTATCACCTCCATGTCATGTTAGAGGTAGTGCCCAACAGGCTCAAGATAAGTTGTGAGATACTTCAGAAGGTGTTCCTCTTCTCAAAACAGTATAAGCATATTAAACAACCATTCTTTAGGAACTCAGTCTACCAGTAAACTTTAAAACTGACTCTGGTGGAGAATACCACTTGCACTGTAAGTATGATGTCTGGGGTTTTTTTCTTTTTCTAATGAATTGGTTTAATTTAGGAAGTTGTTGTTTAATGAGAAAGTATTTGGGTAGGAAAACACTGTGGGGTTTTTTAAAGTTATAGAACAAGCCCAAGTTAAGTGAACTCATGCATATTACCATCTCAGTTTCTCAACTGGAGACATAAGAAAAGCAAAGAATCTTTCTTCACTCCTACAGTTGTTGATAAAAGTTAAAGGAGAAGACATCAAAAAGATTTTGCATCAGACTTAAAAGTTTGGGTGAGGCAAACACTCTCTCATGAGTTTCAGAAAATAATATGAGAACTGATGTGAAGTCTTGTACAACTTACTTTTGGGAATGTGAAGGTTAGTCAGTGGTAAAAGATAAGCAAACAGGAAGCTTAAGAATGCATGTTCAGGGGAAATATGTCTGACTAAAAATTACATTCAGTTACTTGGAGGTAGAATTACACAGGTTGAAAGGGACCACTGAAGGAAATGGTCATTTTTACCTTCACCTGGTGAAGAGGAATAAAAAAAATTTGAGTACTCTTCTCGGTAGAGAAGCACCAGCCATTGCTGTTTGAACTGAATCCTTCATGGATTATTTTGTAAGCTCATTATTTGAGCTTGAAGTTAACCTATGACACTCCAGCCTTGCAACTACCTTTATACAGGAAATGGTAAAGGTAACAATCAATATGTCTTTTTGAAGAATTAATATAATATAATATGATATGATATAATATAATATAATGGGAGAGGAAAAGCAGAAACTGAGTGCTCTTTTTGCCCTTTGAATCAGGAGACCTTTTAAAATGTGATTCTTCTCTTTGTGTGTATCTTTCACAGTCTTCTTTTAGGTAGTAAAAAGAATAGGTCTAGGGAAAATTAAATATAATCACTAGGAGCTCATTTTTGTCTAGAATTTGTATCTCAGTTTTACTCATAAATGGATTTTGAATAAAAATTTAAACAATAAAAGAGTTTAAAGAATATTTAGAACTTCCTACAAAATGCGTGCTGTGACAGTCTTCAAAGAGGACATTATAAGCTTCAAGAAAAGCTAAACACAGACTTTGTACTCCTTGTATTACCAGAACATTTTCTTAAAAGATTGTTTTTCTAGCAGTGTTTAAGAAAAATTTGCTCCAGAAGAAGCTTAAAATTAAAAAAATTAGAAAGGCAAAGGAAAGCATCTTTGTAGTATACAAACCCAGAATTAACATATTTCTTAGTTACTGTTCAATTCCCACCATTCCTGGGGCTAGCTGATCCTTCCGTCTGCAAACTGAGTGTGCTTTTTAACTCTTACCAAGCAGTGGCTAGCTCATTTCCTCTTCTTTGGGTTAGCATCAGAGGAGTGCCTCTTTGTGGGTCTGTAAGCTTGTGTTGGAAAAGCGTCCTGGATGGAGATGGCTTAGGATTTTCAGAGCTCTGTAGAAACAGCGAGATCTTCTCCAGAGCTGGAAAACTGAACAGGTAAGACTTGAGCAAGGATTTTCATTTCTATAACATGATTTCACTGACATGCTCAACAAACGTACATGGAATGTTGCTTAGGGTCTCATCTTTATTTAATTTTACTTACAGTGGGTTTGGATTTTGGATTTTGTTTCTTAAGACTGAAAATGGATTCTGAGACATGAGGTGGAGAAGAACAGAATACAGTTTAATGTGCTGTAAGTAGTAGTTCTAGCTTTAAATTAAGGTCTTGAGTGCCTGATAGGCCTATTCATTGGATAATGTTCAGAAAGACCATTTTCGGTAGAAGTAACTTTGCTTTGAGGCCAAATTGAATGGCCTAAGCTCAAGATTTTGTCACCTAACAAAATCATTACATGAACCACTGAAGTGTTTCATTATTAAAAAGCAGCTTTTAACTGGTAGAAGGTCACAGGTGGTACCTCTGGATGCTTTAATTTGACGGACTACTATTTATGTGTCTTTTTTTTTTATTGCATCTGTGGAGATGAAAGCTGTGAGAAGGGTGTGGAAATTAGTTCAATGTAGAACATACACATAAGGTGAACAATTTTGTTTTCCGGATACTACGGAGAAGCCTGAATTTGTATTTTGAGGACTCTTAACAGCTTGTTAGTGTCTTAGTAAGTCAGTCCCTAGTTCTGTGGTTGATTGTTTTGTTAGATATCTTGTCTTAAATGTACATGGAGTTTGAGTGATAAATCAGGTCTTCTTTTCTTTGGAAGGGAGAGGAGGGTTGTGCTTAAGGCATTTTTTTGATTTAGGTTGAAATCACAAAGCAAACAGGTTCCTAATTCAGTCCTGGTGCAGGATTACTGAAAAGTACAGTAATGTTATCAGGTAATTTGGAGATTGTAATGCTTATTTTATTGATTTGTAACAGTCACAGTTTTTATCACCAGTATGATACTCTGACTGTACCTTTGGCCTGAGAAGGAGGTGGGGGATTGAAAACCAAACAAACCCTGCAGCTGTTGGTTTAAAGAAACGTGTGTGGGTGGGTAAGACAGAAGTCTTTTCTCTCCAGAACACCACGATGGGATAGCTCTGCAGCTTTCTGAGACGGGCTCAAGATGTCTACGGATTAAATAAAACAGTGCATTAATTGCTTATACCTTAACAAAAGTCCACAGTTGCCATCTCTAGACCTTCAGGAAAAGATAACTGAGCTGTCTCCCTTGGAGACATTCTCTTCCATTTCTGCCAGCAGATGGCTTTGTTTGTAAACTTAGTGTTTTGCAGGCCAGCATGTGGTAATCTGGGAGCAATAGTTTGAATGCTAATAACATTCATCAGAAGTTGTTATTTATTAAGCCAGCTGACATTTAGGAAGAATAGCCAGAGCTTGCCAAGTGATTCTAGCGCATTGCTGAGGAGCATGCCACTGGTTAGAGCATTTAATTTGCAACTCCATGGCAGGGGCCCCTAGGTGTTAATGGGCCTCATCCTCCCCTGAGTCCTGCTCATACTCTTGGGTGGGGGCCCAGAAGCCTGTGTCAGACCAGCCTGGTGCTATCAGTCTGTGTTGGAGCCACGGTTACCAGTGTGCCTGTTCCAGTCCCAGCTGTTGTGGTGTTGACCTGGAGCCTACCTTTGTACCGTGATTACCAGGCTGCCCATGGGACCTGCTTCTCTCACCACCCATGCGGGCAGCAGGTCACTGGGCAGTGCTGGTCCCAAGGTGAAGCTGCTTTCTCAAATCACTTCTTGTCTGGTTCCTCTCTGCGGCGGCCAAGCTCCAGTCACCTAGAGCAGCTTTATGGCCAAACTGGAGCCAAGGAACAATTTCAGTAGTTGTGGATATACTTATTGGAGATGCTGCTGCAAGGTTTTGGCTGCCTTGAGTTGGCAGAGAAAGGGTTGATGAAGCAAGACCTGAGCGCTGACTGTGGTGTAACTGTGGGAGGGGGACTTGCTGCTTTGCTTTATATTCTCTGAGACACAGAGATGTGACTCAAGAAGAGTGTTGTAAAGTGAGCTTGTTAAGTGCTTTTACAATGCCTTTAAAGTAAACAATCTGTGGCCTTTTATCCTCTTAGATAACCCTGAGGAGCTCCCATTGATTTCCATGAATGTGGGATCTGGCTTCTGGCTGATGTTCCATATTACTAACTTCAAATAAAGATTTATGCTTAGCTAAAATAAACCTTAGAAGCCAAAACTAACTTTAGAGAATAACTTTACTAAAAATAAATTTGCATATTTTTTGCTTTGATTGGTGATAAATGGCTTGTTTAAGAAATGTAATTGGTTTCACTTACAATTCAGGTGTTATTGTATTAGGTAACAGGCTGAGGAATCTTTCATTTGTAATGCAGTCTCTTAATGCTTCTGTATTTATTCTGCTTAGTTTTGTGAGAATTGATAGGATTATAAAAATGTAATATTTGCTTTAAACATTTTAATGATGTGTAATGCCGGTACATTTGAGTAAAATATTTTTTGTAGTGTAAAAAAGTAAGATTTTTTCCTTTTGTTCTCATTGAAATAGCTTGTAAATTAAGTTGCTCTATATGACTTTTGAATTTGCTTTAAATTACGTATGTATAGATATGAAGGATGACCTTCTACATTGAACAAATTAGGTAGATAATTAAAAAAACAAAACTGGAATTTTTGTCTATTGTAGGTTTGCAAGAAACAGAGAATAATGAGCCTGAGAAGAAATGTTTAAAAAATCTGTTTTATATCTTGAGCTGTTAGCTTCTGGCAGTGTTTAGCGTTGTAATAAATTTAGAGGCTGGTTTCATTTGTTGGATTTTTTTTTTAACCTGCTAGAAGTATATTCCTAAAGAAAATACTTTCCTCTTCTTGTTTTGCTGTTATTTCTGAAGGTAGCCTTGATGACGCCTATGAAATACTACTTTTTTTTTCTTTTTTCATTTTATCTTATGTTGTTCTGCGTTGATAGCAAAAGACAAAGAACCCATTGAATGCATTATTTCTATTCATGGTGACATAACTGGTCATACAAACCTTCCTGAAGTAAGTAAATATTTCTTTGAATTGGGTAATTGCTGTTATATAATACATGGAAGTATCACGCAGTAGTATATCTGAAGAAAAAGCTACTTGAAAAGGATATTTTAAGATACAGCGGATATATCTGTATTCTTTTTTTTTAATTTTATTTGTACTGAGTAGCCTAAGTATACCCAATTCCTGTTGTGTACAAAGACAGGGTATGTGACATGGGAATATTATCAAACCAGTTGTGTTCTCTTAACAGTGTCCAATGATTCTTCTGTTGACTGTAAATAAAAAAAAGCTTGAAATCAGTGTCTCTGCTTGGTACAGAGGCTCTTTCTCCATGAATGATACTAAAACATTTCTCCCTTGCAAATGAGAAAGGAGTTAAAACTGAAGAACGTAATGTTTTCACCTTTTCTTTGACGGGTAGGTCTGATGCAGCCGAATTTGCAGATAGTTGAGTAGAAAGAAAGAAAGGAAGAAACGAATTTTATGTTATTTTGCCAACTGTTGTAGAAATCCATCTGAGCTATTGCAAAATTTGTAAGAGTTCCTGAGAGAAAGAACGAGAGCATACATGTGTTTTTCTCATTCTGATTTGTTTGAAAGGATTTGGCCATCTGCCGCATACAGGAAGTGCGCACTGCCTATTGACGGTGGGATAGGGGAAGGCACATAGAGTTTCTTCTTGTTAGTTTGGTCACAAATATGGTGGTAAAAAGAAGACTTGTTTTTTAATATGCTCTCCTCTTTTTTAAATTTTTAAATTTATTTTTAGTTTCATGGGTGTAGGTGAAGATCATTGCTGTGCCTTTGGCCGGTGGATGGCTCTGTGAGAGAAGGCTTTTCTACAGCTTCAGCTGTGGGCTATTCCTGCCTTACCTGGGCTGTACTTCTTTCTTAGGGAGCCCAGACTCCAAGCAAGGAAATTTTCCTTAAAAGCACCATTTACTGGATTGCTCAGACAATTAGATTTGTTTACACATACTTAAAATTGATCCTTGGTACTTTAGTTTTAAGAAAATGATTTGGCCTTTTTTGTTCTTGAAAATATTTTCTGTCTCTGCTAACACTGCTGTATTTTCATTGCCTGTTAACTTTTTGAGACAGAAAAGTTGGAGTAATCACAGCTGGTTGGTCCAGTCAATTGGGGTTTTTTGTGAGTTGTTTTTGTTGGTTTGTTTAGGGTTTTTTCTGGAGTATTATTCTATGTGCCAGGAATTCAGAGGCTATTTTAAGCTCTGCTTAACTTTGTAGTGCTCCTGATACACTTCCATCTGTCCTCAGCAGCATACTTTGTTAGAAGTCCTGCACCAGCTTTTCCATTGTTAAACCATCTTCACCAAGGCCAAATTATCTCTCTTTGTTAGAGTATACTGACTTTCTGACTCACGTTGTTCTTTTCTGTAGGGGGAGGTTCTTCATATATCCTGTCCTGGTGCATGTGGAAAAATGCAGGATTTGGTATTACTGTGGGAAATCCTGTATTTCAGCATTGCTGAATCAACCTTACCTTACTTTGATCCCCTTTATTTATTACTTTTTGGTACCAGGGATCCAAAACTTAATTGTCTGTTCCAGATGCATATTCCTGGATTGGTGGCTAAAGGCAAATAATAGCTTATTAGTGGGATTTTAGCCTGTAGATGTACTCCAGGATATTCTTGACCTTCCTTCCTGACTTCCTCTTGTTTAGCCCACTTTCTGCCCAGACCCCCCAGCTCTATTTGGACAATGCTCTCAGGTACATGGTGTGAGTCTTCAGGTTGACCTGTGCAGAGCCAGGAGTGGGACTCAATGATCTTTGTGGATTCCTTCCAACTTAGGATATTCTGTGATTATATGATGATATTTGTAGACCTTCACTGTACCTCTCCAGTAGTTCCTTGTCTTAGCCTTCTGCACTTCAGGCAGTGTGGCTGGAGCACTTGCTGGTGAAGACTGAGGCAAAAATGTCGTAGAGTACGTCTGCCTTCTCCATGTCCTTGGGGACCACATCTCCAATTTCCTTCTGAAGGCCCACATTTTCCCTAGTCTTCCTTTTGTCACTGAAATACTTGTAAGAGCTTTCCTTGTTGCCCTTGATGTCCCTGACCAGGTTTAATTCTGTCAGAGCTTTAGCTTTCGTAATCTGATTCATGGCTGCTCGGACAATTCCTCTGTATTCTTCCCAAGCTACCTGTCCTTGCTTCCACCCTCTGTAGGTTTCCTTTTGTTTGTGTCTGTGAAGGAGTTTCTTGTTCATCCATGCAGGCTTCCTAGCGTTTCTGCCTGACTTTCTTGTTGTTGGGGTGCATTGCTTCTGAGCTGGGAGGAGGTGATCCTTGAATATTACTGAGTTTTCTTGGGCCTTTCTTCCATCCAGGACTTTATCCCATGGTACTTCACCAAACAGATCCCTAAAGAGATCAAAGTCTGCTCTCCTCAAGTCCCCAGTTTGTGTTTTTTCTTAGCTCCTTAGTGTTGGAGCGATGTCTAGAATGCTGCATTTCTAGACAAGCAGAAGTGTCCTTGTAGGGAAATATTACTCATGGGCATATAATCTCTTACAAGCAAAGTTTTTACCATTCCAGCCACCAGTACTAATCATAAATATTGTTTTCATATTTTTGGCTCTGTACCTTTCTTACGTTTTACATCAATTGTTTCTCTAGGTATTGCCAGGCATCTGAAGTGGTTGACCAAGACCTAGGAACTTGAAACAGTGGTAAGTAAATGAAATTCAGATTGTATTATCTGTGCTTTCACATGCTGGCTGACTCTGAAGTTTGACTGATGCTTGAAGGATGGAAGATGTGCAGTAGGTTATGGCTTTTGAATATTTTCTTCAGAGCACGAAGTTCCTTTTCAGAGCATTCACAGATTTTAAGAAGAACAGGATGTAGGCTCAGTGATTGCTTTTGATAAGTGAAGCTTCCTCTCCAGACCACTTTGACTTAGAAAAAACTTAAAATATTTCAGGTACATCAGTTCAGTCTATACTTGTTGAAGTGGTAACATGACCCATTGTGTTAAAAACTGTAGTGTTCTTTGTAAAGTTAGATCATTTTCTTGATTCCCTATGCTCATTGCTGATTTTTTGCATCTTACGTGTGAATTATGTACCCTTTTGACTAGAGAAGAATGCAGGAAGGATCTAAGAAAGAACTTTAAAAGTTTCAAATACTTTAAAAAGTGAGTTTTGTTATGCATTTATAAACATATTCTTTGTGCTTCCTTATCTGTAGATACAGGCTGGCAAGGAGAGCCTTACGCAGGCAGAGATAAACTCACCAACTCTTAATTGTATTTAATAATCATTGCATACAATAGAATAATAGAATCATTAAGGTAGGAAAAGACCTCTGAGATCATTGAGTCCAGCCTTTGACCGATCACCTTCATGTCAACTAAACCATGGCACCAAGTGCCATGTCCAGTCAATTCTTGAACACTTCCCGGAGTGGTGACTCCACCACCTCCCTGGGCAGGCTGTTCCAATGCTTAACCACTCTTTCAATGAAAAAATTCTTCTGCATATCCAACCTGAACCTCCCCTGGTGCAGTTTGAGGCCATTTCCTCTTGTCCTGTCACTAGCTGTCTGGGAGAAGAGGCTGATAGAAGAGGACTGTAATAATACTTTCTAAAAGCAACTGCATTTTCTTGCCAAGAGATAGGTATTTGGAATAATGTAATATTTATGCTTCTCTAGTTTCCAAAGCAGAGCCAGTTTATGTGAAAAATTTCATATTCATATTAAGGGGTCTCATTTGATTTCAGTGCCGTTGGCAGCAAATAAAAGTTTTTAGCACCTACATATTTGGTTCTGTGTGCTATTGACTTTGGTGACCAGTGCAGTGAGTAACCTTTGCCTTGTTTTTATTATTTTTTGCTTTAGTGACCTCTGAAAATCATGCTTGTTCTTCATTTCTAAAAATACCATTTAGTTAAAACACTGAAGGAATTCATCAGTTTAGAATATTAGCACTCATGTAGTTCTGTATTTACTATATCCTTTGTATTTGTGCTTGTATTTTGCCAGGAAAAGCAAATAAGTGAATTTTAAGTGAATTTGTCAGTTAGTTTTGGATAATTCCTTTTTGCCTACTATTTATCTACCCCTGCATCCCTATCCTCCACTGCTTGACAACTGTCAGAACTAAAATGCTGTATTCATGGTGTCATTAGTGCACAGGTGGAATGAAAGCATCATAGATAGTTTATATGTCTTTATTCAACAAAAAATACAGGTGTTCCTTCTTTCAAGTTTGATGCTGTTAAAGAAGTGGATAGTTAAGAGTTAAAGAAACTTATTATTAATTTAAAATTGATTCTTGGCTAGTGTTACAGATAATGTAACTTATTTTACCACAGTGTGCCTCAGGCCATTAAGAGGGGAGTCCTGTAGCACTTAGCAGTATAACAGAAACATGCATTAATGTGAAGCTAACTTAAACAACAACTTGAGCAACTGTCAGCAGCAGCAGGAGGGAAGCCAAAGTAGAGAGTTAAGTGTGGTGGTGATTGGTAAAATTGCACAGTTAGTAAGATTAGTTCTATGCAGATCTAATATGTTGAAAAGAAAATTGAAATTATAACTTTTTCTTCATAACAGAATATGTAAATAATATAGTTTCTCTCCAGATGTCTGGATGAGCACAACAAAGGCAACTTGTCTGGGTTTTCTTCAAAGGCATTGCATAATTTGTCTTGGGGGAACATTTGAAAATATCTAAGCACTTCATTCCCTAAAAATCTTCACTTCAATTGCAGTTAAATAATTAATAGAATTGTAACTGGAACCAGGAAATAAACAACAAAGATAAAAATTTAAAGGATCAAATTACCTTCTGATAATGTCTTAAAGAAATCTGTGCTACTTTGCTTACTCTTTCCTCTTCTTTTTCTCCCCAATGTTTCAATGTAATTATAAGATACATTTATACTTGCTGACTTGTATGTGTGCTCCTGTTCTTGCAATATGTGTAGGATAGAAGCTTATAATGCCTTGTCTAATAAACATGAAAGGTAGACTCTGATATTGTATTAGGCAGAAAAAGACCAGTTATTTTAGTTTTCCATATACTGCTACTAACCAAGAATTGATTGCTTAGTAGAGCAGGGTTAAGATCCTTCCAGGACCTACCTATCACAGCTGATGGTGATCCATGCTCCAGTGAGATGCCTCAGCAAAGGTAGATGCTAGTGTTGAACATCTCTGGAAAAGAGCAGGTGCTTGGGGAATGTTAGCCTCAGGACTCTGACCGCTAACTGTGAGACTTGTCTCTGAAGATTTGGAGGTTTGATCCCCTCTTTTAATAGTGGAAGTTTCATCAGCCACTTGCTAGCAGTTTTGACAAAGGTGAAGTTCTTGGACTATGGACTTGTGTCATCCCAACTGCTCTGCAACCTGCCAGCTATGTGACAAATATTCTTCTGTGTTACATGAAAATAAAAGTTTTGACCAGCTAGTCCTATTCCTCTTCAGGTAATAATACTTACCTAACTTTCCTGGATAGGGTCGTGGTTGGTACTGGAGGATGAGGGTTGTGCTTCTGGCCTTGGGAACAACTGGGAGAAACCAAGGTGAGGGAAAGCAAGCAGAGTGCCTTTCTGAAGCTCTTTCAATGTGTTGTGATAACCCTCAAAAGAAGGAATGCCATGGGCCTTTTCGTTTTTATTTTTCATATAATTTATCTTTGTCTACTCCTTCTTTAGAGAACTTCAAGGTGATTTTAAAGTACTAATCACAAATTGCACCCCAGTTCTATTTACTAGAAACAATAGCAGTGGACTTTTTTTCAATTTCTTTCCTTTTTTCTGTCATTAGAGGGAAGAAAGGACAAGTTACTGAGTCAGAAAAATAATACAGTTTCAAGTTCTTTCCTTGGGAAGGCACTGGAAACTTTCAGATGCTGTAAACCACATTGAACTGATAATTTGCTTATGGAGTAGAAAAAACAATGGTTAATTTTAATGCTATTATTTCTGGAACTTAGTGCAGTTCCTGATGTGGAGATGCCATGCCACAAGCAGTGACTAAATAGCAGTTACTGCTACAGGAAGAAGTGTGGTGTAGCAGATAGAACCGCCTGTCCTGACTCCTGCTCTCGACTTCTGCCTCTGTTGTTAGCCTGCTAAGTGATATTCTAAGTTAATTAATTTCTTACTCTTTTTGTTGGCTTATATTGCAAGGCCTTTTGTCCAGGTACTGCATCTCAGTTCGTGTCATTGTGCTGTGGTGCCTGTGGATTCTTTCAGCAGTTGCTATAGTATTACTATTGTTACTTGCAGGGTTTCTCATTAGCTCTCAGGAGCTCACCATGTGACATGGAATTCTGAAACACTTGAATATTTGTTCTACAAGAAGAAAGCTAGTAATACTTTTCAGAGCCTTGTTTAATAGTGCATCTGGTCTTGCACAGCTGCAGGCTGATGCCAAAAGGGACAGTATCACTTCAGCCTCTTCTTTCCCTCTTGCATCAACTCCTGGTCCCAAGGTGAGTTCAAGGTAAGCAGCTGATTCAGAAAAAAAAAGAACCTAACTGCCTGGGAAGGAAAACTAAACCAGATAACTATGCTGTTTGACTTGTCCTGTGGCTGAGAAATTACTAGATGTAACAAAAGGGACAAAGATGTAATAAGCAGCTGGAATTAGGTGGGGAGAGTAGTACTGTTTCTTTCAGCAACAGGTAATAAATATACCAGATGAGACATAGCATGGAAACCTGGGCTTATTAAGAGCTGCATTTTACAACCAGATCTTGAACACAGCAGAAGAATGTCTTGCAATGGATGTGACAGCCCAGCTTCAGTTCTGCTGATGTTAGTTGCCAATATTAGATGTTCTTCACTGAAAGTATTTTTTTCTAATACAGGTTTTTAATCGTTTTTTTTTCCCCCTCAAGTAACAGTCATCTTTGTGATCCACATTATAATTTCAAGGCGTATTTCTGATGCCTAAATATAACTTTTATTTAATTTTCATTGAAATTGAAATCCACTTAATCTTGCAAATTTAACTGAGAGAAGTAGCTCTTGATATGATACTTTCTAGAGATCTTGTATTAATAATTTCCCCTTTAAACTCTGTCAAGAAACTTGATTTATCTTTGAAAATGACTCATGTAATTGGAGTTGACTATTTGAAGGGGATCTTTTGACCACTGCCCTTACTCTTAAAAATGTATACAACAGATTATATTGGTTTCTTTGATCTTACTTTCTTTGTAAGCCTCGTGTAATAAGATCTTGTGTTGAAGGACCTGTGTTTTTTTCCCCACTTACAATAGGTTTCCATGAAATAAAGAGGGGTGAGCAGGACCAAGGAAGAGAGAAACAAAATGTTAAAATGATTTTGGAAAATGTAGTGACTAACTTTAATTGAAGAGCCTTTACACACAGCTCACACATGCTTATGAGGACATGAATATTTCCTGCCAATTGCATTCATGGGTGAAGTTGCCCAGTAAATTCAGCCAAGCAAGGGGAACAACAGTTCAGCAGCAAAAAAACCAAGTGTGTCTCTGAGAACACTGCAGCCCAACACGGACTTTGGCTCTCAAGCTGTCTGTACAACTGACCTAGGCAGTGATGTTGCTGAAATTTCACAATTGTTATTTCTTACTGCCCACTTCTTTGGCAACAGCCAATCTTCATTTTTTCCATTATAGGCAGCTGCTGGAACTAAAAAGAGCTTGAGCTCATTTTCAGATGTGCTAAATATATTATGTTTTACCTTTCTTGCCCCCTCCCCTTTTTTTCTGACATATACTAGAGCACACTCACTTGTTTCAAAGGTGCATGATCTGTGAGTTCCATGCTGTACACATGTCCGAAGACAAGCAGATGTGTTAGCCTTATGCATGGAAATGATTTCTTAGAAATGAGGCCATCATAATGTCTGGGAAAAGAGATATTCTTAAAAAGAAGCTGTCAGTGAAAGAAATCTGTAGAGATTGAGAAGGACTGATGGTCAGGAGTCACCAATATTACCGGTAAAACCCACTTTCTACCCTGGCTGTGACTGACATGCAGAAAGCAGATCAGTGCTCAGAGCTCGGTGGCAGAGCCAAGAATTTTATGATCAAGTAGAACTGAACTGCTTGAAATAAATAGTTCCTTTTTCGTTTCTTGAGACTGCCTTACCCTTTTTACTCAAAGTCTCATAGAGGAATTCTCTCATGTCCTTCTGGCCCTCTCTAACTTAAGCTATTGAAGCCATCAGACTATTTCCCAAAGCTATTAAATGGAGGGAGGTTTTACAGCCTCTAAGCAAGCTTGGAAATAACCTGTTGAAGGCTGTTCAAACCTGTGTGTCTAAATACATTGTAGAATTGAATCATAAGAATACAAAATATTTTTTCCCAATAATTTATGCTAGCAGACCGTGGTATAAGCATTGAATGAGAGTTATGAACTGAGAACTGGCCAGCTTGGTGAGCAAAGGTTTCTGGCTGAACTTTTTTTTAATACCAGAGATCCACCAAAATCTCTATTGCACTGATTTTTATGAGATAATAGATATGACTTAATCAAGGACATCTACTAATATATGTAATCAGGAATCCCTGACAGTGGAGTGCAGTGGTCTGATCATGCTGCTGCACTTCTGCATAGGTGCTTCCCTCGGTCTAGTTATAGATCACTGGAAGATAATGCAGGACTTGGGGTAAA
The DNA here is from genome assembly GCA_013396775.1 of Cephalopterus ornatus. Classification (NCBI taxonomy): domain Eukaryota; kingdom Metazoa; phylum Chordata; class Aves; order Passeriformes; family Cotingidae; genus Cephalopterus; species Cephalopterus ornatus. The sequence goes on from VZRE01014706.1 coordinate 93,646, forward strand.
GAGTAAAGAGCAGTAAAAGAATATTACTGACTTTCAGTGCAATGGGAGGAATGGATGGGAGGACGTGAGGTTACATATCTGACCCAGAGGTAAGTATCTCCTAAAATACTTCAGGATTCCCATGAAAAATGCCTCTAAAATTAGTATCTTATTTTTCTGAATTGTTAGAATGGTATTCTGGTGAAATATTGGTAAAAACCCAGATAAAATTACATATTGTTGTAAACAAAAAGAGAAAAGCTATACTAAATGTAGGCTGATTATTTTCTGCCATTTTGCAATTTTTATCTCTTCTAATTTTTTTTTCTCTAAAGCAAAATAGTTTTATCTAGTCAGTAGAAGGTTGCCATTGTCCTTTGCTGGATGATTTTTAAATCCACCTCTTACAGAAATCATACAGGAAGATAAATATTTTCATGAAGATTCTTTTGATGGTAAAATTTAATGCAGTGGACAAAGAAAAAATTATAGTCTCTAAAGATTTATGGATCTTATTAAATGAGGAAAAAATCCTTCCCTGCAGATAATTTTTTTTTCAAGTATTGGAAAAGTTGAGGCTGAGAAGAACAAAAAGAAATCCTATACTAGGGAGGTTGAAAACATCCCTTGAAATCCAACTAGTTTTCCAGATTGTGTTGAATATATTTCTCTCTTGAAATTGGCTACTGTTCATATTTCTTCCTGAAACTGTCAAATCTGTTATAAGCATGATAATAAAGTACTCTTACATGCATATATGTCAAGACAACATTATATTGCTTGAAATTAAAGCATTTTCTGGTTCTGCCTTCCTGGCATTCTCACCAGTCTATCCGCTTATGGATGTTTTTCTTTTTTACTGAATTTTTTTTTTTTTAATGACTGTTTTCCTGGCAGCTGGAGGGACTCTGCCTCAGAGGTACTCCTAGCATACTAATGCTTGTGAAATATAGAGGGGATGATGCTTTTTCTGCATGTAGAATACCTAAGTGAATCAAAAGAAAATTGACCAGATGCCATGGCTTTTAACTAGGAAAGACCTTATCCTATTTATTTTTACTTCTTTTAATCACTGATCTGCATGTATAGTTCCTTCTTATTAAAGGAAATCTGTGAATAGTAATAGCACACTTCAATTTGTGCTACATTTCACCAAATTATTTAAAAAATTAATCACTTCTGTTTTAGGATGGTACTCGGCTAACAATGGTAAGATAGGAATTAGGATTAGCTGTGCAAAATCACATATTTTAGCATGTTTTGCAACAGTCTGAAAGACTGCTATGTTGTTTTTTTCAAATGTGTCTGTAGGCACAACTGAAAATTTTATACCTATGGAAAGTCTGTTAGGAGTTGTGTGTGTTTCCAGGTATTTGAGCATCCTTAGAAGAAACCTAGTTACATTGGCACACTGGTAATAATTTTACCTGTTAGAGTATCAAATACCTCCACATACTGAATAACCTCCTAATGTTGCCAGAGTTTGATTAGAAATCATTATAAAGTGTAATTAAGATGTTTGAAGTGTATTGCAGTCATCAGAGAAAAGGAATTATTTAGCTGATGAATTCTTGGCTGATGTTATGGAATGTATTAAGTGTCTGTAGTTGTGATGGTCTAAGAAAACATCCAGAAAGGGAAAAAATAGAAGGATTTTTAGATCTATAGACCTTCTTCAGTAATACTCTGGAAAAATGAAAAGTTTCTGCAGTCACTTAGGAGTACTGAGTTTCAATTTCTCTGTTGAAAACATTTCTGTTTTAAAAGTTGACCTTGTGGAATTTCATAAAGGTTGGTGAAAATTAGAGGAACATATGAAGAAATGGACGAATAACAAACAAAGCAGTTAAAAGAATAAAAGATGGTGGCCTGAGAGTTCTTAAAGAAACGAAGGTTGAAAGCTATTAATTTGCTGGCTCCCGCAAAGTAAATAACACTTGTTCCTCCCACACCCTAAGACAGGAGCTAGTAAACTCTCAGGTGTCGAAGTGTGAGGCACATTATCTGTTAGACTATTGGAAGAGATTCTGAGGAACTTCTGAGGGTTGTGGTGGTGTCACCTCAGTACACTATTCTGCCCAGCTTTTTTGGGTGTAATACTGGGATAGAAGGTATAGAAGAGAACACAGAGCAAAACCACTTTGAGAAGTGTTTCATTAAGTCATTCTAAAACTAGACTGTAGAAAGGACGAAAAATTAGCTGTAATTATCTGGTGCACTGGAGGAAAACTCCAGTGCTTGCTTACTCTATCAGTGTGAGATGTTTGGACTTAGATATCTACAAAACTTGTGATAAAGTTCCTTTCCGTAACACTGTAGGCTGATGATACTGAGGATATTACAGCTCTTGGTCTCCAAGCCCTTATTCACATTAGGTGTATGAAAATTCCTTCTGAAGGAGGTCTGCTGTGAGTACACAGAGAGCTGTCTTTAAGTGTCTGCAGAAAAGGGACCAGGTCTGATACTGAATTGACTATTGCTTTGTTCCATTTTCAGTTTTTCTTTAGGGAAAAAAAAAAGGAGTTACTTCTGCTTGAAATTTACTGAAGTGTTTTGCATAAGTAAAGAGCTCAGTTTGCTCAGCTGTTGCATTACTTCCCTGTTTTGTGAAAATATTTTGAATCTAAACAGGGACTTTGATTCCACTTTTCTTCCTTGTTATTACAGGCCAACTACAAATTGTCATCATGACATGTTATGTTAAAATTCTATTTATGCAGTTCCTCAACCCATATTTGCCGTGGTTAGTCATACCTTTCACCAGGATTGTTAGGTTTGATAACTAGAGAAGTTCAGCAGCCTTTGGTCCCCCTTTATGACTGCTGTTGTGACTGAGCAGCTAAAAAGAGCATTGAGCTCAGCCGACTTGCTGAGGCCATCACCTTCATCTGGGGCTTGTTCTCACAGCTTAATAACTGGATTTTGGTGAGAGCCATTGAGTCACATGCAGTCCATTTGTTCTTCTAAGAGCCCAGCTGTGGATGTATAAATCCCCTTTCTCTGTTGCTCCTTGCAACAACAGGTTTAATTGTTACGGGCTCATAGGAACCAATTAGATTAACAGATGTTAGAGGGAGCCAGTTTCAGGTCTTAGTGGGAAGCAGTAATTTGAGAAGCCTTGTGTAAGGGCTTACTGACATCGAGGTGATGTGTGTCTGGGTTTGAGGCTGTGGGTGCCAGGGGTGGGAGATGAGGACAGACGTTTTTTTTCCTTCTGTTTTTCCACTCCTGATTTAAACTGTTTTGGTCAGTGCTGAATAGCAGTATCTGCTCTCAACAGTGAATAGGATTTACAGATGTTTATGTGGACATTGAAAGGCCATGTGTTTATGGCACTTGCTTTTCAAAAACTTATTAAAAGTTTCAAAGATATACAGAAGAGCTGAATTTTAAAATGTGTAAGCATGTTTATACTACAAGATTTTATGCTTTCCCTCTTACTATCTGATTTAGATAGTGTTGATTCTTACATGCATTTTGAGTAGTATTTGAATGGTCTTGAAATTATAGAACAGAATAATAGCTTTCAGCAACAGAGGCCCAGCCAGTGTTGTTTTCTTACTGATAGTACTCATTAATTTTATTGGGTTGATAAAGGAAGAAAAAAACCTCAAAAACCCAAAAATCCCCAGACAATTTAGTTTCATCTATGTTCCTGCAGTTTTTGACTTGTTCCAGCCTATATATGCGTGGAATGTCATACCACTGCTATCGTAAGGTGTCCAATAAATAAATACTTGTTTTTCTCTGAAAGGAAAAACATGGGAGTTCTCTCCTTAGGGAAAGTACACAACAAAGAAGACACTTTGGAATTCATGTATGTGGATCTTAGTGCACTGTCACTCAGAAATTATCATTAACAGATGAAAAACACCTTTGTAGCTATCTCTTGGTTTTGTTGCAACAAAATCTGATACCAAATAGTCTGGCATGTTACCAAGGGTGTCACCTGAATGCTTAGTGACTTGATGCATAAATGTAAGATAGCAGATTCCTCTCCCCCTCACCACAGTAATGACATTGTACATTGAAATTATGAACACCATGGCTGAGGCTGCTAAACGTATGACTCAAGGAAGACACTTATGATAAAATCACAAAAGGTGGAAATCATCTGAGCTCTCTTGGTTTCGATAGGTATCGGCTATAGTTGCACATTTCTTTACAGGATCATGCTTGTAGATTCACCTAACAGCATATTTTTGTGGTATTATCCATGCTAATAAAAATGAAATTAATAACACTGGGAACTGTACAGTGGTGTTTTGAGGATGGAATTTTGTTTTCTGTGCCAGCTGATGAAACAGTAAGTATTGATTTAAGTAATTATGCCCGTACTTCACTAAGGGACTATATAAATTTGACTTCATATTCGCTAACCATAGTATATTAAATAATATGAATGGAACTTTACAATTCGATTCATTGGAAGCTAATGTATTATAAAACATAATGTATTTAATAACAGGATCACTTTCCAAAATAGGTCCATAAAGCTGGGCTTTCAATATTCATATGAATATTTACAATCTTATGCATGAGAAACAGAAATCAGAATAGCAGACTTCAAGGTGAAAAGAAAATGAGACCATTTTCCACTTGAGTTTAACCTGTAGATCAGTTCCATATGCTCAGCTGTTCGTGTGTGTTAGCCCTGTTTCCTAACTGGCAAAGGGTGCAATGATGCAGTGTCTATTGTACAGGTCCAGCAATTTGCAGCATGCCTAAATCAGTGAGAATTATATGAAGTTATGTATTTTGTCAGATCTTCCAACCAGGGTGGCCTAATCCACCCAGTTTTTTTTAAGACGTTTTTAAAATGTTGGCGATGTTCAAACTTGGAATTATCAGCACAACTGTAAGAGTTGTTACATGATCCACCTGGATTTAATCCTTGCAGTGAGAAACAGCTGTGGCTTTTTCAAGAGCTATTCCTATGATGTTTGTGTGCATGCAATTAAGTTTGAACAAGGAAGGGTACCTACGTATCTGTAATAACACGGGCCCAGCGTTCACTGAAGGTAGGTGAAAAAGTCTGGTTGGCTTCAGTGAGCAGTAACTGCACCTTTAACAGTGGAGTATATGTTGAAACACACTGAAACACACGCATCCTAAAAGGCTCAATTTAGAACTTCACAGAATTTGGCATATTATTTGAAAAATCCTGCAAAAAGGTTGTTCCCAGATCACTACTATGTAGCTTAGTTATTTTCTCCTCATTATATTTGAGGCATTTTTGTCACCTCTAGAGTCTATAAATTACAGGGTTAGAAAAAGCCCAGAGAGTAATGTAACAAATATTAACCACAAGTCATTTTAGAAGTTTTGAAGAAGAAGAGAGCAAGAGACAGAGAACAGTACATAAAACATTAGGCCTTTTGTCATTGCCCTAATTATTTTTGGAACAAAAATTGTTTGAATTCTGTGATTTGAGGAAGAAGGAAAAGACCTAGTCAGATTCAAATCTCTCTCAAAGCCTTATGTCTGATATTTCTGTGACATAGTCTAGAACAAAGTCTGTTGAGTAAAACATTTATTATTTGATCTAAATTCAATACAACAGAATAGGTGTTTTTGCTATGGAAAAGTTATTTAAGCAGTGATGGAATGGAGTTGGTTTGCTGAATTGTGATGAAGTACATACTGTAGTAAGGAACATACTATTTTAATGAAATAAGTCTTTGTGATCTTATTATTCTGATCATCACTTGATAAAGATCTAGACTGAGTTTTCCAGTTGCTAAAGCATTTTGATGACTTGCACATGATGGCTTACACAATAAGGGTTGATGGCTATGCTGATTAACATCCTGCCTTTATAATTTCAAGAAAATAAGAGGCATTGTCACAGATCATTATTACCACCTTTAATTCTTAAATGTTAGCATTAATGTTATCTAGTACTAGGTAGTAGTTACATCTGTTAGTTATAACTGAGCAGAATTGCCTACTTCCTCCTTTCAAAAGGTAAATTGAATTGTGCCACTTTGTTCCAAGGCAGAACAATTGCTCTTTTGGTACAGAGCAATCCTTCACAGGCACTTGTCCTTTCTGAAGCACAAAAGGCTAAGGGGAGTTGTGGTTTTGCAGAAGGAAAAAAGGAAAACTTGGGATGCTAAGTCACACAGACATTTGGTAAACTGTGTGCAGCATATTGAATACTAGTGAATCAAGAGCAGATTCCAGCCCTTTCTTTGCTGAGTGGAAAGTCTTCCTGCAGTGGTATTCAGAGAAAAGCATTCAGTGTTGCTTAACTCCTGCTCCTTTTCAGCCATTGCAGGAATATCCTCCAGAGCTTAAAGTGTTGTAGAAACTAAAATTAATGTAGGTTCTGTCAGTGCAGTATTCTAGCACCATATTTTGTTTACCCATAGTTGCCACCTTTCAAATGCAGAGTTCCTTTGTGCAGTTCTTTGTTGTTCTAAGTGGACATTTATATGTTATAAAAAATAATCAGTATTCAAACATTAAATTTAGTTCTGAGGGACAATCTGTAATTCTTTCTCTAAAAAGAGGGTACTATTGTGCCTTTAGTGAGAGCAATAACTTTTATTCTGTAATGGTGTATGACTGGAGAGGGAACAGTGTAGTAATCTGTAAGTTAAAAGATGTTCTTCCTGAAAGTGAGCAATGGGTTTGTTGTTTTTCTTTATCCCAGGATTAATAAGAAAGCATTAGTTCTTGGCGGAGTCTGTGGTCTCAGGTTTGAAGTTTTACTGCTGTCCTCATATTTTAAAGATAACTTTTATCTCAAAAAGGGAAGGAAAATAGAGGGGTGCCAAGCAGATGGGAGGCTGATGGGTAAGCTTCTATTGCAACAGTCTGAAATGTTGCTCAATAGTAAGTACACCATGCTTGTTTGGAAAAGAATATTGGGCCAAGACTCTTTTGAAATGTGCTTTTGCTGAATCTCTTTCTAACTTAGTGTATCCTCCAGAATAGTTTGCAATTGTTTCAACTTGCTACCTCCCAGCTGACACTGCCTGATCTCAAGCTGGTGAAGAATTTTCTGTGAACTTTCTTAAAACCTGAAACTTTATGAAATCAGTATTTCTCACAGACCTGTACTACAGACATTGCTGGAATTGCTGGCACAAACTAGAGACAGATTTGTTTGCTCTGAAGCAGTGAACAAAAAAGTGGCTGGCCACATTTCAGCCAAAAGCGCTGAGGTGTGTCCTTGTTCACTAATATTAGGTCAAGATCTTGAAAGTCTTGTCTGTGTTTGAGGTGATTAACTCTTGTGATGGAGGGAAGTTTGAATGATTTCTGTTTCCCATATAGAGAAATATATGTATTTTATCTGTAGTGCATAGAGGTTTTTTGTTGTTGTTGTTTTGCTTTATTTTACATATTTTTGGGTTGGGTTTTGGTTTCGGGGAGATTTTTTTTGTTTTTAACAAAGCAGAATTAAAATATTTTTTCCAGGAAGGGAGAATAGGTGTTTGACAGACTAAAATATATTGCACACTAATGCTAAAAATTGCTAGAAATACTTCAAAAAAATCTTCCTGCTATGTTGGTTAGAAAAATGAGTCATCTGTGTGCTTCGTTACTGTGGTTTGATTTATATTGCCTAATTGCAGCTAGATTTCCAGGGCTTTAGAAATGTCCATTCCTTTAGGAAGAGCAGTAGTTCTTTGTTTAAAGAAGAAGAAAAATTTCTGACTGGAGGCCAGAGAGTCTGTAAATACAAATTGCAAGGAACCTGTTTTGTGTGTATACATGTTTGTAAAATTGTCACTGAAAAATAAAAGCCCATTGTGGGTTCCTGGCTGGAAACAATTTGAGTCCTTGGAAACCATTTGAATAAAATGCAGCAAACACTGAAGCTGAATTCCTCAGTACAATCTGTTTTGTTTGGGTTTATTTTAAAATTTTTTTAAAGTAAGAATAGAGTAGCCACACATTCATTCTTCAGTAGGAATGGGAAAATATTTGATGTATTTGATAAATGGTCTTGGCAGGGTTTCTTTTATAATAAAACATGATTTGAAAGTTTGGGGGGGGTGAATCATGACTTAGTTTCTCTAAGAATGTTCAAATGATTGCTTTGGAAAGTAAACTAGATGAGTTTACTTGACAGCAGTGTAGGATAGGATAGGCAGAAAAATGTTGGTCAGGTTTATGCTGGAGTGAATTTTGATTGAATTTTAGTGTGTTGAGTTCTGTATCTAATTTATGCTGTCAGACCTTACAGATAATGTCTCCTTGAAGATGATAGTCGTTAATGCCAGACCAAGCTTTAGCTCCCTATTTTGGTGTGGTGATAGCATAGGAACAGAATGCTTGGCACTAGGAGGAGGAAATGTAGGCTAGTGGCTTTACCATTGCTGCTGAGCGTCAAGGGCTGCCTCTGGTACGTAAGAGTGGTCATCTGGAGTCTTCTGCAGCACTTTTATTTGCTATGCTGTTGTTGTACATGTTTATGTTAGGGCAGCAAATCTGTTTTGTTGTGTACAATTCCTCTGCAGATGTAAGAAAAAAGAATCGTGAGGAAAGAGAAATTTCTAGATCATCTTACTTCTGTAAACTTCCTGGTTGTTTGTGTTAATTTTGGAGGAGACATCTGGAAACCCTGGCTCCAAAAATGTTCAAACTCAGCAGGCAGTGATTAGCAAATGTACAGAGGGGAACATCTGCAGCAGCCACAGGATGACTTTCTGTGCCTCTCCTCAAGACCTAGCTTCAATGACATCTTCATTGACAAGCTATCTGTTAAGACTTTGATGTAGAAGAGAAGAGAAGCAGATGTAAGATATGATCCTTCTGAGTTATTAGTGGGTATTACAAAGCAACAGAGATGCAAGTGGTTTAACAGATGTTTCCAGTTAACCATGACTTCTTGTATAACTGGTGGTGATGCTTTAGTCCAGGGAGGGAAGAGAATGGGTTACTCTTCCACTAATACAATGTAAATACTTGCACAGAAGAAAAACAATTATGC
>VZRE01014706.1:102614-115221 GCA_013396775.1 Cephalopterus ornatus
TCCCAAACATAGAATCACACTGATTATCTTTCTAAAAAAAAAAAAAAAAATTGAAAATTTGGTAGTGCTAGGTGATTACATCTCATATATACATGAGCTATCTTCATGGTCTTTTCCAGGCCATTAATATCTCTATATTTCTTTATTTCATCCACTTGCACGCTTTGTTTTCACCATATATTCTCCCATTTTCAGATAAAGCTAACACATTGTCTCCATTTGTCTTGTTTTCCTCATCAGTTTGTCGTAATTTTCCTTCATTCTTCCAATGCCAACTAAAATGGAGACATTTGCTTCTTTTATCTGTACCTAAATGTTATGGATCTCAAGAGGGAAAGGGAAGTATGATAGGCAGGCTACGACAGGTGAGCTTCTGGCAGCTGCTCCAGCTTGAGAGCATTCATGTGATGAGTTTTGCAAAAGGTCAGGTCTGCCAGGAGCAGCAGAGTTTTTGTTTGGAGGAAAAGGTACATGGTTACGAAGAACTGACACCTTTGCTTAGAGATTGAGAAAGTATCGCTGGTTTTCTAGAAGTTAACGTAGGATCTCTTTGAGAGAGGGAATCTTGAAGTGGAAGTTTGCTTCTTCCTAAGGATATGTTGCGGAGATGTGTTGATAGGGATGAGGCAGATCTGTGCATCTTTGTATCCGTGATACAAAGTGTTAAGGGCATGCACTGGCAAAACATTAACTACTTGTGTTATCTTGCTACCATTGTGGTTCAGTGGTCCATTTTATGATTATACTGGTAGACCAAGGTCAAATGCAGGCCAACAGAAGTATATGATGACTTGTATGGCCTGGTTTTTTAAGTACCTCTCAACTGGATCTGCGTTCTTCCACTTTATTTATCTGTTAAAATGTTCTCATACTAGCAGTTGAAGGAGGTGACTTAAAATTGTCATGAACATGGCAAAGTTCGTCCTATTGACAGGACTGACTTCTGGGCTTCAGATGCAATTTTCATCAACTTACAGACCAGCATAAAGAAAATTTAAATTAACCTTGCATCAGTCCTGCTTAAAACAGGAATCCGACTTGAGGCATCAGTTTTTTGTGTAAGGAATTATGTTTGACTTGCCAAAAGATTGTCTTAAAAAGATATAGAAAGTTTTCCCTTGCTCTTATGATAATACTAACAACAGCGATAAACTGAGAGCCTGTAGATTGCACTTTGTGGGGGAGAGGTGAGTGAGTGAGTGAGTGACAAGCAAGGGAGAGGTAAATATAAGTACTTTTCTTTTTCCGTAATGTTATAACTCTATAGAAAGAAGCTATTTAGACAGAAATTGAAAAGTATAGATTAAAATGGCAATGAAACAGAACAGGAAAACCGATTCAACCCATACACGAGAAGCTTAATTATTTATCTTTTTTTAAGAAAGACAACTACCAACAGAGTGAATTAATATTGAGCTAAAAATGTCATTAAAAGGTTATTTTCACTTAATAATATATCTCATGGCTGAATACAATTTACTACACTAGAGAATTTTTTTTTCAAACTACTGTACATATTTTTTGTATGTTACTTTCTTTGAACTCTGTGGGATTAGAGAGCCTTCTCTATATGCTCAAACGCAAGCAGTGCAGTGACTCTTGACTGAATTGGATGAATTTTGAATATCATTTTCAAATTTGTTTCAAACTGTTTTCAGCTCTAGCTGATGGCTGCAGTTGAATAATGATGGACTGTTTTCAGCTTTGTGAATGTTGTTTTTCAGCAAGCGGATGTTAGAAGCATTGAAATTCAACTTGCAAGAACTCTTCGTAGTAAGGAGAACTTTTCTCTCGAAACGGTTGTTTGTGGTCGTTTTTTATTTTTTTTTCAGTAGCCCACTATAATCTTTAATCCTGCAAAACAGAGATTATTGCTACGTGCACAAAACTCAGGCACATTTGTATGCTTATTATGTGTAAGTAACAATGTTTAAAAAAGAAGTATATTCTTACAGGCTACTATGTGAATTACGTTTGCATTACAAAAATGAAAGTAAGGAAGGCTGTTGTACTTCTTGTATTACTGCCAGAGGCTTCTGTTAAGGAGAACAAGGTGAATGGTTGAGAAAATATTCCAAACATACTGTGAAAACTTTAGGTTTCACGTAGAATCTTGCTCTGTTTGGGCATGCTAATGCATTAACCTGGGAATTTGGGCATCAAATGGCAGTTTAACACACTCCAGAGCATTTACCATGTTGTCATACACTATTCACACTTCTTGCCAATTAGCTCTACCCAACACATGCCCCTTCATTTCTTTCATTTTTTTGCAAATTTGATTCTTCAGCCCCTATTACATTGTGAAAGGCCTGGAAGGGCTTACTTCTTTTTTTGCATGGGTGACTAAAACCAGGTCTCTGTTAGAGGACCTTAACATGTGGCTTAAGTAATAGAATATTCCATCAATGACTGCTTTTTTTTGTATTTTGGCATTCTATTTTCAGTCTCCATGGCTAAATAGTGCTAAAAGCTTTAACAAAATCTGCCTGGCAATATAATTTATGATTAGACCTGAGGGGTGAAGGCTAACTCTGCAGTGTATTTCACACAAATAAGTCCTTAGAGTTGTGCGTTGGAAAGACAATTTCTCTGGCATATAGGTTATTTATGACGTTTTCAAAGGCTAGACAAAATGAGACAATGCAAAAGAAAAAAACAAAGGAGGGAATATTTCATGCTCTGACTTGTAATTTTAATTATTTTCGTGCTTTTGTTGTTCTCACATGCCAAGTTAGCAGCAAAAGCTTGCTGTTCCTTCAGCTGCATTTGATGATCTTTTTTAATGCACCTAAATCCAAATTCCTGTGAAGAAATGCTTTCTTTTGGACTGTCTGAACTCTTCTAGGAACAGAAGTGAATTTTTCATCTCAGAAACATGGTATAATAAGGGGTCAAACCCAAATCTATCTCAGATACTTCTTTTACAACTTTGAAATCTGAAGAACGGCTGAATATACTCCTCCCTTTAAAGTATTTTGGGAAATGGGTTGAATGGGTTAAATCCTGCTTCTGCTGTAATTGAGTGTAAACTCTTACACATCTTCCAAATCTATATTCACTAGTGTTAGATTAGGTTTAAAATCTATTTTGGCAGTAATGAGTACAGTCAGTTTCCCCATGAAGAATAGGAATACTGTTGGTTGTCTGATCTCAGCAAAAGAATGGACCTGAAGGAATTTTCTGCTAAATTTCCGTGTCTTTCCCTCTCTGATCTCCAGTTTGTTTGTTGAAATACATTATGGGGACTGGGGGGCAGAGGGGAATAATTCCTTAGAATTTCAATTTTTGGACCAACCTTCAGGGCATCTCACTTAGAATATGGTAGGACTCACAAACTATCCAGGAAATATTTTCACATTAGCAAAATCTTGTCACCTAGCATGTGCTAACGAGTGCTGAAAATAAATGGTAGTTGAGCAGAATAGCTTATTATATGAACTGGAACCATGTGACAAATACATCTGAAATATATATTTGGTCCAGCTATGCAGTGGAATCTCTACTTCAGACTCTTAAACTGAAGTAATTTTTTCTTATCCCTTTACTTCTCTATCCAACACTTTCAAGGGACTTCATTTATTTCTCAGCTCACATTAAAACAATCAGTTTTTAGGTTGAAAATAATTGGGAAACTGACTTCAGATATTTTACCAACAGATTAATGAGTAATAGCTTTACCTCAAATAGATTTTTATTCTGTGTTTCACAACTGAATCCATAAATAAACTTTCATAGTCTTCAATTTAATCAAGCCTAATCTTTCTCCCAACACCCACAGGAACTGCCAGTGATACAAACCTTTGAGAATTCCAATTGTATGTACAGTGTTACCTAAATCCTTTAATCTCTCTCAGGAAAATTCTTTCCTGTCTGTTATCTGAAAATCAAATTACTGCAGTTAGTATCAGCTCTTCCTGAAGGGAAAAAGGAAAACAAAATTTTAAAAATACAAATTTATTAATGCTCTTATTATTTGATTATTTGATTTCTCTACTGTGTGCACTTACAGACACAGATGCAGTTTATTTTTATATAATACACACTTGCTGCATTTTTTAAGTACATATTTATTGCAATTGGAACATTTAGATATAAATGTTAACGCTGATTATTTAAAACTCTAAGAGGGTACGTTTTGTGTTTAGGATTGGTATACCCAACTCTAACGACTGAATGTAAAGGTGTTTTCATTTATGTGTGCAATAGTGAAAGCATTTGGCAACTGACAGTCTAGAAAGAGATGGAGTTTCCCAAAAAGTGTATTCCACCTTCCAAGAGCCCAGAAAAGCCTCCAACAGAGGCCTCTTGTTATTAATCCTATCTTAAGGTGTTGTGTCTGATGTTCTGTTTCAAAAGCATCCTTCAATAAAATTAATATATTGAAGATAAGAGCAACAGGCTGAAACAAAGTAGATTGCTGGAACTGGATAACTAAACCAACTGGAAGCTCATTCTTTGAAAGCTTACTTGGACAGTCTGTGTAAGTTTCAGTTTTTTAATGTGCACGTGTAGCTACAGTTTATAATTGTTGAGTTCCCATGAGGAAATGAGCTTTGAGATGGGACTTGGAGGATAGTCATGGTAGATGAGGTCAGGAAGAGAGTTCAGGCCAAAAAGCCCTGAATGCATCGCAAGAAGAGTGTGTTGCAATAATCTTTGATTCTTGCTGCAGACTGCTCAGTCTCAGTTGCTTTTCCTTTTTTCCCCCAGTGCACAAGTCTGATCTGTCAGCTGGTGTGATGAATGGTGCTAGTCTGTAGCTGAAGAGTGGTGTGGCAATCCCTTCTCCACCCCAGGACACTTCATGCTGCAGATATGTGATGCAGACCCAGCTCTGTCCAGAAGGACTGTGGAGTGGGGAGAGACCACAGGCAGGTCTGTCTGTCGGTCTGTCTGTAAAAAGGACTGACCTTCAGGGAACCATTGGGAGAGCTAATCTGTGCATGTCTTTCAGCTTGCTCTGAGCCCATGGTGAGGGAAGCTGCCCTCCCCAGGTCTCTCTGAAACTTTGTGCCATCTTGCCCAGCACTTTCCCGTGGATGTCTTGAGGCTGGTGAGACCACAAGGCTTCTCGTGTGCCAGCACCAGGGTCACTCACTCTGGTCACAGCAGCCCACCTGGTCAGTATCAGAGCCAAACAAAGGCTGGGCTTTGTTTAGTGCAGTCAGAGGTGCTGCTTCTTAGGCCAATCACTGCTGTTATTTTCAAACACAAGTATTACAGCTGGGAGGTGGATCAATGACCCCTTTTTTGAGATGGGTTTAAATGTATGTTTTTGCAAAAACTGTCAGGATTTGGCGTTGTGGTGGGGTCAGTAGGCTGTTGTTTAGGAAAAAAATGGTAGAAAGGAAACTCCTCAAAACTTTATCTGGACTGTAGTGTGTGAATGCGAATTGAGTTGTAATGTGCGTAAAGAAGGAACTTTTAAGGAAAACAGAAGAATTATTTTTCTAGTTTTATCTTGAAGTGGGCGGGGTGCCCCTGGATACAACTGGACCAGTGTGACTGAACTACAGAAAAATCTAAACTAAATAAAACTATGTTGTTTTTAAACTGCATAGATATGAGTTAAACAATAAAGCTGACTTCTTTGTGGGTAATATACTGCACACCAGCCTGTGAGTCACTGAAGCATTGCTGAAGTGAAATAATTTCAGCATGTGACTTTGAGTAGTGTGACATATGACATGTTTGGTCTTCTCCTCCCAAAGAAATATCAGTAGTTTTGTAATGTTTTCTGGAAGAAGCTTCTGTTACTATGGGTCCCGATTGATGGGGAGGTTTAAGCAATTGTTATGTCACACTGTCATTTTTTGAATAAATGTCCTTCAACTTGTGATGCTGAAAGCCATTACCTGAAAAGAAGAGAGTCTTGCTCTCCTTCCCCCCACTCCCTGTTGTTGTTTGGTCCTGCCAGCTGGGGTGCATCTCCTCTACACTGGGAGCCAGTTCAACTTTCTCACTGAGAAGATGCCTCTGTGCTTGCTTCCTGGGTTTTCTTTCCTACCCTTCTCGATTCACTTTTTGTAGGGTTGATAGATTCAGTCCCTCCATGGAGCGATCCAGTGGCTACCAGAACAGTCAGGGAGAGAAGAAGGAAAATGTGTCTGGGATTGGGAAGTAAAAAGTCAGGTTTAGTCTCCAAAGAGTCCCTGCTAGGCTGGCTCTGCTGTTACATCTTAAATTCTCTCTTATGTGTATGGGCCTTGTAAAGTAGTGTTTCAGATGCAGAACAGGAGAGCTTTATGAATGCTGTCATACAGAGTTTAAAAGGTAAGGAAATGCCAGATTTGGGAGTGCTTGTGCAAAATAAATTCTGTAACTTCCAGGTGCTTTTCGTCTTTTCCTGTTACCACACAGTTGCTATGCCTGAGTAAGCTGGTTGGGGTGTCCCCTGAACAGACCCTATCTGTGTCTTCATCAGCAAGTCCTGTCTCCCTGATCCAGTCTCTCCATCTTACTCCAGCTCAATTCATTCCTTCAGCCCACCCAGTCTCCAGCTGTGGTGTAGTTGTTATTGTTTTTGTGTTTGAGTGTTTGGTGAGTTGTTTTTTTGGGTTTAGTTTTTAAAGTTCTTTCACTGTTTCCTTCTCAAGTAGCCCCCCTGCTGCCTGGCCCTTTGCATAGCCCAGTCACTGGCAGGAGAGAAAAGCATGTCCTGCCTTCAGCTCTGATTTCAGCTCTAGTCAGCCATGGTGCACAGCTGATTGAAATCACATGCTGTCTCCCAGGGATGGTGACTGCTCTGCTCTTCTGATCAGAACTCCAGCTTGATGGAAAGCTGTGCAACGTGTGGGTGCAGACTGTGGAGGCTTGAGTAACTAGACAATCTTATGAAGGGCTTACAGCTGCCAAATCAGGGTAGATGTGCACCTCTCAATGTCACACCAATTGATGGAGTGGAAGATTTTATCTGCTGTTACAAATCTTTCCTTCTTGAACAAAAGGTCACCAGAAGCTTTTAATACTAAAAAATGTATCTTCATTTTCTAAAACATCTTAACTGTTTGGCTGAAACTTGTTCAAAAAAATTCAGCCTCAGGCAGGCATCTGGTGTGGAAAGTTTCGGCCCAAACTGCTCTTTTGGCAAAGCTGTTAGCAATGAAAAACTGTTTTAAGAGTGGAAAGTGTCGAATGATCTCTGTACTAAGGCAGAACCTATATTTTGGTGGATAAAGGGAACCTGTGATGGAGATTTAGGCTGAACTGCAGCAGCTTTCATTCCCCTTTCCTGTAAGGGGAAGCCTTTACCCAGCTTGAAATTCTCCAATAAACAACTGTTTGCTAACACTTAGGTAGTTAGTTACCTTATACAGCCTTAGCTGTTACCGAAGGGAACGCGGAGAAGCTCTGTGCTAGCATTACTGAAACTGCAGGGAAAAAGTCACCTTGGATTGTGATGGCATAGAAAGCTTTTTTTTGCAGATCCCCACAGCACACTGTTAATGTCGGCAGGAAGCCCAGCAGTAGATTTTGTTATAGGATCCAGTTTTATAATTAGTTCTGCACCATTTTGAGCATGCGCATCACCTGGGCTGGAAGTTACTGCAAACCCCCTTGGGTGTCTTGCATCTGCATCCCAGAGGAGGTGTTCGAGAAACACAGCAACTGCCCTGCACATCCTGTTTTGGTTTGGTTGATTTATTGTCCTGTAATTTATAGACTGGCCATGTGAAGGGCATGAATCTCAAGTTTGACTTGATTGCACTGTAAAAGAAAGCTCTTTTCAGATCACCCTGAAATTCTTACCGCATTTCTGCCCAGCCGTGCAAGCTTACCCCAGCCACAACTGCTTCCATAGCTCCTGCTGAAACTTGAAACTGAGAGAAAGGTGGAGAAAGTCTGTATACAGATTTTTTTAATGGTAACCCCACACAGGACTTTTTCTGTTCCATTCTGCTTTCTTATGGCTTTATTCACCACTACAGTTGTTTTCACAAGTACCCTAATAAGCCTCTGTCTTGTATTTAAGGTCAAAATTGTTTGTTGGGCAAAACATTAATCTATGAAGGGTTTATGAACCAATTGTGAACTCTATTTCTAAGCTCTTAGTTGTTTTACTCCAGTTAATATCATATTATGGATCTGCTCTTTCATATGAATTAACACTCCTTGGATCTTCCCTTATATGTCACATTTTTAAGATCTCTGGCCATTTTTTTTCTTGTTGCTGTCCTCTGATCTCTCTTGTCTACATCTTTGCTGAAATGTAAAGCAAAAAGCTGGATGCACTGAAAGAGTGCTGACACATCTTTGAATTAGAATGCTTTAGTTGTGCTTTTGTCATCTTATTGTACTTCCGACTCCTACTCAGATGTGACCCATTTTACAGTCACTTCCTTTTCTGTAGTACTGCTAGCTGTTCTTCAATCTGTATTTATAGACTTAATTTCTCCTTCTTGCTATTTGCCCACATTGAATGTTGTCTTTTTTGATTTCATGCTATTTTATAGCAGTGTTCTGCTACATCCAGATTCCTGGATGCTTCAATTATTAAAAAAAAAAAATAAAAGTGAAACTTCGTTCATTATCTCCTTCTGTCTGAGAGGGAGAAAATTGAACAGTTTTGAAGTAGGATTCATCCTGATCCCACTCCCCTGTCTGGTCTCTCCCCCTCCTTTTTTTTTCCCCCATTGCCAGAAACATTCCAGATCTGTCTGTCTGCAATTCTTTGGACTTCTGAGCACATACATACATTCTTGAGATATAGCAAAAGATTATCTCCTTCTCATGGACTATTTCTAGCTGAGAATGCAGCAAAGCTGTTTCAAAGTGCATCAGTATCCTATTAGCCCTTTTCCTCATTTAATCTCATTGGTCTTCGTTAATTCATAGCCCTTGATATAGACCAAGTCTTCAAGTTCATTGTGTTTATGATGTGTAATTGCTACAGGCAGATCCAGTTACTGATTTCTATTTCAATAAATTGAATTCCTCTATTTGAATGCCTCTTGAATTTCTTTACTAAAGATCATGGCTGCCTTACAGTGAAAGGTTGTAAGGGTTATCTTTTATTTAATCAATTTTAGCTTACTCTATTTTTTTTTCATTGTCTTTTCAGATGTGTCTGTTTCTTTGAAATGCAGTCTTGGAAAGCCCCTAATTGTTTGTACCTTCTGATAGCTGCTTGGTGAACTTAGTGTAAACCACTGTCTCAGCTCACAATATGGCAACACAGCACAGGAATTTTTTTACATAGGTAGTCTTCTAGTGTTAACAGCATATAGGGGCAATGTAAATGTAGTGTAAGTATGGGTTTTAATTGTGAAAAGGAAGAACAAGCAACCCTGCTTTCGGGAGAGGGCCAGTGCTCAGCCTTGTTGTGTTCAAAACATTAAAGTCAGGATGTGACTGATATGCAGTGATACATTCACCTTCGACTAAGTTTCTCCATCACCTGTTTTCTTTAAGAAGCTGTTTCCCAGTGATTTCCTGATGCCTGTTTATTCTTCTGAACTTTTGAAAGGTCGCTCATCATTTCAAGGGCTCTCTCAGATGATTAGTAATCAGAGTCTCGCTTCCTGAAATCCAGCCAATCTAAGTGAAAACATAGTAACTGAGTCACTTTGTTATTTTGTTTCCAAGATTACAGTTGTAGATGCATGTTAATTGTCAAAAGAAGCTTGTATTCCCTGTGATCAAATAGCAAGGCAAGCCTCATGGAAACAATGAGTTCATAAACTGTTGGCAATTAAATTAGATTTTTTAAATGATACTGAACATTTCTAAGTATATCCTGTGAAATCTTTCTGCTCAGGAGGAAAAAAAAAAAATCTGTGCAAACATATTTATCATTTTAAAAGTTTTGCTGTAGCTGGGAAGCCTGATATGTCTACAGCCTTGATGTTGTGTATTAGTTTCTTCTGGGAACTGAATTCAGACAATGTCACTAACCAGAGGGATTTATGTCTTAATATGCTGGTGGGTACATGAAAGCACTTTACTAGGTCAAAGATCAGTATCATAGTCTGTATTTGGTTTGTGCTTTAAGCCACAATTTTATTTTAACTAGAAGCTAAGTAACATTATGCATGGCAAGTTAGTGCAGAATATATCTAGCAATTTTTTCAAAATGAAACAAAACAAAACATACACCCCCATTGCTTCACCCCAGTCCAGTGAGAATTGCCTGAATTTTGTTGTTGGAATCAAATGGGACTCATTTTCTCACTTTCATGGCTGGGGGGAAAAAAGTGGGTGGGGCGTACTCTCTGTTTTCTCCCTGTCTAGTTTTTATGGAGCATCAATTTATCTGTATTGGTGTAACACTTACCTCCCTGAGAAACTGTAATGGAGCGTGACTTTGAACTAATTTAGATGTATGTGTAGTAATATTGTCAGACTTAAAAATTTGCTCTGTGCGAATGCGGAATTTTGTCATGTTAAGTGTAAATATGTTTTTAAAGTACATGTTCTTTGTATGCTACCTCACTTAATCAGCTGAAGTATAGTATATTTTTTAAATCATGTGCTTTTTAAAAATAGCATGCTTTTCAAAACCAGTATCCCTATTTTTTTACTATTGATGCAAATATGGCTTTTGTCTTCCAAGACAGGAAGAAAAAAAGGCGAAGAATAGTTTTCTTTGTTAATTGTTTCCATCCTTCATTTGACTTATAAAGAAATTGCTTGTTCTTGAGTGATAAGTGTACATAAGTACACTACCAACAAGCCTAAATGAATGCTTTTTTGTCTCTGCTGTCTCAGAAAGCAGATAGGAAAATGGACAAGTCATCAGTGTTTTTCTCAGTATAGTGCTGCTAAACACTTATTTTTAAGTGGTTTCAAAACGAAGCTCAGGGTGATTCCTACTTTCTGAGCAATGTTAGTGTTTGCTCATACTAATCTTCAGGACATGACTCTGCAGAGTGATGAAAAACCTTAGTGAATTTTGGCAGCTGTATTGAGCTCTTGAGTGCTGTGATCCCTCAGTTATATGACTTTCAGTGGTAGCCTACCCTTAGGAAACTGGGTTGTTTGGGGTTTGATGAAGGGATGTATTCAGATTTAGTCTAACTCAAGTTGTCTTCAGCAGCATTCTTCTGTGCATTGCTTCATAGTATTTTCAGGAGACAAAATATAATTTAAATTGTGCAGAGGGATAACTGCCTGCTTGCCCCAAGACCCTTTTTGGTCTTCTCCCACAGAAATACTGTCTTAATTTTTGGGGGTTAGCCTGTCATTCTAAAGGAACAGTCCATTAAAAGGTTAGACTTATTTCCATAATCTCATGTGTTTAAAAGAATTGCTTACAGGAGTTCATAGGTGTCCTGTTTCTTGGTCCTAGTTGAGGCTGGTTGATTTTTTTTACCCCCTGGCACTATGTTCTTCAATATTAAAAAGTTACTGCTGTTTGATAAATTTCAGTTTTTCATATTAAACTTCTTTTTGCAAATTCCCCAGGAGTTTTCAAGGTTTAGGCCATCAGTGACCATTCCTTTGCACACGTTTTAATTATTTGCTATTCATTTACAGCTTCTTATAAAATTCAGTATCACTTTTCCTAGGAAATCGTATAACGTTTGTATCATAAGACTTCTGGTAATGTCACTTTTTGTACTGGTGAGTGGTGTAATGCATCTGCAGCTCAGAGGTGCCTGGAGCAAGGACACCTTCATGTGTCAAACCTGCCACAGTCCGGGCAGGCCTAATTTTGTTCCGTTGTTGTCAAGAAGCAGTGGTGCTGCTGAGCTGACCTTCTGGCTTTGTTGGAGAACGGAGCAGGCTTTCTGAGTTGGCTGTCAGTAGCCAGACTCTTGGAGCAGGCGCGAGCACATCAGTGTCTACACAGGTACAACAGAATATCCGTAATTTCTCTTGTTCCTCTTCGTATTTTAGCACACTGTCATTGTTTCTGAGTATGGTACTACTGCGTTGGCCTGCACTTATGCATGCAGCTTTCCTGCACAGGTTATTTTAACAGCCTGTGTTTTCATTGCCATACTGTGCTTTGTTCCACCAGTCTCTTCCTCTCTCCAGCTGATTCCTATTTACTTATTTTCTTTTTAACTATATTTGCATAAAGGCATGGATGTTTTACTGTTACTTTCCTTCCTCAGCAACTTGCAACTGCTCCAGGTTTATTTTTAGTATTTCACCTTATCTCTTCCTTGCATTTGCTTGTGGTTTAAGTACTTTCTGCTTATTGGTTTTTTTTTATAGTTTCCTGTAAAAAAACCTCCTTAAACAAAAAGATGGGTTTGAAAACAGGGGAGATCATTGTTTTACTAGGTGTAACTGTGACCAGAATGTTAGTTTTACATTTCAGACACACACACGTCTAAACTAACCCAACCTGTAATGTTTGTTTGTTTGTTCATTTTTACAAACCAACCAACTTGACGAGTTGTATATAGTCTTGTTGTAACAGCTCAAAAAGGAGCCAAAATCTGGTACACGAAAGTTTTACTACCTTTGGGGAAAGCAGCTATATGCATTCTTGTTCTTGTATATGCAAATTTCATTGCAGTTTCAACTGCTTTTAAGCCCTCATGCATACAAGGCAGTGTCTGTGGAATACAGGGAATCAGGGGGTGTGCACATGCTGCAAGCAGTATTTGGCTGCAGTTTCTGCAGTTTCTTATTTCAGCCTACAGTTGGACTA
>VZRE01014706.1:115255-138676 GCA_013396775.1 Cephalopterus ornatus
ATGTCCTACTCTTCTCAAACTCTTCAAAATGCTTCAGAAACTTTTGTGATAATTTGTTAAACCCCCTGTAGTGAATACCAATGCCCTGCTTTTGTACCCATGTATTTTGTAAAAGCATTGAAGAGTTCAATACAGCTGCAAAGACTCACAGAACTCTTACATCACACTGCCAGAGTCATGATCATGATGAGCAAATACAAATACAGCTCACAAGTCAGGAATTACCTTAAGTTTGGTTTTGAAACAATTTGCAAAAATAAGTGTTGACTTCTCCATCTGATCTGCCTTCTATGTTCCCTCCTCTAAATAGGATAGTAGATTTTGATTGTAGCAAAAAAGGAACAAAGTAGTTCTTTGCTTTCTTGGGAAAAACACGCGCAGTAAACAAGTGTGAGTGTTCTTGAAGTCAAGACACGCACCTTGAAAGCAGAGAAACGCAATTGCCACTCATCTCCTGCACCAATCTATGTAGGTCTCTTCCAAACCATAAAAGATAAGCCTGTAACTTTTGGTAACAGATAAGCTACATCCAGAGTTGCTCAGACAGCATCTTAAAATATTCCTGCAAAATGACTCAATACCAAAACAGGCATCACCAGCAGTACAGGTAACACCAGCAATGAAGCCAGTGGTAACAGATCCACTATCAAAGCCTGGTACATGGTGAATTTTCCCAAATACAAAGGTAAGTAGTCAACGTGGATCTCAGACCTACAAGGGCAGAACCATCAAGGGCACTGGGCACAAGCTGCAGCTGTGAGAACACAGCCTGCTGCCAAGAGGCTGCTGCAGCACTGCTAACAGCTCTGAACCACTTGTTCATGTGTACCAGCTGGCTTCTGGTCACATCCCAGGACCATCTGCTTTAAGAGCCTCTCACTTCTGCCTTACAACAAAGCCTTCTTTCTAGGAGAGATGCAGAGGAATCTAGATTTTGCAACAGCAATTATGTCATCCCAAGCAAATTGATATTTTCACAGCTCAATTCAGATGAGATCATTTTCCAAATGATAAGTCAGACCAGTTAAATCTTTTATTTTGGCTGTGCTGCAAATGGACAGGCTGTACCAAAAACCTTTGAGAGCTTCTTCTCAGTTACTCCTGCCATCATCACAGCTCAGAAAAAAGTGATTACAGGAGCAAGGACTCAAATAGTTGGTTTAACCTGTTTGTGTTTTGTTCTTTAACTTGGTAAGTTCTGTTTTAATCTGGTGCACAAAATGTCATGTACACCAACGAGTGTATTCTTGGAATTTATCCTACGCAGGACACTAAACATACCTGTCAAGTCTCACTCTAGGTGATGAATTAAAGTGTAAAAGATAAAGTATCCCAAAAGAAATAACCCCTTACTTTTTCTAAATATGGCATTCACTGAGCACAGATGACATTATATATTCAATGTTATACATGCTGTTAGTGATTTATTCAAATCTACCTAATTTTGCCCATGATGAAATGAGTTGTTTTTCTAGGAGGGCATTTATTAGTAAATGGAAGATAAAATTCATCATTTGCAACCATGTATTTTAAAGAACTGACTAATGCTAAAACTTACCATTATCAATGTACAAAATACAGTGCACTGTTTAGAATTGTTTTGAAAAATAATTTCCGTGATGAACAGTTAAATCATTTCTTGTACTGCGTACTTACACTGTACTTTTAATTTTGTACTGAAGTTTTATGTTTACATAGAACTTGAAATGCAACAAGGAGATCTAGTAGCTAAGCTGATATTTAAAGATCATTTCCAGAATTCAGTTAAATGTTTGAAACTGACAGAGCAGACAGATTTCCTTGAGGCTTATAGTGTGCAGGGACTTTTTTCTTTGTTATAGCTGTCTATCTATGCCTTGGGAAATCTTCAGATATGCAGGTTTGATTTTGATTTATTTGCATTTCCTGATGGGGAAGACATAACCAAGAACTATCCACCTTTTGGCAATAGTACCGTCAGATGTTACCTTCACACTAGTTTTTAGACTGCATTTGCTTTCAAAAGGATTAATGTCAGTGAAAGCTTTAAAAACAAACTAACCAACCCAATACATAAAAAGGTGGTGTGTCATGAAGTAAGTCCACTCCCTGTAACCTCGTGGGACCTGTGAATATCTCCTATGGCCCTATAGCTTCATCCTCTTCAGTGAGGTATGCATGTGGGAGAATCATCCCCTAGAGGTGTTGTGAGTGAATTTTTGGCCTTCTTTGAAGCACAAGTAGAGAAGGCTAGCCACAGACGTAAGTTTATGCCTTTGCAGGTGAATTTGTATTTCCTGATAGGATGAACAAGCTGTTGTGGCATGTTGCTATGGGAATTACTTGTTTCAACACTGAATACTGTAGGAAAAAATTACAGTTTAATAACAAAACCATTTCTCAGTGAGCAGAAAATCAAAGTTACTATTGGAGATGAGACTGTGTCTATGGACATACTTCATGGAGAAGGAGAGGTGCCTTTGCAGGTGGTGTGTCAGGGCTGGAGATTCAAAGTGACATGGGAATAGCTGAGGTTTGTGCTTGAAAGATGACAAGAAAAGTGGCTGGTACAGTGCATGACACTGTGGAGTATATTAAGCCCCCAGAGTTTTAGGGTTTCTAATAGCAACATCCAGGTTGAGTTCCAACTGTTGCTACAGACTTAATTACATGACTGAGGACATCTCATTTGGAGGACTGGGATGTTTAATAATGCCTTCTTCCTTTCATTTTTCCTATGTATCTAGATGGTATTACCACACCTATAATATCCCCACACAGGTCCAATTTTACTTTTCAGTAAGTGCTGCTGTGACACAAACCACAGGACATCAGAGACAGAGGCAAGATAGAGCATTTTCAGAGAAAGAGAACCTCAGAAAGGTGCAGATTTTTTTCCTCCTCTTACCCTTTTCAGCTTCAAAATACTTTTATTAGTTATCCATTTTCATGGTTGTATTCATTTTAAATACAGAAAAGGGCTGTAAGCCATACCTAGTCTAGCAAGTTAAACTGCATAAAACAAGCCAGAATTTTGCACAGGGCTCAGCTTATAGAAGTATGTCCAATCTTGGCTTCAGAATTAAATCATCTGTTTGTTTTTGTTTCTTGCTCTAAATGAGTTTTCCAGAATTTCAATTATTAGTCTAGATTTTTCCAAGCTCTTTGCAATGAGCTTCCATTTTAAAATTTAGAGATCCCAACTGAACACATCATAATTATTGATTAATGAAATGTACAGTACTGAAAATACCTCAATTCTTCTCTTTTTTGCCACGATTGAGAGGTTAACCATTAGTAACAGCTAAAGCTCACATTCAGTAGATGTTCACAGAGATATGCCTGTGTCTCTCTGAGTACATTGCCTTTTTTCAGACCTAAAAAGGGGATTTCCTGAACTTCTTTAAAGTTTGCTTTTGTGTGTGGTGCCCAGATACTTCAGATGTCACTGTCAATATAAAAATATGGCAGCTCTGATACATCACAATCCTTTTCAGTTACTTGAGCCATTAGTTCTCCTCAGCTCTAGTACAACCAAAAGTCAGTGTTTGGTCAATAAAGGTGTTCCTGTCATGAGGTTTTTGCATTACTGTGCTGAGCTGCTTGTCTGTGTTGATTGCTTTTGAAGGACGTTTCATTTTCAGTTTGAATTAAGAAGAACAGAAATTATTATGTACATTTTGAAACACAATAGGTTCTCCATCTCATCTGTCACTGGTATCGTAGCACGTAGTTTGCTTGAGCTGTGTGGCTTGGGTCCAAAGATCCAAAGTGCATCCTGTTCTGCCAGATGAGTGTGCTTTCCTTGCTGTGGGAATGGTACGTATCATGAACCTGGGGAGCAGTCGATACCTGTGAGGTAGTTTTCTAAGTGGTGGCTTTCTGGAAGGACTGACGTAGAAGATTGTTTACAGACATTTGCAATGAGTAACAGTGCAAACACCTCTGGGTCCCTCCTGCTCACAAAGGCAGTCCTTGGGTCTACAGCCTTAGATCTTGCCTCAGCAGAAGAATGACCCACCCCTGGCTGTTCAGACAGGCTGGAGAGCCATAACCTTTGTGGTTGCTAATGCAGCCACAAATGTGAAAGGAGACACTGCAATGGTTTCCTTTTGAGAATTAACCGGAGCAGTGTTTCCTTCACACCAGGAGCTGAGGCTGTTTGCAGGGCTTTCTGCTTTGTCTAAAGGCAAATGAGGAACCCAGTTTGGTATCCCGTGTTGGCCTGACTTCAATAGGCACCTCTGATAGGTGCCTTTCTGACTTAAGCTTGTTTGTCTAAAACAGCTTCTCTTCCTTTCAGTTTGAAAAACGGTTCCTTCCTAAACAGTCCTCGGATCTTTGATCTGCTGTGTTTGTGAGGCTTTTCCTGACTTAGTATTGTCTTTTTAGTTAGCAATTCCCCAGAGTTTGCTGAAAAGTGTCATAACTGAGTCATTCTTTCCTTCCCTGCCTGTTTTTCTCACTAGTCTCATATTAAACAATAACTAATATATTGGTATAATAAATATCTTAATGCAATATTAATGAATTATCAAGAGTAGTTCCAAATCTGTCATGAAGAACTCATGGGAGTGAGTTGTTTTTTACCACAAGCACAGATTCCAAGTTTTTTTGGGCTGATACTGTAGCTGATGCACATACTATTAACTATTTAAAAAGCCATAGCCTAGCCTCCTTTTAAAGTAAAAATCCTTAGTATAAAAATAGGAAAGATTTGTTACTGCCAAATATCAATAGTTCTTTCCTTCTGACTTCCTATTTTCCTCCTAACCTCCCTTTCTTCCAATCAGACTCCTTTAGAAGCTGTAGTTAAGAGTTGTAAGAAGTAATCACAACACAATGAATATTTGGGTCTGCTTAACATATGTGGTAACGTAGGTAACCACGAAAGGGAGCTTCAGATGAGACTTTTGAAGATTGAGACTTAAGTGAGCTAGTGACAAATCAAAGTAGGAAAGGAAACTCATGATTCTACTCCCAGTTGGTAAATTCCTGAGCAGTTAGACTATCATCAATTGTAGCCAAGATTGCTCCCTTAGTGATGATTTTTGATGTGATGTGTAATTTTCTCCTGAGATAGCAATAAAACAAATACTACACATTAGCTTTTCTTAGCATTGTAGGTTTTAATAAATTTTGGAATTACAAAAGATCTTGAGTAAGTTTTCAAAACACAACGTAATGGTTGTAGGTTTAAGGAATTTTTTAAGTCAATAAATACGGAGCAATGGAACAAATCTCCTGCTTGAGAATTTGTGCTTGAGAGGCAATGCTGGCAATCTGAGTTAGCTTGATCTCCTCTCAGTGGGGGGGCAATAAGCAAAGTTTTGTCTGGATGAGGGAAGAGGGAAATGAATCCTGTGTTTAAACCTCCCCTGCAGTTGGTCTGAAAATTTGGAAACTCTCATTCTTGTAGTGATTTTTCAGTGATGTATTGGCCTCATTAAAGTCAGTGGGAGTTTTGCCATGGCTTTTAATGAGGTCAGAAAAAGAATAGTACATTTCAACTGCCTTTTTTTTTTTTAAGTTGGAAAGAGGTTTTATATTTTTCTTTTACAGTGATGTATTCTGGAAACAAATCCACCTGTAATTAAATAGCATTTTCCATAGTACTTGCAAGATGAGATGGAATAAACATCTTGTGTAGCTTCAGGAGAACAACATTCACTGTCAGCATTTTTTTTAATTTTTGTCTCTATATTCATTTTTTACTTGTTGGGCACATGTAGGATAGTTTAAATTTTGCATCTACAAGCTCTGCCTTTGGTAGGAAAAGGCTGAAATAAACAGGGCAATTAAAATGAAAGGCAAGGATTTGATTAGGATACTTCAATGAGTTTTGACTATTTTGAAAAATATTTTAGTTTTCAGTTTCATATCTTACGTTGTGCCAGCAGAAGCAAGACATGATGCATTGTAAGTCTACATTCCTTCCATTACCAGTGAAATTCATCTGTCTATGAACAGATTTTGACATGTTTTCAACCAGCTGTCACAATAATACACTCATTAATATGTCTGTGCAGGTTTATAACAGTTAAATATTTATGAGATATGCAAATGTTTGTTCTCTTTCTTGAATTCACAAGTGACGACTAATCAAAGCTTTACTCTCTGTTCCTCAAGTAAAAAGCTCTGCTCTGGAATGTTGTTTTAGTACGCAATAATTTGATGAAAATATGAAGGGGTTTGGAGGGGAAGGGAATCTTTTGCTTATTCTCTGCTATTTGTCTGAATCTGTGCAATCACTTCAGCTTTAAAGCACCTTCTCCTGTTTTGTTATTTGACTCTGAATATTTTTGATGACTTTGAAATGTGTTGCATTTAAAAAAAACAAAACAAAGACACACTGAAGTATCCAAGTGTCCTTCCCTCTTCTTGGTCCAGGTGCTTCCTGTGGTGAGTATGCACTGCTTACCAGAAACTAGTGCCAGCTGAGCTCCTTGTGTGCTGCAGAGAAAGCCTACATCAAACCTTTTGGGACAACTGGTCTTTCCTTAAGCACTAAACCTTGTCCCTGTTCTCTTGTGATAGTGTGGTGAATATACCTTTTCTTACATTTGCGAGTCACCTCTATGTGTGTGTGGATAGAAATGCAGAGGTGCACCTTTAGCAAGGTGAGTTGGTGTTCATGGTTCTATCTCCTGGTAAGTGCTGCTTGTTGTCTGGTCCACTGCTTTGAAGACTGGCATGGAAGCTGGCAGAATCCTGCCATCTCCTCCTGAACAGCAGCTCCTGGAATAGAGAGGACCAAATGGGAGGAGAAGTTTATTTACCCACATTTATCACTCACCCAGAAAATGAGTAATCTCTAATGCTCATACCACACTGTCTTAAGTGTAGTCCCTCCTATGTCTGTGGTTTGATGGTTGCTTCGCTCTGCCAGTCAGGGTGAGCTCACAGTTGACCAACTTGCTTGTCCAGCAACACCCATGAATGGAAGCTGCATAAAGTGGGAGCTCACGTTGACCTGGGTGGGGGTCAGCTTGAGGTAATTGAGTCTTAGTGTGAGAGCCTCTTTCTGTTTGCTTTAAACAACGAGTCTGCAAACGTCAACACAAATAGGAGCCCCTTCCACTCTGACAGTTCAAAGCATTTTCAGAGAGTTTATAACTGCTAATGAACAGTTGCAGAGAAAGCAAATCCCAGGCTTCCAAGATTTGCACATTTTGCATTATGAGATGCTCAAGCCTGTGTATTGTAAACAAGGTTTAGAAACTCCTCTATGTAGTGGTGCTTTGGAACCCACCAAGCTTTAGAAGAAAATGTCTAACTGTGCCTGGATTTATTTTATAAACTGGGATGGCTTCAGCAGTCTGTGTGGCCTACCATTCAGCTGTTTGCTTAAGCCAAGCCAAAAGCCACTTACCTAAAGATGATTTATTCTCACTCTTGAGCTGAGAGAACCAGGCTGGAAAGGGTAAAAGCTGAATCACAGGTTTCAGCCTGAGCCTCTGTCTTAAGTCAAATTGTAAGAGGAGCATGAAGGACTGACCATAATGTTGTTCTGGAAGGTACTTGTGGTTCTCTTGTACACTGCTTGTCGGACACCTTTTTAAAATAAACAGCCATGGTATGTGATTGACTCAAATTTGAACTTTGCAGCTGTTCCTTCCTATCTGCATGGTATGCCAAAGCAAAGCCCTGCAGCTCAACATCTCTAAAATCAAAACCTTAATTCAAATATTGTAATTTGGATCAGCTTCTGACTTTCTGGTTTTGGCAGTGTAAGCAAAATGGAGACAAGTGTGTTTCCTTATCTAGTTCAGAAAAATAGATGTTGTTTATATACTTTGTATGTAGGAACGTTGTGTAGTAAAAGGCAACAGCTGAACAGTCCTCACTAGAGATGCGAAAGTACGACTGGAGGCAGTGTATCTGGCTGTCAAAATTGCATCTGAAGAGAAAGAAAGTTTGAACGATGTTTTAAGATGGTTTGTTTTGTTAGATTAAAACAACCAAAAGATTTTTGCATTTGAGAATTCAGTTTTATTCTCTCTGGATGCTGTGAGGATCTGATGTTCTCGCTGGCATCTTTTCACTGTGTTAGACTTCACTTAATGCAGAGCCTTACCATGAGCATGGTTCCAGTAGCCAAGTAAATGAGGCTGAAGGTGTAGGTTTGACCCAGCCAAGAGCTGTGCCGTCCAGACGAGGAATGGTGGGTTATTTGGTGGGGCAGGATGGGACTGCCAAGACCCTTGTGCTGGTGTGCAGCTCATGTGGGCATTTGCTGTGCAGGGCTGTTTCCCTCCTGGGACCCTTGCTTCCTAGCGCAGATGGCCTCCTTCCTCTCCTGTGTAAGTGAATGCAATAGTAAAAATAAGGAGAGGCCCAAATGGCTAAAGGGTGGGGCTACTTTTTATCTTCTGCTTCTTCAGCAAGAGTTACTTTGAATGAGTTAATACCAAAAGGGTTAAAGAACCACTGTATGTTTCGAATTTGGGTTGTCAAAGCAAATATTTTGACAGTCGGTCAGAAATGGATATTGAGTGGCATGCTGTGAAGATCATATGGTTCTGTTATGGAAAAAACTTGTTAAGGGATGGGAAACTGAGTGGAAGAATAAACAGGCAGTTTTCAGCCTTGCAAGGGCCTAACTTGAGTTTCTGTTGAGCAAAAATGAAAAAAAAAAAAAGGGGGGGGTGAGCAGAGTGCTGGAGTGAGGTTTCATGAAGCACAGATGTTTAGCTCAGCCTATTGCTGGAAAGACTTCCAGGTATGACACAAACATATTGTTGGAGCCACGTGATGGTTGGTTCAGTTCACTGGGAAAGCCAAGGTGAGGGGAGGAGGTTGTTGGAAGGAAAAGGTTAACTACATAAATGTGACTGAACTGTAACTTTTCTCCAGTACTCTATCTGCAACTTTCCTTGCTAAATCTCAGAAGAAATGCCTCTGCCCCTCCTCTGGGTTCACCATCCTGCTTTTTAAGGTTTTATCTGTCTGCTAACAAAAAGGAGTTGTAGGTGAATGGTTATCTCATTTCAGGGCATCACTAGTACAAGAATAAACTTATGCAGCAGTTCTCCAATGAATAAGAGTACATTACTCTGCATATGTTTTGCACCAGAATAAAATACCCATTGCCTGGGAAAAGCCCGATTGTGAAGGTTTTAATGAAAACCAAAGTATATTCAGTTGAACTGTAGTTCTCAATGACATCTACTAATTAACTTTTAGATGCTGCAGAGTTTCCCTGTGTTGTACAACAGGGAAGTATATGCTCCCGTGAACTCCTAAGATTTGACTTGTCGTCTGTATCATCTTTAGACAGGCTGTTTTGCTTATGCAGTGACTTTTCTGGAGATACTGTGTTTTAAAATGTTGATGCAACTTATTCCTGCACTTACATCAATTGGAAAAGAACCCCATGGTTTGGTCTTTTCTTCTAGTGCAAGATCTCATGTTATGAGTGACGCGCTTTTATGACTGCCAGTGTTCATTTGGAATTTCCACCTACCTATGTAAATATGAACTTTGTTCTCATCTGTATTTTTCATTCAGCAGGTACAGAGTAGGCAGTAACAGCTATGACAGATGTCCGGCTCTCATGTCCCTTGCACCTCAATTAAAATCCTGGAATTATAAAGATGAGGAATTCATATGGGTGTAGTTCTTTCAGAGAAAACCAGATTCTAGAGCTTTTTGGAGCATCTCTTAAAAAAATAAAGACATTTTCAATTAAATTCTCTTTAATCATGAAGATGATATCAGAAAAATGTAGATTTGTAGCGGACATTTCCTACATTCCAGTCATTATTTAAAGTGGAAATACTGAGCAAATTAACTTTTTTTTGGCAGCTTGACACTTCAGCTGTTATTACAAAGGGTGTATTGGAGTCATTAGTATGCCAGGTTGCTTGAAAACTTCACACTTTCCCCCCAAAATATGGAAAATTAGCCGAACTGTTATCTCAGTATGTCTAAAAGCACAACTAAATAGGTTTTGCCTTTTTTTTAAGGCAATGCCATAATATTGAACTAAGGGAGACAAATTCCCCTTTATAGCCCTTTATACCAAGGGAATCTGCATGAATCTAGATGATTCATTACTGCTGGTACAGGAGGGAGTAGAAATTGCTAGATGAAATCTTGTGGATGATTCACTATGACTGCTAATATAGGAGGGAGTAGAATTTGCTGGATGAAATTCTGAATGTGTGAAGTTGTGGGTGTGTGTTTCATCTTGCTCTCATTGGGACTAGTATTCGGCCACTGGACTCAAAACTCTAAGTAATTAAATACCAACCCCATGACAAAGCTGAAAAAATATTGGGGATGTCTGTTTTACTGGCATCTGATGACCATTTAGCATTTGGCAGGAGGGCAGCAGTGGGGTACAGATCTGGTTCTTGACTCTCTTGCCTCCAGTTCAGTGTCGGTATTTTGGGTTTTGTGAGGAAAACTTGGAAGCCTTATGTTCTCATCATGGAAGGGGTAACATGAGGGCATTTCCTGCTCCCACCCTTGCTTTCAGGCGACACTGTTTCAGTGCAAGCACAGAGGCATGTGCGATGACCCATTTGTTATTTTGAGGCCAATATTTTGAGGCCAATATTTGGAGAGAAGTTGGAAGTATAATGGTCTCTGCCTCTTGTACTAAGATGAGTGTAACTCTGGGAATGTCATCAGCTACTGTTGAAAGGCAGCAGTAAGGCCTGGGGAAAGCCCTGGGGAACATTTTGCTGCAGTCACAGCATACAGAGGACTGTGGAAGAGGGGAATTGAGAAGAGTTAGGAAGCCTAAGGCGCACTGGCAGCCTCTCTCACTGGGGCTCTTGGACACTTAGCAGTGACTGGGGCACTTTTCCACAGGTTCTTGTTTACAGTGGTGTAAACCACTCACCAGAGGCTGCCTGCATTGGCATCTGTTCAAGATGAGGTGTGTGACAAACCTGGATACAGAACCCAAGAAGCACTGCTCCTGCAAAATCCAGGCTTCAAAGCGGTCACCACATCACAGGGTGGGCTGTCCTCAGCTGTAATCCTGTTCACCTCCTCTTGAGGCGGGGTTGGCTCAGGTGTCGTCAGCGGAAGCCCAGAAGGTTGGAACAAGGTTCCTTTATTGCCCTTTGCACCCAGGTGCTAATGGATGTGGAGCTGTGTTCGGCTTCTGTCCCGAAGGCGTGCCATGCTGCTTCCCCAAACTGAAGGCAGGAGCTGCACATCTGTGAAACTGCTTAAACGTGTCCGAACATTTTGCTGGGTGACTGCCAGCACCCTTGGTAATTTCGACCAGAAGAAGATGATGGGGGTGTGGTGGTAGGAGTGGGTGGGACAGCTGGGTGTTACTGAGACCTTTGCCTGCAAAGTACTTGACAAACACCCACAGTGGGATAGGCCACAGCAGATACTGGAAGTATAAGTATTGGCAGTGGGGGGGATTAATTATTCCCCTGGGACAAACCAGGGAGGTTTCCAGCAGGCTCTTTAATGTGCCCTTGTTAGAGCTTTTGTATGTTGATGTGGATTTGTGCCAGATCTTGGCTCTTTATGGGTGTGGAAATGACTTTTCTCTCACTGCAGATGTGTTTTCTCTTCTTTCTTGTAGGTGTGTGATGTCAAACAGTGAGCAGTCCTTGCAGCCTCCCCCACCAGCTTGCAGTGTCATGTGCCAGTATGAATATTAAGAAAGAAAAGTGTACTTCAGAGCTCAGCATCCCAGAAGGAAAAAAGGAGGAACTAAACGGAGAGAACAAATGACTGCACTGCTTGCAAAACTTGGGGCTGTTCATTTTTTCTCCTGAGAATCTTCATCTTGGCCTTTGTGAGTAGCTGGAGCAGCCACAGAGGTTTTCTTAGGGTGCTTTTTTTCCTTTCTTAATTTAATTTTTTCCCCCTGGGTGCCTGGATTTTAAGACTCTCTGCTGCACTGATCACAAGCACTGGACATCAATATGTGTCATGTCATTGTAACGTGTCGTTCAATGCTGTGGACCCTCCTGAGTATCGTGGTGGCTTTCGCCGAGCTCATTGCCTTCATGAGCGCAGACTGGCTGATTGGCAGAGCAAAGCCTTCAAGCTCTGAGGATGTGGACAACAGAACGGGGGGATCGCAGGAGCCTTACCATCCAACGCTGGGCATCTACGGGCGCTGCACCAGAATCTCCCACATGCAGTTTTCTAGACGAGACACGCTTTGTGGTCCTTACGCTGAAAACTTCAATGAGATTGCCAGTGGGTTCTGGCAGGCAACCGCTATTTTCCTAGCCATGGGAATCATGATTCTCTGTACCGTGGCATTTGTGTCTGTCTTTACTATGTGTGTGCAGAGTATTATGAAGAAAAGCATTTTTAATGTCTGTGGGCTGCTACAAGGGATTGCAGGTACGTGCACTTTGGGAGCAACTAACATTTTTAATTTTGGGGCTATTCAGATGAAGAAATCCAGCAATTCTGTCCTGTCTGCAGGCAAACTGCATTAGGGAGATGCAAAGCAATTCTATATGCTGATGTTTATTCAAACACAACTGAAATTTATAGCTACACAGCATGTAATACATCGACATTGGCAGCAGCCTGATGTGTGCCAAAATGAAATGACCAATGTTGCTTTTGTTTGCTGTTCATTTTTTCCCCCCTCTGTTTGAATTTCTTTCAGTTACAAAAACTTTTCTCCTTTGTTACCAGCAGAGAACAAAGGTAATACTCACGTTGAGGCAGTCTATCTCCCTCTTGCTACTTTAGTAATTTTTCCATGGACCAAAGGCAGTTCCCTCAGTGTCTCAGAGACTTCATGACTGTGGTGAGAGTAAATACTACCCCAGGACTAAGAACTGCCTGCAGTCACACGCCCAGTTCCTGCAGCATTTCATGCTAAGCAGCCTCCTTCAAAGCTGACAAGTGATACCTTGTGATAAACCCTTCCTTTAGCCAGCTTATTGTTCAGCTGCAGTTACACAGCCCACTAAGCTTATCTTTTCACTGTCCAAGGATCAGCTGTGCTTTGCCTGAAAAGATGAATTTGTTCTAGAGATTTGGTGTTTCTGCTTAAACCCATAGATTTTACAGAGTGTAAGTGACTGTTAGCAAACTGACCTTGGACAGCCCTAGTTAGAGAAGTATTCAGTTTTCTGTAGTTGCCAGGAAGCATGGGGAGAACCTGTTTTATCGATTGTGCTCTGTGTGTGTGTGGTCATCTGGAGGAGGAGAGTGGTCTTCTGCCCTACCTCAGGGAGCCCTCAGAGACTGTAAGGAGGGAGGGAATGAGCAGGGACACTTCCTCTTTCTCTCTTGGTGGTGCTCTCAAGCAGATGTTTTGAACTCACAGAATTATTTCATTAAAACAAAAATTAGAGGAGTTTTAACTTTCCCTCTTCTCATCTCCACTGAGGTGGCCAAACATGTCTGCGATGACTGTACGTAGACAGGAGGTGTAATGATAGTTCAGACCTTCATAAAGCTGGTTGGCTTCATTTGCTTGGTTGAGACGTAAATTAATCTTACTCTAAACACATGTGGAGAAATAGGTGAAAACTGAATTTACTGACTGCTGCAACCCTCCAGAGCCAGTGTTACAGGCCAGGAGCTGGCTGATGCCGGCATCTGAAGCATTAACATGGCAGCTCTCACGATTGTCTGCTTCATGTGAATTCAGTATAAAAGTGTAACACTTATTTCGTGTCATCCACAGTGTGAGGTTTGTGCTTCAGAGCAGGATTAGGTCCCTAAATTGGCTGAAGATGCTTCTGTTCACATGATGGCATACAATTAGCATATTGTTTGTCCTTTAGATAAACATAACAGGTTCTCTGTAATCACTCCTGGTTTAAAGAATTTGCCAGAACCAGTATGACAAGGAAACAGCTTGGCAGTGCAGATTAAGCCAGAGGAAGTTGTTAGCTTCTTGCTTTCTTACCCTATACTTCAGAAATAATCCATGAAACCATTTTTTCAGGATATACAATTATTGGTTCTTTTCTGCTGGAGGGGTATTTGTATGGAAGAGATTGCTTAGCAGCATAAGTAGATCTTTGGCATGTATGACTTGGCTCTGTTGAAAAGATAGTTTTACTTACAACTCTGATACCATCTCAAAACACCTAGTCTGTCATCTAGGATAAGCAGGAAGTAGGTTCTTGCATCTTAGTGTTCTGTAGACCATGTATTTGTGAGAAAATACATGCAAAGACAGTTCTGTGTTTTATTATCTATCCAGCTGCACCTGTAATGGGACTTGAGGCCTAAAGAATTGAACAATACGATTGACAAAGCATTTCTTACGTGTTAGGGGATAGATCAGTCTTTCTTGAGCTGTACTGAGGATAGAAGCACTTCTCTTCTTATAATTCAGATAAATGACACAGCATGAAACCCGGTAATAGAAAGGTCACATTACTGAAACCGTTGCTATGAGAAGTACTGCCAACAGTTGCAGCCAGGCATCTTGTGGCTCACAACTCATTTTGTAAGATTAGTTTTATTGGGTCCACTGCTACTTTTGTGCCAGTAGCATTACAGCATCTGCTTACTTAGTTGCAATTATTTTCTTTATGACTTTTAATGGTTGTTAATTTCAGGTTTCTCAGTTCCTGAGTTTTGAAAAATGCTTAAGCAGGTTGCTCAAGAGGGACAGTTGTCAGCATGGTTAAACCACACAGGGATTATGATAGTTAAACTAAGGCCCTGACCAGAGAACAAGATACAACCCTGCCTTAATCATTTTAAGCATAACATCATTCTTTCAAATGTGAACAATTATGTTTTTAATAAGCGTAGGAGAAGAATTCACAAAAGAATTTTGTTAATCAGTCTGTATCAGTGCAATATTTGCAAGTATGTCAAACATCTCCTTTTCAAAGATGAGATGCACTCATGGTAGAGTCATCTACAGGAACTCAGGATCTTGAAGATTTAATCTCATTTAAAATCTATATCTTTGCAGTGGAGATTTAATATAATTAAAAACATACAACAAGTTAATTTATTCCTGGAATTCATAATGAGAAAACAATAACAGACACCGGATATATCTTTCCAGTGTAGCAAGATTGGTTGTGACCTGGATGATGCCTACGGTGAAATTACAGAACAGAAAGCAACATCTCTTCTGTTATGGCCCTTGGACAAACATGCAAACCCTCATCTAGGCCAACAGGAAGAAGCCACACACATATCTGGTTCTTTGGGATTTTTTTTGTGGCAGAAAATGAGAAATAGAAAGCTATAAAGGAAGAAAATATGGCTCTTGTTTAAACTTCTGTAATTCCTTTGTTGTAGAGCAAGATCTTCTACCACTTACTTTCAGACTGCAGTACCTTTCATTCTGCAGCTGGAGAAACAGTAATCAGTAGCCCTGGTTTTGGAGACATTTGAGGATTTTTTCATCGGGAAAAGCATCTTTTTTCTATATTAGAGAGTGCAGACAATGGAGCCATGTAATTGAATAGATAATTACTACCCAGCAGCAAGAAGTCCACGCAGACTTTCATTTGTATGTCTTTTTGGGGGAAGTATTCTATTTTTACAATCCATGAATCACTTGAAATGCAGAGGCTAGAAGAG
Organism: Cephalopterus ornatus; assembly: GCA_013396775.1. Lineage (NCBI taxonomy): Eukaryota > Metazoa > Chordata > Aves > Passeriformes > Cotingidae > Cephalopterus > Cephalopterus ornatus. The sequence goes on from VZRE01014706.1 coordinate 130,745, forward strand.
GCAGGATGTTATTACATGACAAGAATCAATTCAAAGTAAATTTTCATAGTAATTACGTAGTTATAGGAAATAAATAATTGATTATCCCCTATTGACATACCTTGGTATGCATATAGTATAGTTGCATATGTGTTTACAAGTCTTATTTGGGCTGGTGTACTTCACTTTGGTACTAAGTAATATAATCTGAACATAACCTAGCTTCAGAGGAGGGTGGGGTGAGCTTAAGACAGAGCCTAAACAAGGTTTGGCTTCCATCTCAGTTTATGAAGTTCATAATCAACTTTTCTTGGCTTATTTTTTTAACCTCTGTCATGGCCAGGTGGACAGGACCCTTCCCCACATCCACCAGCTGCCAGACTTGCAGATAAGCCCAACTTTGCCAGCAGCCCCCTGACTATGTGCCTGGGTAGAAGCTAAATTAGCTGCACAAGTATTCTGTCAGTCACAGAACCTGAGCAGGCCCTTGTGTTTGATTGTGGGAAGCTCGACACCATGTGCCCAGAAAAGCCTTGGGGAGAGCAGTGGGGAGAGGGTGCTGACATGTCAGCAAGGCGAATGAGTTTGGGAGTTCAGCTTCTTTTACTCCTGCTTTGCCAGGCTGGAGAAGGGCTGCCTTACCAGGCACATTTACCAAAAGGGGATAAAATAGCTCCTCTTTAAAGTCTTTCCAGGGCACTGAGGGCTTCATCTGGGAGGCCTCTCACAGGTCAGCTTCTTCTCATCTCTATTCACAGTCAACTGTCTCCTAGCTCAAACAAGCTTGACTAAACTGGTTCCTGAGAGAAGCATGGGGGAAATAAAAGCATGTAAAAATTGGGTTGCATCAGTCAGAAAACCAGCTGTTTCCCAGCTGCACTGTGAGGGGTGTCTCTGGTTTATTCAGGTGCATGGCTGCATTTTGCTGTCCTGTGGCTTAGCTGGCTGTGCCGCTGGCTGTGCCACTGCCAGTTACGTCTTTAACAGGTAGTTGTCCAGTCAGCCAAAGCAAAGGTTTGTGTTTTCCAAGGCTGCTGCTGGCAGGCTGTGAGAAGTCTGTCTGCTTGGGCCTAGATACTGCATCTTTGTGCCTCCCTCTGTGAGCTGGTTTAAAGGTAAACTGGCAGGAGATATGAACCCAACTCAAAAGAGATTATAAATCAGAATTACAATTTCATGAAAATAATACAGTGAATACAATTATGCAGACAATTGGTTTTAACCCAGAAAACTCAGATGTGTAACTCAGCACCCTGGGGCACGAACACAATGGTGTTCATTGGCCCCTGGCTGAGCCCCACGCAGTCCCCCTGAGTCCAAAGTAAAAGGAGAGGAAAACGTGTCAGTGAGAGCGGGGGTCGCAGTCCAGTCGAGGTTCTGGTCCTCCCCTGGATCCCACGAGTGGTGCCAGAAGTCCCCAGACCCCAAGATTATACACACCCAGGTTCAGGCAGGAATGCCCAGCCCCTCCCCCAGGGTGGGGAGTTCCACAGTGGGTGACTGTGAGTCCTGGGTGCGAGGACAGGAACATCCTCGTATCTCACAGGCCTCTTAACACCCAGCTTATAGCCTGAGGGGTCAGGTGTGCTCTGGGCAGCTGCTGCAAATGGCCTGTTGTTAACAGTGTCTGGGAAATGTCTTAGAGGGTGTAGAATACACAGTTTGGGTTACACCCACACAGTGATGAACTGGTCCTGGCTGCTCTAACTGGGACAGTGTCACCTCAGCAATTTCTCCTACAGCATTGCTGGGGGATGACTCAGCTTCTTTCTTTCCAGGATCTGAGAGGCTTGTCCTGCTCAGTCCCAAGGAGTGAAGTCTCTTCCACAGTATTTGGGAGATACCACTCAGGTATCTCCCAAGCTTTCCTGGGTTCATTCTTCTGACCTTTCCATTATTTCCATGTACTGTTTTTATCTTCTCCTGTTCCCTTCTGTGGTATCTTGGAGGGTTCCTCCATCAGAAACTGCAGCAGTACCTTGACAATAGTTCGGTGCCAGGAGTGCAGCTTTACCCTGAAATGCAAGGAAACTTCTCTGCAATTTTTTAAAATGAAGAGGTGAAATTCAGTTTGAAGCCAGCTGTGTGTGTAACAATCTATCCTTGCTGCTGAAGGAGTTTGTTTCACATCTCTTGCACTGAGAAATAGTTCAGCCTGTTATACTTACAGGGCATCATTTTAATCTTGGGAGGCTGGGCGATTAGGAAGATGGCCTGAGCAGAGTGTGATGGGAAACATCTGAAGGGAATGAGGATGTAGAGCTGCTTGTGAAGGTGAATGAAGTAGGATCCAGCTGCACAGGGTGGGCTCAAGGTGTGTGCAGCCATGAAACTGCGCAATCCTGGCTGCTGGAACATAAGGAGGTCATTGGGAGTTGCAGAAGAGGAAGCCGGAGGTCAGCCTGGCCTTTCATCAGAGGGGGGAGAAAAAGCAGAAGAAGACACAAGCTGTGGTGGAAGGGGCACGAGGCTTCTATAACTCCTTGATGCTCAGATCATAACATGAAAGGTTATGATAGTTGCAGCATAATTTAGGCTATTCGGTTGTAGGTTGCATCACGCTGTAAAAAGGCATTATTTTGTCTGAGAAAGGGGCAAATTGGCTAGCAAGGAATAAAGCACCTTGTCAGCTCATGTTGCCTGCAGGCTACAGAAGCTGTTGAGCAGACAGGAAGCCCAAGCAGTAGTAGAGCAGAGCAAGAATGGTTTTGTCCTCGAAGGCAAGGAAGCTTCTTGTTTGTCTTTCTAAAATGCAGAGTATGCATTTTTCAAAAAGCATATTTCCTCTTTGGATTCAGCTCAGAGCTTTTCTTTTCTGATGCCAGAATTCTGAATTCTTGGGGTGGGAAGAAAGAAAAAAGGGAGGGGAGAGGGATTTCTAATGGAAATCCTGACAGTCTGAACTGCTTTTGCTGTCTGCGGTATAGTGCTTCCTGTAACCTATATGGCCAAATGCCAGCATGACATCTAATACACATTTGGCTGCTCAAAGTTCAAGCAAAGGGGACTGCTGTGTTGGAATATGCCAGGGAAGGAAAATTGAATTCAAGTGCTAAATTGCTATTGAGCCTGAGGGAGAGCATTAGTAACTTCAAAGAAATAAAATTAAGATTTCAGTATTTTTTTAGATTTGTTGGTTGACTCATTTCCTGCACTATCAAGGTGAGCACTTGGGAACCAGTAGACACAGCAGATTAAAATGAATAGAAAAATAAACAAAAAATTCATGTTTTCATGTTTTCAGTTTCAAGTTTGGCAACTGATTCTCTTGGCAAGCATAAATCTCTTCCATCAAACAGAGCTTAGTGTGGGACTTTCACGCTACCCCCTGAGAAACATTTTACTGTGGCACATGTGCACACTGAGGTCCCTTACCTCTACCAGCATAGGTGAGATGCTGTGCATTTCTTTACACCCCTGCCCTGGTGATGTGGGAAAGAGTGCCGGTGACCCAGAGAGGCTAGGGGGATGGCGGAAGGGCAGCAGGGCTCCGGTTCTGTCAGATTTTTGTTTCCAGGCCTCAGAGCCAAGACAGATGCTATTGTTTGTATATAGGATGCAAACACTAGGGAAATACTCAAACTCAGCAAATGCTGTGTTCTTCACTCAAAGACAAGAAAAAAGATAAAAGGAGCTCTCTCAAGACAGGGGGCTAGCTTTTGCTTAGCTCTTATCTTTGGTGGTCCTGGTGTGGCGGTGAGAAAATCTGTGGCTTTTGCTTCTTTCCCCAGTACAGATGCCCTGCACTCTGCTGTTGTACTCATGGAGCCACATGAAATTCTCCCCTTCCTGCATCCCCCTTTGCCTTTTCCTTCTGGCTGAGCCTTAGTTCCTCTGCAGGTCCTCAGTCCCACCCCTGCATTCCTGAGGTTTTGTTTGTACTGCAGGATTGTTATTGAGGAAGTGTAATGCCGTGAAAAAGATGACTTGCATCCCTTTTACCTCTCCTTAATCTGAGGCAGGTTGTGCTTTGTCCTCCCTTACAGAGCTGTGGTAGTTTTTCATTCCATTTCTGCTAATTCAGCATAAGCAGTAGTTGGTTTGAAGGACATGGCACTCACTGGTTTAACAGTAGTGGAAAAGGTTATGGTGAATGGTGTGATATGGACCACATCTTCTCCTCTGTTTCTTTCATGGACAGAATAATTGACACAGCCTAATATTTCCTTCCCTGACTCAGGAACCTCCTAAATTTACCATCCACAATTTAATTTCTCATTTAGCAGCTTAGAGGGAGCCTTTTATTCAGTCAACATAGATTAAAAACACTCAATGTTTATTGGCTTTTAAGGTAAAATGTGAGAGGTGGTTGTGCCTGAGCAATGGCCCTATGAGCATTACTTGTGAGCATTAGGGTTTTCCTCTATAAGGTGCTTTGTTTTGACTTAACTGCTGGGTTGACATCCTCCACACAGGAGCCCCCCTGTGCTTTTCTGCTAGAGCAACATGCATCAAGCCGATAAACTGACTTATTTTTTTGGCTTTCTCAGTGGGTAGTAAAACACAGTGGTTGAGTGTTCCAACCGTAGTTCCCTGCACTTTACTCCTATCTCTGTTTCCAGAGCTCAACACCAGTAATGTCATCAGATGTTTGCATATGTTTGCATAAGTTTGATTTTGTATGAGCATCTTTGATTTTCATAATACTTGGAAAAAGAAACATGAGAGTAAGGATCTTACCCTCTTCCTCATCTTGGTGAAAGCCGTGGTTGGGGGACTGCTTTTTCTTCTGGTAACTGCATACCCTTATATCATCCCAAGACAACTTTAAAGGGCAGAAAAAAATTTGTGCAGGTTTTGAGCCATCACCTGGTTATAGTTTTAAACTATTAATTCTCCTGCCTTAGCTTAGGGTACCCCAGATACACTGAAATCTGTATATGGGAGAGTCATCTGCAGTGACTCCAGGTATGAAGGTATGGACCTTGCCTGCTGGCAACCCTCTCCACCCTCAACAGCCATGCTTCCAACTTATTGCAAATCACCTCTGCTTGTGTGAATCTGCACTGATTGTGGTGTCCAGGTAGGCTTTTAAGGCATTGATCTTCTTAAGGTTATGAATTTTTCTTTTGTTGGATCTGCAGCATTTCCAAGCGGGGCCAGAGGCCATCTCCAAGGCACTAGGGCATGCAGAGTCTCCCCTCTCTTTTGGGGCAAAGACCTACCTACCTCTGGTTAGCTGCTTGCATTTGATGGGTCTGGCAGCCATCCAGGGGGATGGAAAGCAACTGCAGAGGCAGCTCTGGGGCCCTGTGCTGTGGGTAACTGTCACAATTCAGCATCTCGGCACTACCCTGGTGCTTTTCCTATAGCCACTGTGGAGTGCTGGGACCACCATGTCAGCTGGCTTGAGCCCACCTCGTAAGCTCTCATCTGATTAAAATGGTATTACTGAATCATATCACAGGGCTGAAGTTGTCTGTTGTGCAGCTGCTGAGTTGGAGGCCATCACTTTGCTTGTCTGTCAGTAGGCAGAGCAATCAAAAGCGCACGAATAGTGACCTTGCAGAGTTTATCAGGGAAGGTTTGTGTATGTGAAAGCCTCCTTGACTTAAGCTAGAGCAGTACGTTTGTAGAAATATTTAACACCTGAAATTTTTCAGGTAGCATGTTGACACATGGAAATATGAGCAATAAAGGCAAGGTGCCTGGCTGGTGCAGCATCCCTGGGCTGTGTCTTAATCTTCTGTGGTTGCTCAGAAGATGAAGACAATGAGGATCACTGCCCCTAGGGTTGTGGCCCAGCTGCACTGCACTGCAAGGCTAGTCCCTCCCTGCCTTTACCCTTTCTCCGTTCCTCCCTTAAAATGTTGTTGCTCAGTTGTGCTGCTCCATGGGAGCCTGTTGCAGTGCCACCTCATTGATCACATCTGCTTAATTTCCTGTTTCTTCAGCAGTATTTGAAAGCTTTTTTTACTATTTTGCTAGGAAATGAGTAGATAGTTTGAGGCTTTGCAATGGAAATTGGCTTTGTTAGTATATACTGTTGTTTAATATGGCAGAACAGCAGCTGCACAGGAGACTGTCAAAATTAAATGGCATGCCTTTACTTAGTAAATAAGCATCTGCCTAACTCCTGCCTCAAGGGTTGCTTCCAGGGTCGGAAAGAAAAAGCTTTTACTGAGATCTGACCCCAGCACATAACGTGGCATACAAATACCCGCAACAATAGACTGGTCTGTTGTTTTTTCACAATGTTGATCTGGCAGCACTACTGCAGTGTATAAAAACCAGGAGCAATTGCTTGATGCAGCTGCAGGCCCTTAAAAGGGGAAAAGTTCTTGGTGCACAAATAAAAAAAAAAAGGAAAAGCACTACTGAACTGTCTTCAGAAACATTGTTGCACAGCAATGCAGTCTACTTCATTGATACTGATATTCAGTGTGCTGTAATATTTCAGTTTGGTGTTTGAGGAGACATTGTTTTAGTATAGAAGGCCTGATGTCTAACAGGCTGTTGTAATCAGGAAATATATTTAAACTAATACTAACATTAAAATCTAAATCTCATAAAGGCTTCTTTTTGAAAGCAAGTAATTATGGCCTGATAATAGAAGGTTATGTGACCAAATTGCCTTCAGTGAAAGATGGGAAAATGTTTTCTGCTGACTGACTTACAGCAAAGAGGTAGAGATGAGGTCTTTGGATAAAAAAGTCATTTGAATAGTTTCTGTTGCCATTCCTAGGCATCTGACAACATTGCGTAGCATTCTTTCAGACCTCTGTTTTAAGGAATCCCAAGAAGAAAGGTAACTGAGAACTGGCAACAACTAACAAAAAGGAAAATGTAATTATGAAAAATTATCATAGTGATTTCAAGAAGTGGGATAGAGATAATTAAGAAGCAGGAACAACAGTATGTGTACAGCAGAAGCTGCACTCTCAGGAGTGCAGCTGTGCTCAGAGAGGGAGTTAAATCTAGAACAGAGCAAACCTGAGCTCTGTGAGCCTGTAGAGGAGCACAGTGGAAAACAGCTCGTAATGTTTTCAAAGTGAATTTTTTTCTCTCAGTAGGGGGAACAAACAGCAAAAATTGCACAGGTAGATTGGCTGTGAATTAAATATCATTTACTGTACAGCAGCATGAAGAACTGAAAGGATTCATTGCAGAAAACTCTTCTTCAGAAAGAGCACTCAATTTTTGTTCTCTGTTCCTTCTCTTGAATATTGGCTTATCTTCAAAGACAGAGAGACAACAGCAAAATCTGATTTATTAGAAAAAGAAATACCTATCATTAACAGTTACTGTCCTCCTGCCAAATATGTCTCAAGGCAAATTGTCAACAGGAGATAGTTGTTGCTTTATCAGATTATGCTGACATAAAATTATACAACAAAAACCTGAGCTTTGTACTGCTATGGCTAACAAAAACTTAATGGCTTTAATCTTAATTTATATCATTAAATGGCTTAGAATGCTGAACAATACAGACTAAGTACAGAATTAATATTTGAATAAATCAAGTGCAAGAGCAACTGAATGACATTCATGTAACTTCAGAATTATAATAGTTAATCAATCCAGTGAGCAATTTTTACCACGAATCACAATTGGTGTCCCTCAGGGATCAGTATTGGGCCCAGTGCTATTTAATGTCTTCGTAAGTGATCTGAAAGATAGGATAAAGACAAAGTTTTCTGATGATACCAAGCTGAGTGGAGAGGTGGACACTTGGGAAGGAAGACCCATCCTGCAGGAAGACCTGGATAGGCTGGAGGAGTGGGCTAACAAGAGCCTTATGAAGCTCAACAAGGAGAAGTGTAAGGTCTTTCCTCTGGAAAAGCATAATCCAGGAGTGCAGCACGGGCTGGGATCTACCCTTCCGGGGAGCAGCTCTGTGGGAACGAACTGGGGTTCCTGGTGGACAAAGCTCAGTGTGAGGGACCAGTGTGCTGCTGTGGTACAGCAGGGTGACAGGATGCTGGGTAACATGAAGGGCATCATCAGCAGAGA